>CM024639.1:26873486-27284450 GCA_014182715.1 Eucalyptus cloeziana
ACCAAGCTCCTACTAATTGACAGGTTACAAATGATGACCATCATCCATATTGTGTCCATAACTCTTAGCCACTTATTAAAAATGAAGGAAAACATTAGCCTTTCCAAAATATGATTAACTAGGGGTGGTATTTTATGTCCGTGTCTCATGGGCCAGTTGATTATTATTAGAGAAACTCTTAGAAAGAGAAGCTTTAGATTTTCATTACTTATGTGATACAATGAAAGGAAGGAGGCCCATTCACATATAGGTGCTCCTTGAATACAACAGTAAGTCCCTCCTCAATCTATTAGTAGAGATTCCATTTCCCCATCTATCAACTACTCGCATTTATTATAGGAATACTCCAGAATAGTATACATTTACGATATTGTCCGCCCCAATAATATTTAAGAGAACACTAGCTACGCTCGCCTAGTCTAGTCTTCTTGAATCATTTATAGGCTTTGACGCATGGGAAAACTCCACACTTGGATATTACTGGTATTGATATATTTAATGAGTGTAAATTATCAATAGATGTCCTGCATTCAATGGTACATCATTGTATTGATGTTGTCTAGAGCAACCGAGCAAGAAAATACAGTACAAATTCTTTAGATGGAAAATCGCCACAACAGTTCCATCTAGCTATATGGACTACCTATATTCAATAATAGTTATTTGCAATCATAGGCTTCAATGCTTTATTGTTATTATTGAAGTCACAGGCTTCAATACATCGTTGATTGCTCGCAGGAAAATGCACCAGTTGGCTGTCTCCTGTCTGAGACTTCAGCTTCGGAAAGGAAGCCTGCAAGATGATGGTTAGTGCAAAAAGGTTATCGGCAGAGAAATTAATGTTGCAAGAAGGTTTCTCAAAATAGAAACCTCAGTGACATGGTCGTGCAAGATAGAAAAAAAGTCTTGGTATTTGAGATGATAATGATTTTAATTGCAGACAATAGACCGGTGGTAGATCCTTCTCGGGCAGTCTAGAAACCGACTCTACTGTGATTCACATGCTTGGATTCTTCATGAGAAACTAGGGTCCGCCTTGTAATGATTTTCATTGTCGCTTCAAAAAGAAAAAAGAAAGAAAGAAAGAAAGAAAGAAAGAAGATCAATCAAAGTCAATTTTTATACACTGGACGACTATTCTTTCCAAAAATCATGTATAAATCAAAGTCAATTCTTATACACTACTACCCTTTCCAAAAATCATTTATAAATTACTCTATACTATGTCCCCCACGGGGAACCTAAATGAAAAGCTATCCAACTTATTAGCCGGACGCATTACCTAACCCACAATAATATCAGCTAATTATAACTTCAAAAATAAAAGAATCGGCTCCAAGGGGCCAGGGCTAAAAATTGTTAAGTTGTCCAAATGTCAAAGTATCTGAAGGCAAACATAAATTCACTTAACAGAAGAATAAAATAAAGGGCATCAAGAATTACTATGTATTCATTTTCGGTAAATCAGTTCTAGTTGTTTGCTTACTCGAAGTAGGGGGATTAAAAATATCGTCATCCGGAAGAGGAATGTATTGCTGCAGATGGAAACGTTGTTATCCAACTCCAAGTTCACGGTCACCGATTTCCCTCGATGTAAAATCATCTTCATCTGCGATTTATCGAAATCAATGACTGCCTTTCCACATTGATAATTCTTTTTAAAAAGAGAGTGCATGCACATATATTAGTGACGACTAATATCAATTATCAGGGAAGTAATCTTACTTCCTGTTTCAGTTGCTTGTTCTCTTTAATCAACTCTGCTTCTTGCAATTTCAGAAAGAAATAGTCTTCAAACCAACAGAACAGAGTCTTTGTATTCATAATGACCTTCACCAAACCTTAAATCTTCTCGAGCGGCGCTACTTGGATATGTACTTTAACGTTATGCAATGTTGCAGCATATGAAATTATTTTTTGGATGGTCAACCTAGTCAAGTGATGTTTATTATGAAAGATGCACACACAGGTCTGGTTAGTGTGCACGGACCTCTCTGTGCAGTTTGTTGATCTCGTTCCACGTTCGCTCTTCCTGGAAAGAGAGGAACGACCAAGATGGGGAGAGACAAAAGAATGAAACGAGAGAAACACACGTGAGGGACCACTTTTTTCGGTTCTTAAGAAACCCAAATGAAAAAGTAGAGACCTTAGTCTCGATCACAAGGCTCAGTCTCGCCTCAAGTTTCTTCTCTAATTGCTCAAATTCCTCCACGTTCAACCCATCCAGATCCTCTCCCTTCATCTGCCTGCAGAAGAAATGGGAAGCAAATCTAATCGATCCGCCAAAAGGAGCACAAGAAAAAGAAAAATATTTTCGACTCAAACAAGCACGGAAAACATACACATGCACCTCAGTTTATGAGCCTGATGGTGTTCCTATCTAAGACAACAACAAACAAACATGAGAAAAGGTTAAATCCTCCATATGAAAATCGTTCTAATTCTCCTATATTGGTGTTTTATCTCAGTATTATAATTTACGGTAAAAGAATGCAAGGCTTGCGCATTTGAAGAGGAATCAATGTAATAGAATGACTTCCTCAGGGGAATAGGAGTCTTGGTCATGAACATAAGGCACAAGTTTAAGAGAGCATGGAAGGCATATCTAAGCAAGTGATTCACCTCGAGTGCAAGACTTGGTTGGACTGGTTTCTCAACTTTATTGGAGTGGTGACCATAATACCTGTTGACACCTAAATTTTGGCAATCTGATCATTTATTTATTGCATAAAATTAGGGGTTAGTTTTATCCCTAAAAAAATATTAATTGTATAGCATATAGAATTAGGTACATTTGTTTTTAATTTGCATTTTTTCATTTGACTAGTGACCGGTGGATTTGAATTAGTAGTTTCGATCTTTAACTTGGCAGGTTGGACTAAGCCCATGAAGCGAGCAAATTGGCCCAAAAATTAATGATAAAAATTATCTCGTGAAAAATAGGAATTTGAAATTTTTTCGGGATATAATAAATTTTTTGGATAAGGGCAGATGTGAAAAGAAAATATTGTGAATCTTGCATTTAGATATGGATTTGGAAAAATTAAAACCCTAAGTCATGGCCTATAAATAGGTTAATGCATGGGGTTTTGGACGCCACACGTAGAATATATGACCGCACAAGGGGTTTTTTTTTTCTCGTTTGCTAGGTTAAAAAATCAACACAAAGGAAGAGAAGAAGAGATTTCCCTTAGGCTTTTCGTTTGTCCTTTTGACAAAAGAAAAGGAAAAAAAAGCTTGAGGAAAAGTGAAAAAAAAAAAAAAAAAAAAAGAGAAAAGGGTTTCGATTCCTGGGGAAAGGAGAAAAGGGAGTAGTTTTTCCTTTCGATTGACTTGCTGCAGAGGAAAAAGCAAGATCAGCAGAAGAGCAGAGAGAGTGAGGGAGACGTGTGACTGGAGAGAGAGGAAAAAACAAAAGAAAAAAGGAAAAGAAGTGAAGATAGGAACAGAAGAAGAATCGGTCTTCTTCTTCTGCTGCTCGATTGCTCCGCCTGGAACTCCCTCGCCGCACGAAGCTCGTTGTTGCTACCGCCGCTCCACCGTGTCTCCGATCAACCCCTGCTGTCGAGTTGGTCTTTGCCCTTTGCCATCCGCCGAGCCCCTTGCTATGTCGGTTGTCCCTACAGCTTGAGTGACGCCCGTAGCCCTGCAGTTCCGCCTCTACTTCGACGACGCGAGCGCCCCTTTTGCCGCTGGTCGCTGTTACCGCTGACCCGCGATGCCACCGGAGGCCAAGCTGCTGCACGCCCGAGCGACCTCCTTGCTGCTTGGTTTTTCCCTTTAGCCGAGCCCCTACCACTGCTGCTTTCAGTCCGAGCCTGCTGATGCGCCCCACTTCATTTGCAACGCCCTTACTGCCACTTGCTGAGCTGCCCACCCCTTGCTGCTCCTGCACCAGCAGCGGTTGTTGCTTTGCCGTTGTTGGTCCGGGCTTGATACCTCTCGCCGGAGCTCCAATGACCAACCCCCTTCGGCGACCCACCATCAAACCACCATCCTTAGCCGCACCGAATCTTCATTGTGGTTCACTTGAACCAATCAGATTTTTGAAAATTTCCAATTTAGGTAGAGATTTACTTTATTTTTAGGTAGATTTATTTTATTAAGTAGATTTATTTTATCTTATTTAGTTTTTGATATTTTGTCTCATTGTTTGAAATATTTCTCGATGCCTAATTGAAATCCCTGATGTAGCATCCAATTTGCAGCCGCACGGATTTTTATTCCATCTATAAAGCTTTAGATGGAATAATTATTCACGCAGGAGTAAAATTGATATCTTGATCTTTAAGGCTTAAGATTAATTTATCGATTTTATTAGCGAAATAATCAAGTTTGAATTTCAATTTGAATGGTGGATAACATTTTTGATGACCATGGATGGTTTGATGTTTATCTCTTAATTGTTTTGTTTATCCCGAAAATACAAAAAACATTGCATTTGCATTCCATGTAGATTAGGATTGATTGCATGATAGGTTAGTTATTTTTTTTTTGTAAATGCATGTTTAGAAGGGGTGTTTAGAATAGATAATATCTCACTTTAGTTAGATTTTTATTTTTAGCGATTTTAATTATGAATTTTCATAAATAAAAAAATCATGCGCATGTCATGTACGATTAGGTTCATGAAATGCTCGTCATCTAATGATTGTTGCTAGGTTCATTTAGTTAGAAATTGCTCGTCATTAGAATTAGGTCATTTGGTTAATTTAGATTGCATATTTAATTGTTGCATTTCTTTAATTTCGAATTTCATGAAAAAATTTTAGAATAAATTCATCTCATGCTTTAGGATAGGCCGCATGTTTATTTATGTCATATAGCTTAAGTCATATTGCCATGTCATTTCATGTTAGATTAGTAGCATGCATTGCATAAAGCATGATCCTCATTAAATAAGCGAAGACAAAAATTAAGTGATTGTGTGTTAATTAGAAATCATATCTAGGATTGTTGATGTGAATTATGATCTAACATTGCAGATGCTTTTGTTGCCATGAGGTAAGTCTTGCAATTTATTCACTGCTTTATCTTGGTGTTAAATTGGTGGTTTATGCACTCACATGATCACCTCACATGTTAGGGAGGTAAATTAAAATCAATTCATGCTACCTGCAAAACATTTTTTTCAAAATAAAAAAGAAAGGTACCGAAAGGGCATTAGAAAAATCAAGCGTAATCAAGTCCCCGAACTCATTATCTTTGATTCGTAGGAGTAAAATAAATCTCTCGTTACTTTACTTTAATTTCTAATCGACCCACCAAAAATATATTAGGGCCCGTTTGTTTTTGTTCTTTTTTTTCTGTTTTTGAACAATTTTTCTGTTTTTTTGTTCCTTGGAACAAAAAAAAAAGAACAAGTAAACGCGTTTGTATGCGTTTTGTTCCAAAATTGTTTTTTTGTTCCCGAAACACATTTGGAACAGAAACAAGAAACAATTTTTTTTTGTTTCTTGTTTCTGGAACAAAGAACGGAAACACTTCTTCTTTTTTTCTTCTTTTTTTCTTCTTTTTCTTTTCTTCTTCTTTTTTTCTTTCTTTTTCTTTGGCCGGTCGCCGGCCTCGGCCATGGCCGGCGACCATGGCCGAGGGGCGACCTCGCCGGAGCATCGCCGGCCCCGGCGAGGCCGGCGTCGCCGGCCCGGCGAGGCTCGGCCTCGCCTTGGCGGGCGAGCTCGAGCTCACCCGGCTCGAGGCAAGGCTGGGCGAGCTCGAGCTTGCCCAGATCCGGCGAGCCGGAGCTTGCCCAGCCACCGGCGATGCTCGGCCTCGCCGGGCCACCTCCAGCCGGCGTCGCCGGCGATGGCCCGGTAAGGCCGAGCCTCGCCGGTGGCCGGGCGAGCTCCGCTCGCCGGATTTGGGCGAGCTCGAGCTCGCCCAGCCAAGGCGAGGCCAAGCCTCGCCCAACCACGGCGAGGCTCGGCCTCGTCGGGGCCGGCGAGCCTCGCCGTGGTGGGCGAGGCCGCCGGCCCTCGTCGGCCGGTCACCGGCCATGGCCGAGGCCGGCGACCGGCCAAAAGAAGAAATAAAGAAATAAAAAAAAAAAAAAGAAAAAAAAATAAAGAAAATAAAAATAAAAATATTAAAAAATTAAAAGAAATAAAAAATAATAATTTTACCAAACTTGTTCTGTTCATTTTTTATTCCCGGAACAAGTTTACCAAACCCCTTTTTTTGTTCAAAAATTATTCCCCGGAACAGAAACACTTTTTTCTATTTCTGTTCCCTGGAACAATTTTTAAATAGAAATGTTACCAAACGCACCCTTAGTGGCGACTCATAATTGAAAAATCATTTGCATGTTACAAACTTGAACCTAAGTCGTGAATTGGTATAGGCTTGAGAGAGCCCAAGTTAAATCCAGCCTTAATAATCCATTAGCCAAATCCTAGGTGGTTCACTCGAAAATTTGGTCGCGACAATACCTCATTAGTGTATCCTCCATACTTGACAGGAAAAGGACCCAAAAAAAAAAAAAAAAAAAAACAAAGGAAGATTTAGAAAGTGAATATACTACTCGAAGTATATGCAGAACTCGACATCTTACTTATGCATCTAGTGTTATAAGACGCAAGATTTTCGCCTATTTCAATAAAGCCACTGAACTTTTCATTTTTGACCACTAAGCTAGTAAGTTCTGATGTTGTGTTCGATGAAGTCACTTGGCTTGAAGGTCGACTAATAACTGACCCAATATTGAACATAGAAGCTAATGTAGCCTAAAGTTGGCTGACCACTTGTGAAGTCTACAATAAGTTGAGTGACCTTAGGTGAATGTCAAGTAAAAAGTTTTCATAGGGCAATTATCTTTTCTTATGGACCTGAACTTGGGTGAACTATCCACATCTAGGATAAAAGCTTGAGTGCAACCAAGTGGAGGTTTGAATTAATTGATACTGAAGAATCAGTCTCTGAGTTTGTGGCTAGGGGCGAAATGAACAAACCTGATAAAAAATGAACTAATATAGCTCAGGAGGCGAGATATGAAAGTTTAGTATAGTGCATTTTCAATGAAGAGCAAGTCGCTTTTCGATGAAGTCTATATTAAGATGCATAAACGTCAAACAAAAACTCATAGGCATAATAATTAAAGACAACTTTATTAAATGTGAATACTTAGGGAAATTACAATATTCAATATATCAACCTTTACACATTTCTAGTGATTTTACATTGCCACATAATACATCTCTAGATATTTGGCTTCGTTATAGGATTTATTATCATTCTATAAGTCCAAATCTTTTTGTGCAATCATATATTTGATAAAATTATACTTGGTATCTATATGTTTGGTCTTATCATGATATTTTGGATCTTTGGTATACGCTATTGTTGCTTGGCTATCATAGTTAACCAACAATGAGTTTGCAGCATTCTTAACTAAACCTAAATTATCCAAAAATCTTTTAAGCCAAACTTATTTTGTACTACTATTGATAATACTATGAACTCAGCTTCCATCGTGGACAAGACTATACACATTTGTTTATTACTACTCCAAGATATGATGCCATTATTTAGTAAGTAAACAAATTCAAAGGTAGATTTCCTTTCATCTAAATCTCTTCCTCAATCAGTATCTGAGTAACCTTCAAGTTGCAGATATTTTCCTTCATAATTTAGTGTATAATCAGCAATTCCCTTCAAATACCTCAATATTCTTTAACAGCTTTCTAATGTGCTTGTCTTGAATTGGATTGGTATCCACTTACCATTCCAACTTCAAAACATATGTTTAGGTCTTGTACACATCATAACATACATTAAGCTTCTAATAGCACTAATATAAAGCATATGTTGCATTTGTTCATTCTCTTGTGGAATCTTTAAACAAAATTTATGACTCAATCATTCACCTTTTGTAATAGGAGTATCTATGGGCTTGCAGTCTTGCATACGAAATCATTCAAGATCCTTATTTATATAGGTCTATTGCGAAAGAGACAATGATTTCTTCGAACGATTCATTGAAATCTTAATTCCAAGAATATATGCAGCTTCACCCATGTCTTTCATCTCAAAGTTGGAAGATAATCAACTCTTAACAATATCAACAAACTCTATATTGCTTTCGTCAATAAGTATATCATCAATATATAATGATATGATCACAAATTGATCTTTGGATCTTTTGATATATACACAATGATATTCCTCAATCATTGTAAAATCATATGACATTATGAAAAAGTATATATTATTATCTCAATGACTACTTAAGGCCATGTATTAATCTCAAAAGTCGATATACCTTTTGTTTTTGACATTTCAAAATGAAACCAACAGGTTGTTTAGTAAAAATTTCTTCTTCTAATTCTCCATTGAAAAAATCATTTTTTACATCCATTTGATGTAACTCAAGATTCATACTAGCTACTATTGCTAGAATAATGTGAATTGAGGTTAATCTCACTACAGGAGAAAATGTTTGTGAATTGAGATTAATCTCATTACAGGAGAAAATGTTTTCTCATAATCAATTATTTCCTATTAATTATGCCCTTTCATCACAAGACGAGTCTTACATCTCTCTATTGAACCAACAGTTTTACGCTTTATTTTGAAAATCCACTTGTTCACAATGGCTTTGCATCATTTTGAAAGATCAATCAGTTTCTAAATATGGTTTAACTTCATTAACTCCATTTCCTTTTCCATTGCATGCATTCATTTGTTTTTATTAGGGCAATTTAGAGTCTCATTTATATTCTTTAGCTCATCTTCATCTTATTAAGCAATCATAAAAGTTCCCCATTTAATATCAAAATGTTGACAAGGAATACTTTTGTGACTTGTTTGTTGTGCGGGAGATTGTACACTTTGCACATCATTCTCCATTATGCTCTCACTTGGATTAGATAAAGGCAATATCGTTTCATCAGGTGGTTGTAATTGAGACTAAATCGAATTTAACTCCTCATTTATCATGTTACTCTCACTTGAACAAATTTTATTAAGTTCATTATCTTGATTCAAGATTTCAAATATGGAGTAATACTCACATATTTTGCCGTTCTAAGAAATTCATACTCTAAGAATGTGACATCTGTTATTTAAATTCAATTATACTCCCGCTTTCTTACTCACCTATAAACACATACCATTTCGAGTTTTCTAAATATCTTATAAAAATACTTTCCTTACCCTTGGGACTTAATTTCCTATACTTGTGAAAATGTTCGTGAGTATAGATAGCACAACCCCACGTTTTAAGAAAACTTAAGTTGGGTTTTCTATTTGTTCATGACTCATATGAAGTGGAAGTAACTAATCTGGAAGCACGGTTAAGTATATAGGCAGTAGTTAACAAAGCATCACCCCAAAAAGTAATAGGTAAGTTAGCAAACATCATCATAGACTTAACTATTTCTAATAGGGTTTTATTTCTCTTTTCCGCAACACCATTTTGTTGAGGAGTATAGGAAATAAATAACTATATTTATATTTATTTTTCATCACATGAATTTCTGTAATCATCAGATAGATTTTCTCGATCTCTATCGGATCATAATACTTTTATTTTCTTATTTAATTGATTTTCTACCAAACTCATAAACTCCTTGAAACAACTCAATACTTCAGATATAAGATAAATCAAATAGATATGTTTGAATCGAGTATAATCATCAATAAAGTGATGAAATAAATAGTCTCATGCTTTCCTCTCATTATAATTGGACCACAGATGTCAAAATAGATTAATTGTAAAGGAAAATTCAACTCTTGTATCTTTTCCAAATAGTTCCCTATTAGGCAATGCTCACATATGGGCAAATCGACTTTTTCAATGTTGTCCAACAAGCTCTCTTTGGCTAGTTTATTGATACGTTGTTGGCCAATATGATCAAGTTTAACACGTTACACATTCACATCATTAACATATAAATTGAAGGACGTAAAGATGGAATAACAAACATTGACATTATCATAGTCAACATCCAATACAATAAAATCATTCAAAAGATAACCATAACCATAGTAGTTTGTATCTAAATACAAATCTACACAATTATTATGGAAGTTTAAACTAAAACTAAACTTAACAAAACTAGCATAGATACTAAATTTCAACGAATCTCTGGAGCATATAATACATTATGTAGGAACTAAATGCGTCCATAATGCATATTTAATTGGCAGGTGCGAATCATTTTTACTTCAGCTCTAGAGTTGTTCCTTACATAAATACATTTCCTTCCAATTGGTACTCGGTGAAATTTCACAAAGGATTCTCTATCATTTGCTACATGGTCTATTAATCCCGAATCTACAATCCATAGAAAATTAGATTTAGTTAAAAATACATAACTTGATACATAAACAAAGTTCTCGAGAATACAAGGGGTGTTTCCTCCTTTGACTCACCATAGTCGTGAGCATAGTGACATTTATGGCTACAATTGTAATACTTTACCCTTGAAATTCTCTTCACTACGTTTTCCTCTCTTATGTTGGTCAACTATTGGTTTCTTACTTGAAGGACTTAATCCTTTGCATTTTCACCTTTTGAATGAATCAATACGCTTGCACTTAGAACTTAAAGCCCCCTTCGTGCTAAAACCAGCATAATAAATATATGTTTCCTATTCAAACGCCATGAGGTAGTCCTTTGCCAGTTCAAGGTAGCGCACGGCATCCTCAAGTTCTTTCATAACTTGATTAAGAGTTTTTAGTGTTGTTTACTTTTCTAGCACATATTGAATTTTCATATTCGATATCTCATAATTATCGCCATTTTATTTCTCTCCTTTATTCAACTTGGTAACTATACTCTTAGTTGCCAAAGACATCGGCTCTGAACATATCATACACATGTACGAATTATTAATACTTATCATTTATGTATCTCTTTTGCATAAACTAATCATATTAATGAATAAGATCAAATAAGGCTTTAGAGTCGAAAGATCACTTTGTTTCTAATCGTTGTCCAAAAATCCTAACTTGAAATTATTATTAATATAATCATTTATGCAAAAATAAATTCATCAAAGTCACTAAAATTTTCTTGAACTTCCCACAAATAATTGTAAACTGACATAATAATTTACAACAATAAATAATATTGAACTTTCATTAACTAAACATACCATTTACACGAAGTAATATATTATGAGGAAACATATAAACATTAAAATAAAAAGAAATATTTACACCTAAAACATCTCAAACCAATCTCAGAAAAATAATAAATTTAAAGATACTCATTTATATCATAAATTAGGAAAATCTCTTGTAATCTCTTAATAAATTTCTCTGAGAATTCTAAAGGCACATTGGGTAACCATGGAAAGATCTTTGGAGAGCCCTTATGGCTCCACCCAAGGCACATTCATTCTACACCAAATTACCCTCAACTCGAGGGTTGAAGTTTTTGTTACCTTAATTCTATAGTATTCTCTCACAAAAACCATTGCAAGCTTTTTATATTCCGAGACCACATTGACTTCCTATAGGCGATCTAACACTGCTTGTCATTCTTATGGAAATGTATTTATTAGGAACAACACCTTTTGAAAATCCAGCATAAGATAACCATTCCAAATAATTCCTTATATCGTCTAGTTGACCATGACCATGTGGAATACTACATCACCATCATTCCATCGATAATTAGCTAATTCCATTATTAGCCCTTCAAGTTTCACATTTTGTTCGTCCATTTTTGGGAATATGGGTGTGCATACAAAAAGCATAATTGTTTTTGCAACCAATGCAAAACAAAAGAGATTATATATAATCCACAGCAAACAAAATTTAAAAACACATTTTTCGGTTTTTTTTGTCAACAGTCAATTGTCAATGCTGGTTAACGATTGGCCAATGTAGGTCAACGTCGGTCAACAACAATAAGCGTCGGTCAATGTTGATCAACTGGGGGCAAGACAGTAATATCAACAAAAAACAAGGGCATAATCGTAAATTCAAGCAGGCATGTGCCACACACACACTAGCGATTGCTACACGAGTGCCATGCACACGCGTACAGTTACCACGTGTGTGTAATGCACGCACCTGCGATTTACTAGACACTCAAGCTATGCACGCGCCCAGGAAACTACTTTTGGCATGTGCATTGCATGCATCGACGACGCCTGCACTTTTGGCCACATGTTGGGGCACATCCGATGGCCCCCAACGGCATGCCACCAGTCGTTTTTCTCATCACAACAAGAATTATGACCCTGCACTATCAAAATTAAATTTTGATTCATAGAAAATCAAAAAAAAAAAAAAAAAAAGGGAGAGCAGTAGGCGAGTGTCGGGATTTCCGTCTCCGAGCGTCTGACATCAATGTTTCTCAAAATTTCGGCCAAAAACAAATTATAAAATTCAACAATGATTTGGAAATATGAACAACATTACTCTAATACCAATGTCGGAAATGGATTCTTGGAAAAACGAACTGATACTCGAACAATCGAATATTGGAAAACAACATAGAAACGGGCCTAGGAAACATGTAACACCGATCAAAAGGCATATCATGAAAACGGACATACCTTGTTTGTCACAAATTAAGTACTTGTTGCAGTCTTAAAGGAATTGATTGAAGCCTTTGTAATTCCATTATTCGAGAGAGTTTACTATTTCATCAAAAAAAAAAGAAAAGAATCTATTGTTCTGTTTTCTATAGTTCAATTCTTATGTTCCCCTTTCATTTTTCTTTTTATATATAGCAGTCAATTTTTACCAAAAAAACCACTTTCCCTCTCTCATGGCATTTTCTTTTATTGGCGGAGTTTGACCCAACATGGGCGGACAGGCCTGACTTGGTCCATCAAATAAAAAACCATCAATTACTAACAAAGCTATGCAGCTTCTTCATTGGGACCTCTTCAAACCTACAGAAAAACACTAGTCTTGGAGAAAATAGACATTCTTTAATTGTTGTGGATGATTCCAAATTTACCTACGTACTATTTCTAACCCACAAAGATGAAGCATACTTGCGTGGGAGATACAAAACGAGAAATGATACAATATTATAGCCATTAGGACTGACCATGATAGTGTATTTGAGAACAAATTATTGTGATAAAAATGAAATTGAACATAAATTTTTCATACCAACATACTCCACAACAAAACAACGTAGTCAAAAGGAGGAACAAAATTTTGTAGGAAATGGCAAGAACCATGATCATTGAAAGCGGCACTCGAGCTTATTTTTGGGCTAAAGAAATTGCAACGGCTTGCTATATCATTAATAGAATATTTCTAAGGCCATCGTTGGAGAAAATACCCTATGAGCTATATAGGGAAGAAAACCAAGCATATCTTGAAAAATGCAATTGACAATATTGGTAACTATGAGCCAAGATCAAACAAAGATGTATTTCTTAGCTACTCTATTACTAGTAAAGCATATCGTGTTTTTAGCATGATATCGCAAAAAGTGTAAGAGTTTATCAATGTCAAGTTCAATAACAATATGATGGGTGTATAAGGCAATACTGAAGATGATAAGCCATCATTAAAGCAAATTATAAACAACATTTGGAATCAACAGTTTGAATTACAAGAAAAATTCAAAGTTGCCTAAAAACTAGAAGTACAAGACAAGTCATCTAAAAGAGCAAATCATTGGTGATGCCGATAGAGGCTTCAAAACCAAATGATCATTCAAAGAGCTCATGAACTCTCTTGCTTTAATTTGAAATAGAGCCAAAAGATATTGATGAAGTAATTATTGATAAAAACTGGATTGAAGTTACACAAGAAGAGCTTCATCAATTCAAAGTCAATGAAGTTTGAAAGCTGATTTCTAAACTTGATAGAAACCTAGTGATAGGGAAAAAAATGAGTATTATAGAAGTAAGAGACAAAATTAGACTTATTGCCAGGGGTGATATTCTCAATAAAAAAAAAAAAAAAGTATTGATTATAATGAGACTTATGCATTGGTAGCAAGGCTAGAAGCTATTTGCTTACTACTTGCCTATGCTCATTATCATGATTTCAAATTATATCAAATGGATGTCAAAAGTGAATATTTTAATGTATATATAAGAATTTTTTTTTTTTTTTTGAGAAATCCCCAAGATTTGAAGATTTATAAAGACAAGATCATGTGTATAAATTAAGAAAGCTCTATATGAACTCAAGCAGGCACCAACAACCTAGTAGGAAAGGCTTAGCACATTTCTAGTGGAGAATGACTTTGAAAAAAGGAAGGTCAACAGTATAGTATTTACCAAGAGGAATGGTAAAGCTATTCTATTGATTCAAATATATGTTGATGATATCATTTTTGGTCTATTAACAAAGAATATGTGCAAGGAATTCGTGATTATTATAAGTAACAAATTTGAAACTAGTATGATGGGAGAGCCAAATTTCTCCCTTGGACTTTAAGTCAAACAAATGAATAAATGAACTTTCATATACCAAGAGAACTATGCAAATGAGCTCATAAAGAAATATGGGATGGAAAACGGTAAGAATTTGGATACTCCCATGTCATCATCATGAAATTTGATAATGATGAAGCATGTAAGTTTGTTAATCCTAAGCTCTACAAAAGCATCATAGGTTCACTACTTTATTTGATTGCTTCTAGGGCAAATATCTTATTTGATGTATATATATGCACGCGTTTTTAGTCTAATCCCAAAAAGTCACATCTCAAGGCTATTAAATGTATTATCAAATGCATTGTATCTTATCCAAAGTTAGGTCTATGACATGCAAAGAATTTGAATTTTATACAACTTATATATTTAGATATTAACTTTATTTAATGCAAGATAGATAGAAAGCACACCACTAATACTTGTCAATTGATGGGATGTATGCTTGTCTCCTAGTGCTAAAGTTGAATATGTGGCACTTGGCAACTCGTGTGCCCAAATCTTTTGGAAGAAACAACAATTAAGTGATTTTGGTGAATAATACTCAGGCACAATAATTAAGTATAATGATACTAGTTCAATCAACCGCACTAAGAATCCAATCTAAGGGCAAAGCACATTGAAATACGTTATCATTTTATCAGAGATCATGAGAGAAATAGATAAGTCAACATTTAATTTGTTGATTCAAGGTATCAATAGGCAAACATCTTTATGAAGCCATTAGACAAAGTCGTGTTTGAAGACAAGAAATGAACTCGGAATTTGCAATCCACTTGAATGAATGTTAGCATCAACAATGTGAATACCCCTCGTTCCAAAGGACATTCTACATCATTTGCATAGCACCTTATAAGCACAATCAACATATAACGGTATGTTGTATTTCGAAAATGTTACCGTCACACTATACTTGATTGTTACTGTTCTGATGATATTTTCCTTACAACTGATTGAGTAAATGTTACCGTTATCACTTATTTAAGGAATTAAATTAGCAATCAATTTGATTTCTTTTTTCGATAAAAAATTGTTATTGTTACATACGAGTAACTCTTATTCTATCTCTTCTTCATGTACTCCATCATCACCCATTTATATGGTATTGTGGTTATTGACACCTAAATTTTAACAACCCATTTAACATTCATTAATTACATAGAAAATTAGGAATTAATTTTTAAATCCTAACAAAAATAATTTTCATTATATTGCATTGCATATAGATATTAGGAGCATTTGCATTAATAGTAATAAGATTTATTAAAATTTAGTTTTTGAAGAAAAAAAAGCCAAACGAGGCAGGCCAGTTTGATCCCCTGTATTTTCCTTTATTTCTTTTCCTCTTGACTAGGCTAGGCACGACCTCTTCTTTTCTTTTATTTTTTCTTTTTTTCCTTCCTCTCACTAGGCCAGCCTATCTGCCTTTTTCCCTAGCCTAGCCCTATCATTTTCTCTCTTCCTCCCTCCTTCTTTATTTTGGACGCTAGCTAAGGAAAGGACGCTTGTATGACGAGGAATAGGACATCGCCGAGCAAAGATGCCTAGATGAGGATAGGCTGGCAATGGCAGTTGGCAAGGCCGAAAACCATGCACACCGACCAGAGAGTTTAAAAGGGAGGGAGGGGCATGAGTTTTTAAGGGGCCGAATAGAGATAAAGCAAACTGAGAAGGTAAGAGAGATCGAGAGATAATCCAAGAGCAAGAGGGTGGTGTCAACAGTGAGTAAGTGTCTTCCAGCGACGAACATGCTTGAGCCTCTCAGTCAGCGACTCATCGACATTGCCCTTTTTTTCGCACCAAGCCTCTGGTAAGTCTTGATTAAAATATTTAGTTCGGTTTTCGATTTTTCTCAAGTTTAGTTGATTTCCTAAGGTTCCCAACATGGAGATGTGCAAGGCGACTGGACATAGTCCAATTTATCGCCAACCATTTGTTGCCACCGAGTCGAGTAGGGAGCACCACCACCTGCCTTTTTTTTTTTTTTTTCCTTTTTGTGCCCGTTTTAAGCTTGTCGAATCAGGCGCCCGTTGTTTGTGTGTGTCCATGCGAGTTTCCAGCCTCTTAATGTGTGTGCTATGATTTTTGGGTCTTGCTTTTTGATTGCCATGAGTCCCGACGCAAGTGTGGACTCCGTCGATTTGCTTTTTCTCCTTTGAGCCGACGCAGCCTGCCTTTTTGATGAAATGCTTGAACCAAATTCACATTGTCTTCTTTGATTCTTGGTCTAAGCATGTTTTGGTCATTAGGCTTGGCTTTGAGAATTTTAATACCATTTTGTTACTTGGTATGTAGTTTTCTTGTGTGGTTGTTGCTTTGTGGGTGTTCATTGTTTGGACGGGAGCGAGAAATTGGTCCCTTACTCTTTGGGTTTGAAGCGTTGCAGTGAAATCGTAGAGTCGCCCCCTAAGCCACGTCTTCATTGTTCTAAATAGGTTTGAAAGAGAAGTCTGTTTGGTAACACAATTTTATTTTTCTATTTTTAGAACAATAATGAGATATAAAAGCTTTTCTTATCGCTCCCCTTCATTACGGGTTGGCCTCCTACCCCCGCCACCCATCGCCCATCTCTCGCTACCTACCTAAGAGGGAAAAAAAATTATATTGTTATCAAACGTGTATTTTTGCTCAAAAACTCATTCGGATAAATGGAAAAAATATATATTTTTGGCAAGAAATTGATTTTTATAGCAAAATGATTATCATTCGTGCCCTTACTGGTTGATGATGGAGGTCTAATGTTAGTTATTGGTGTGGGTGCTACCTAGAAAGCACCGACACTCTTCGAGAGCCTTCTATCATGTCTTATCGAACACTCCAACACGTGTCTAATACTCTCTGACACTCTTCAATACTCTCTAACATTCGGTCAACACATGTCAGGATTTCTAGTACTTGATCAACTCTCTCGATACTCTTTAACACACGAGTCAAGAATTCCGATATGTGAGTTCGAAATTCCAATACTTAATTCCGACACGCACGAGGTCAATTTTAAAAGTTTTCAATAAATGATGAATTAAAATGTAAATATGTAAAAAATAAAATATAATAAGAATTATAAATGGGGAAAAAAGAAAAATCTAGTTTTCTATTCTCTTCCGACTCTCACTTTTCATAACACACAATTCACTCCCCAAGATTTTTTTTTTTCTCTTTTCTTCTAACTTGCTGTAATACGCAAATTCATAATATGGATTGCTTTTTTTTTTTTTTCCGTCAATTTTTTATGGATTTTTAGAGTGGAATTGAATTTGTCAAATTGAAATAATGAATGATATTAACAAATTGTGGATTAATGTTTTTATTATAAATTCATTGTAGGTTCTTTATTATTTATTTATTTGTAAATTTGAATCAAATTAATTTGATTAAAATAATCATAGAAATAATAATTTATCATGTATATATATATTTAATATACAACGTGTCTCAATATGTCGGAATTCTTTATTATTTGAGAAATAACGTGTCAGTGTGTCATGTCGTGTCGTATCCCATGTCGCATGTTGATATTTGTGCTACTTAGGGTGTTGCCTTGAACACGGGCATTTCAGTGAGTAGAGACGTTCGAGGCATTGTGCATGGGCACGGAGACAACGTTGTTTCAGCGACTAAAACTAGTCTGTGTTAGAGGTCCGACGGTGAATGTAGGTTGATTCATCATGAAGCGTGGCAATTTTATTCTAGCATTTTAGTTTTTACCTTTGATTAAAATTCTCAACTTTCGTGTATCCTGATTTGTCTTGGCAGAAAATGATGGATAAGGAGATGAGGAGGAGACAACAATAGGGGCTCAAACCAAGTTTTGTTGGGCTTGGGCTCATTAGGGTGGTGAGCTTTGGGCTTGGAGTGTTTTATTTGAATTTGGGTTTTGTTCGAGTAACAAATGGGCTGATTTAGGACTTATAGAATTTGGGCTTGTTTAAGTTAAATAGGCAAGGACCTAGTTTGTTCTTTAATGACCTTGGTTTATTCCTAATTCAAAGAGCGAGCTTAATATATGGGCCCAATTTATATCCATTACTCCAACCTATAAGAGACCAAACCACATCCCTTATTTGACTAGGCCCAAGGGCTCGACCCAAGTCCCTATTTTTGGATAAAAATTTTTAATTTTTTTTAAAAGGAATATTTAAAAATTCATAAAAAAATCCGAAAAAATTATTTTTTTAGAAACTAGGAAAAGGCTTAAAAATCATTTTTATAGAAGTTTTCTCTTAATAAATGCGATAATCTTTGACATAAAATTGTGATCAAAATTAAACAAGTTTTTAGAGTTTGACAATAGGGTTTGAATGTTTCTTGAGATAAATGCTCTTGAATGTGCACTTTTAATATATTGATTGCGATTTCCCTATAGCCTAGTTAGGAATGGCGTGTTTCTTATTTCTTAGCATTAGATTCTTGTTTTCTCTTGTAGTTTATTTAATGCTTCTTTGGCCACTATCTGTTATTTAATTATTGTAGACCCATATAATCATTTCATATGTTAATAGATAGGCTTAAAATCAATTTAGATTACCTAAAAAACATCTTGAAGTGAATAAGTTTAGGTACCAAAAGGCACTAACTAATTAATTAATGTAATTAAGTCCATGATCTTAGATTATTTAGTTATGTATGAAGTGATGTATACTCTCATATCTCACTTGATTTTTAGCCGACCCTAATAAGCTAGTACACAATTCCTCATTTGAAAACTCTCATAGTGTCAATTGAAGCTATAATTAGATTCCCGAACGTCACGTGAGGTATTGACTTAGGAAAGCTCATGTCTAATTGAGGGCTATAGGCCCGTCTTTTAAGAAATACTCCTAAAACTTATGTTTTTTCCCCTTTAAACGGAAAAAAAAAGGTAGGTTGCAGCAATGGTTCAACAGTTACTAAAGGATATACACAAAGTAACCCTTCTCTTCTCTTGCATCTTCTTAAGTCTATTCAAACTTTTATGTGCCAAAAACTTCTTTAGACTCTCGTTTCTTGAAATGCTAATAGCTCCCTAAGCTTCTTTGAAAGGCACTTGCAAACCCGCTGGCATGCGAAAATCAACTTGCATGGCCACAATGCTTTCTCGTGTTCCTAAAGGTACTCTGTGATAGATATTACCTAGCAAATTGAGAAATCTACTAAAGTCACTGCAAGCCTTAATTCTTCATCCACCCAACAAATGAAAGAAATAGGCGGATCGGCCTTTGTTAGCACATTGTGGCCACAAGCAATAGAAAAGAAAACACTTACTACTCCTACTTTAGAATCAAAATTGCACCCTACAGGCCAAGCACCATAAGAACGTGCTCCTATATGCTCCATTCAAGAAGTCATCACCTCGGCACCTAAAGTGGAAACACAACCAGAAATGTCACAACAATAACGATTGCTTTCACAACTATTCGCTCAATCTAAAGATGAACCCCAAATCACCTTGGAGCAACATACAACTTGCTCTTATGGTGTTGTTCTAGCTACTAGAAAGACATGAACACCATTTTCAACAATTTCCTATGTTGTTGGATTTATTGGTTAATAAACGCTCTCATCTTGCATTTATTGGTAAATGTAGTTTGTCCCATCAAAGTATGGTAGTCTTGAAGTTGATTGTCCTTCAGAAACTTCTACACCATTATGACCAACCAATATAGGTGTGAATGATTCAGTTTGTTGAGGCTAACAATACAACCTAGAGAGGGCAAATAGGTTGTTTGAGAACTATGAAAAATATTTGCGAAATATACAAATTCAATTTCAAACAATAGTAGAAACATATCATAGAAATCACGTGTGCGTGTTGCAGATAATCAAATGGTGATGATTATGAATAAGTAATGCTAATAGTGAAGAGATAGTAGGTTTTGCAAATAGATATACAGTGGCCCAACTTTTCTTCAAGCGTATACCCACTCTCAGAACTAACAGCCACAATTAAGCTAGAATCCACTAAAAATCTCCAAGACAAGTTATAATCAGCAAGTAATAACTTTTCAAATGAGCATGTTATTATGACTCACGTACTACTATCACTCTTGTACACTTACTCTTATTACTGATTACAAACATTAGCATGATCTAGACATTGACATTAGGAAAACACAGCAACCAATAACAAAATAGAGTAAAGAAGAACACATAAAGTACTAGACAAGTTTTGTTCATTTCCAACGAACCTCACTATTTCTCTTGGACTCAATACATATCATTCATCCTCAAATTACCGTTCCTCATTAAAATCCTCAAGTAGCCATTAGTTCTGCCATTGCCAACAGTGGGACGTCTCTTGAATTCGTAATAATGACTCTTTGACATCAACAACGTCTTTATCATGTGACAAATGATCCAGATCAATCTTTGGTGTTCTTTTCGGATTCCAAACCTTAAAGATAATCATTAGACACCAAATTAATGTTGAAAAGAGGATATCACATGTCTCCCACCTCTCAAATATCAACAACTGCTCCTACCAATAATTTACTGCTCCCAATAACGATCTTGGTGATCTTTTTTCTTGTCCTTCCAAGCATATTGGCAATTATGACCCTACCAAGTTATTCACTTTAACTCATTCCAAGCTTTACCAAATATCCTCATTCTAGGCTTGTTCACCATCACCAGGTCCATCCATTGTTCACTAGATCATTGTATCTGCAGTCATCATGAACATTATCATTCTTCTCGACTTGTTCACCTTCGATCAAGGTTCTTTTGGATATTCACCTTATATGAAGATCCTTTCAACTTGTAAACATCTTGACTCTTAATATCTAGTTTACCCTTGATATTAGCAAAGCACTCTTAATAGTGGCAAGAGCACTTCTCATATCAGAATATCTATTACTGATTATGATAACATCTACATTTCGATTTGTGGAATTTTATTTTATGGAAGAAAATATGTTGTTCGAAGATTTGGTTGAAAGATACTCATCCTACTTAACAGAAGAAATTGAACAATCTCTTAACCGTTGTCGATTATGTAGTGGACTTCGAGGAGTCACTGCTTAAAGAAGATAACAAGGTAGTGGAAGCCGAAGATCCATTTATTGAGATTAACGTCAGCGATGAAAATTGGCATCGACAAATTTTCATGAGCCCATTGTTAGAGGTAGATTTCAAGAGTAGGTCGGTTGATTTATTTAAGAAATATAAAGAATGTTTCCCATGAGATTATCATGAAATGCCAAGATCAAGAAAAGACATAGTTGAACATAAGTTGTCGATAAAAGAAGGTTTTGCTAACATGAACAACCTTTGAGGCATTTTGCTCTAGAGGTAGTTTCAAATGTAAAAGAAGAGATTGAGCGACTACTATCACGCCCCGAACCTCGAGCACACACACATCCCACTGCGGTCGATAGAAATGTGACTTCCCAGGACACGTCGCAGACCCATTCATTTAATTGCACATGCGGAAGCGGATAAATAATCCCCAGACAAAACTCAATTGGGATAGAAAAGTAGGATCACATTTTCAAATTCAAACCACACACCTTTATACATGTCAAACCAGTTTAGTTACAGGACTAGGCTATTAACAAAAAGATCTATAAAAGATCAGTCCTCAAAAACTAAGATGTCCTAAGATCAGCCAGATAGGTCCATTCGCCAGCTCTTCGGTTAGGATCGGCGAAGTCAAAAATCCTCTCAGCAACCGTCACTGGTCTACCAAAAAGCTCCAGAGGATCCGCCATTTAGGGACTTGAAATTGTTATCCCACAACGGGGTGAGATAATGTCTCAGCGAGTCCTACCCTCTAAAACTCAATTAGGAAGAAAATAAGTCCCAAGGCGCTCTAGTCACACAAAGAGGATTGAGGACTTACCTCGTCTCAGTCCATTCCTACACGTCAGTACAATTCATACGTCTATCCATTCATACCATCTATCCATCCATTAATACAATCATGGCTCACACAAGCTGAAATGGATGCAATGCTCTCACAAGCTGATATAGATGGTAGCTCGCACAAGCTGATATATACATAGATGATAGCTCGCACAAGCTGATATACAGATTGTTGCTCTCATAAGCTGATAAACAATCATTGCTCTCACAAGCTGACATACAGTGCTCACACAAGCTGACCCATATATAAACCAATTGGTCGCCAAAGCTGTACATATATTTAAACCATAGAACTGGATATACAATCCAATAACATCCAACGATTCAAACTGGTCCTACAAACCAATTACCGTGCCAAAAGCCAACACCGGGTATTTTCAAGTTAAATACCAAAACTTCTCCAATTTCACTCAATTCCAAACTTTTGAAATTATCAACCACAATCATCATTTTCACTTAATTTCGCAATTACGCATACAATTGATACAAACTGACCGCACTGCTGCGATCAGTGCGAAATTCTAACGACCGGCCATCCCGGCAAAATTTTCGAAATTATTAAATAATTAAATTTAATTCCGAAATTAAATAATTCAATATTATATTATAATAATATAATTTAATAAAATAATATTTATAAAATTCGAAATAATTAATTAATTAAAATAATTAATTATGGCTTAAACTATATTACACTAATTTAAACATATAATTAGCTCTAATTAAACATCCATTAAACTAATCATACAACTAATCTAATTTATAATAAAATAATCTAATCTAACCACCTAAGCCTAATTAGACTAATCTAAACACCCATTAAGCATGATTAACTTACTAAGCGAGGTTTAGAGGATAAACTCATCGGTTTTGCGCGCGGGTGAGTTCACGACAACCACGATGCCAAGGCGGTCGATAAACCCCGAAGTGGCGACACCAACGGAGGCCGGGAAGGGCTTGAGAACGGACCACGAAGTCTCCAAAACCTTGCTGTCTTCTGCTTCTAATCTGGGCTGAACTGCAGAGAAGAAACCAGCAACTTCAACGGCGAAAACGGGCTGCTCGGAGCTCCGGCGAGCGGGTGGTTGACAACCGATGGTTCCCGGGGGTCAAGGAAATCTTATTGGAGGTTGGTATGGGTGGAGGTAGGGTAGAAATGGGGAGAAAATGGCTGAAAACCGCGAAACAGGTAGAACCAGGCGGTTCCAGACGGTCCGGCGAGCGGCGGAATCCAGCGGCCGTACGGGACGAACGGTGGCTCCTTTTGGGGTGATTTTGGGCTTGTTGGAACGGTATGGATGTCCTCTTCATGGCGATATGTGGCTCGTTCACTGGTTCATCCGGGAAGATCACTTTTGACTCGAATCTTTGATGAAAGGTCGGCTGGAACAGATTCCGGCGATGGCGTGGGTGGAGGCCTGCAATGGCTGCAGCTCCTTCTATTGATCTTCTTGTTGGCTTGAGGGCTTCGAAAATGAAGAGGAGAGGGTCTTGGATGGTAGAGAGGTGAGAGAGATGGAGAGGATAGAGGTGAGGGAAGAGATAAGATAGATGAGATAGAGTTGAGGTGGGGCCTTGGCTTGATATTTTCCAATCTTGCTCTCCAAGATTCATCCTAGGCCAAGTAAGATCCCTTGGCCTCTATTGATCCACACGAACACCTCTCATAACTTCACTTTTGGTCCATTTGGCTAGGGGAAAGGGAGGGTTACGAATTTTGCAAGAATTGTCTTCAATTGGTGGCTTGATCCACTTCAATTCTATCTCAATTGGCCTCCATAAAATCAATCAATCATCCATCAACCATCTCGATATTTTTCCTCACCCATATATCCATCTTGCTTCCCAATTTTGCTATAAAAAATAATCACTGGCTTTTTCGCACGAAACGACTCGGCGACGACTTTTTCCCAAAAAGTGTCGGGTGTCAGAAAAATCTTCTGAGACTGAGTCAACGCTCCTAGAATTTATTGTGACATTACAGAATCTTCAATTTCTGAAATTGGACTCGAATTGGCGGTTAATTTCTATTCGACGTGTTTTTAGCATGACCTAGGCTACCGGGTAACTTCAAATATTTTTAAGTATAATTGACTCATGGTCAATTTTCTTCAAGCCACTATGAACCCACTCGACTCATTGGCAACTCTCGATTGTCATGAAAATCTCGAGGATCCAAATACGGACACAGGGTACCAAAACAATAAGAAAATCAATCTAGTGCCGGTTGACATGAATTTTCTAATTTACCACAACTCTCGATTAGCCAAACATCACTGTCGATCCAATCTATCTCTAATTTCAAATCGATTTTTAACTGTGCCGTAATGACCTCTAAAGATGGACACGGTCGAGAAGCCGATTCCTAGTCAAATTCTCAAGTCTATTGCCTTAAAATTTCTTAATAATTTCCCCAGATAGTCTAATTATCTCGAGAGCAATCGGTTCTGAGAATAACCCTATAGACACGTCAATGAAATGCCCAATTCATTCAGTAGAAGACAGGGTTGAAAATTTGGGATGTCACAACTACTTAAGATTCATTAAGACAGCCAGGTATTTTGAGTGGCTATCCAATATTGTTCCCGTTAAGAAGAAAAATAGAAAGTAGGTGGCTACATCGACTTTAGAGATCTAAATATAGAAACTCCAAAAGATAAGTACCAAATGTCCATGGCTGATATTCTAGTCAATTTGGCATCATGTAATGAGATTCTATTGCTAATGGATGGACATTAAGGGTGCAACCAAATTTTCATAAGTGAAGGGTATGTGTCCAAAACGGTCTTCAAATGTCCAAAAGCCATCGGGACCTTCAAATGGATGGTAATGCTGCTCAAATTGAAAAATGCTAGAGTTACTTAATCAACAAGTAATGAACTTAATCTTTCAAGATATGATCGACAAGTCCATGGAAGTCTATATCGATGATGGTTTTCTCAAGTTTGATGAGGTAAGTTATCCAGATCGTCTTTAGCAATTTTTTACTAGGATATATAAGAATCCGTAGAAAAAAAAAACGAATCCTCTTAAATGCACTTTTGGAGTGAAATTCAGTAATTTTCTTGGAATTTTAGTAAATCAAAAAGGCATTGAGTCGATAAAAATAAAACCAAGGCCATTTTAGAATCACCAGCAGAGATGACTAAAAAACAACTCCAAATTAATGATAATGAACTTAATTTTTTTTATGTCAGTTTATTTCCATTTGTCCAACAAATTCGAGATCTTTTCTCCTATACTTAGATTAAAAGATTGTGAAGAGTTTGTTTAGGGAGAAAAGGAAAAAATTGCCTTTGATTGAAAAAGGAGTATTTAACTATTCATCCAATATTAATGCCACCTAAAATATGAACGCGATTGAAACTGTATTTATTGGCAACCGATACAATAATTGAAAGCATGCTAGCATAAGAGAACAACGAAGACAAGGAGAAGCAATGTATTACCTCAGCAGGATATTGAACAACATTTAGAAGAGATGCACCGCAGCCGAGAAGCTATGTTAGTATTTGTATTTTGCAAATACTAAGCTATGACATTATTTGTTGCCAATTATTGTTGACGTAATATGGAAAAATAATGTTATAAATCATATAATGTAGAGGCCCATTATTAGTATTGCTAAATGGGCATTTTCTTTATTTGAGATTAATTTGGTATATGTACCGTTGAATATGAAAATGAAAGTTATATGCAAGTATTCTTATGGACTCAATATTTCGATGAGTCTTATGCAAGTAACTTCTCAGGCATAGGAATATTGATAATCTCTCAAAAAGAGTATAAAATAAAATTTATTTTTAAATTGGATTTCACTTGTTCGAATAACCAAGAAGAATATGAAGCATGATTATTAGTTTACAAATTTCAGCCAATTTGAATGCACAAATTCTCAAAATAATGGGAGATTTTTGCTTGGTTATTAAACAATTGAAAGGAGAAGATCGATGTCCCAATGAGAATAATGAGAATATAATTAATTATTATGCTTTATTTAAGGAGTTACTTGACAACTTCCTCAATTGTGACTTCATTCGTATTTCAAAATATGAAAATTTAGAAACCAACAAGTTAGCTCAAATGACATTTATCTAATCTCAAAAAAATTGGCCAAAGTAATAGTCACAGAAACAAGAATGCTATCAATTAAAAATTAAAGTATAATGGCTGATATCGATTTGGCTACAAATCAAAAAGGATTGGAGAAACGTGTTTATCTGTTATTAAAAAAAATCCTAATTGAAAGACAAAGAAATTGAAAAGAAAAGCATTAAAATGTGTTCTGCTTGGAGATGATGAGATGATGATGATTATTATTATTATTATTATTATTATTATTATTATTATTATTATTATTATTATTATTATTATTATTATTATTATTATTATTATTATTATTATTATTATTATTATTATTATTATTATTATTATTATTATTATTATTATTATTATTATTATTATTATTATTATTATTATTATTATTATTATTATTATTATTATTATTATTATTATTATTATTATTATTATTATTATTATTATTATTATTATTATTATTATTATTATTATTATTATTATTATTATTATTATTAACTTAACATGAATCTATATTGGCTATGGCGAAAAGTGCATGAAGGCAATTATGGTGCGCATCAGGGTAGAATAAAATGAAATGGTTATGGATAAGTGTATTGAAATTCTTAAAATATATTATGAAAGTATAATCGAGTCCTAGAATTTTCAAAAAGTGTAATCAAATCTTAAAACTTGTCAAATTGGTTTAATCAAGTCATTTCGTTGTTTGCAATTTTTGAAAATTGTAGGATTCGATTGCACTTTTACTATATGTTTTAGGACTTGATTACATATTTTTAAGGTTTTAGAACTTGATTACACCTTCGTGACAAGTTGTGAGATTTAATTGCAATTTTTGAAAGTTTTAGGACTCAATTGTATTTTTATGATAAGTTTTAGGACTTCCAATGCACTAATCCCAACTGTTATTGTGTCAACATAGTTATTTTTACCCATAATAGCTTGAGATTGCATTAAATATGCAAGAGGGAAGTATAAAAGAAGTGTAAAACCTATTGCAATTGTGTCATTTTAGTTTTAAACATTTTTATTATACAAATTTAATCCTAAACTTTTTCTCATTTTGCCATCGAGTCCATCTAGCTAATTTTGATTAAAAATCGTAACATGGACGCCAGTCATCTTATGTGGCATAGTCGACACTAACGTGAATATTTTAAATATTATTTTAATTTTTTTAAATTTCATAATTTTTTCTTTTTTTCTTTTCTTTTTATTATTTTTCTTTCTTTCTTTTTCTTTCATTTTGATCCTCACCCAGATTTGGTTAGAGCCTTTGCATCCTCACTTACGAGTTAAAATATGTCTCGAGTTTGAGCCCGAATATTGATTTATTAAACCGAATTTGTTGAGAAAGAATCCAAAATGGATTAGAATTTCTCCATTGAAGAGATTTCCTAAATTGCATAAAGGAAGGGGCACACAGAGATATTATATGTGGATATTCGTATTTTCAAGAATGTGGATAAGAACATGCAGTCTTGCCGTTGAGAGTTTGTTATTTTCTTTTTTTTGTCTTACTCGAGGATTTAACCAAAGTCAAATGGACTCCCTAATTTTGACCGCATCGTGGAATCCTATATAAATTGCCGAACAAAGGTTTTTTTCCTGGTAGCGACACAGATGCTGACATCCTTAGAGCCACACAGTAAAACCGACAGATATAGCCCCGACAGAACACATAACGTTCTCAAGGTTCAGCCGCACAAAGAGATCTGACGCAGGTTCTAATTTTGTGCTATGATTTTATGTCTAAATTGAGTTGTTTATTCACAAATACTTTGGATTTGATCTTAAATCTAGGTATGGAAAACACTCGGGCGTATGAACAATTGTAACTTTAATTATTTGATTAGTAGTAAATTATTTGCTACTGAATCTCTCCATAAATATAGGAACCTACAATCGGACCAAACCATATAAATTTCTAGTATATTTATTATTTCTTGTTTATTTCTCTAATTCTTTCGCATTGACTTAATTACAAGATCCTATCATTTTCGCAAATTATTTTATCGACAATTAGTATCAAAGCTTAAGAATCCAATTTTTTTAATTGTGATTGGAGGCTTTCACTTATCTAATTATTATCAGGAAATTCTACTATTGCAATTATGTTTGGGGGAAAAGTTGAGATTGAGAAGTTTAATGGGAGGAATAACTTTGGGCTATGGAGCGTCAAGATGGGTGTGCTATTAACAACCCAAGGTTTGGCTAAGGCATTGGACGGCAAAGAGGAGTTACCGATTATAATAGAAGCCACTAAAAGAGTAGAACTAATGGAGAAAGCAAAGAGTATAATTTTGTTGAATCTATTAGATGAGGTATTAAAAGAGGTGGCCAAGAAGAAGGATGTCATAGCATTGTGAGCAAACCTTTAAGGACTCTATGTAACAAAGGGTTTGAACAATCACCAGTACATGTTGAAGAAGATGTTTCAGTTTAGATAAACTGAAGGTATGTCTATCAAATAGCACTTGGATGAACTCAATAAACTAATGATGGATTTGAAAAATGTTGATAAGATACTTGATGATAAAGAATATGGTATGATGTTGTTAGCTTCATTTCATGAGTCATGGGAGTATTTTATTAATTCACTGTTGCAGGGGCATACTATGATTACCTTGGAAGAGGTAAAGTCTGCTTTGTTCTCTAAGGAGTGGCAAAGAAATTTGTGAGGTGATAGTTTGGTGTAGGATATAACGTGGGGACTAGTGATTCGGGGTGGAGATCAACATCGAGGGCCTAGTAGCAACAAAGGTAAAAGCAAATTGAAGACACGCCATAGAAGGTCTAAGGGACGCGTGAAGTGCTTTGAGTGTCACAAGGAGGGGCACATTAGGAGAGATTATCTGAAGCAAAGAAATAGATGTGATAGCAGAATGCCACAAGCAATGTAGTGAACGTTGCCAAGGAGAGCATCAATAATGCAGAAGCTGTCTTGTGTATTACTACCTGCTTGTTAGGAGACAAATAGATGCTAGATTTGTCAAGTCACTACTTACCAGATTGTAGATGGTGGCAAAATTCTCATGAAAAATAATGCAACCTGCAAGGTTATAGGGATTGAGACAATTCAGATTCGGATGCACGATGGGGTGGTATGTACACTAACAGACGTGAGGCATGTACAAGAGCTCAAGAAGAACATTATTTCTCTTGTGACACTTGATAACATCAGGTGTGGAAACTCCACTAAAAGCGGAGTACTGAAAATCTCTCAAGATGACATGACAATGATGAGAGGAGAGAGTGAATACTCTCTATCATCTATTGGAAGAGACTATGACAAGAGCTGTTGCAATTTCATTAGGTGAGTCAAACTCTAATTAACTCAATTATGACATATGCGGGTAAGGTATATGACTGAGGTAGGTATAACCATGCTAAGTGAAAGAGGGTTGTCAAAGGGACAAAAATAAGGAAGTTGGACTTATATGAGCATTGTATCTTTAGGAAGCAGTGTCATTTTAAGTTTATTATAGCTTTTCATTCGACCAAGGCAACTAGTTGAGTATATTCATTCAAACATCTAGGACCCTTCTCTTATTCCTTTGAAATGAGACGCTCAATATATACTAACATTTATCGACGACTACTTGAGGAAAGTATGGGTATAATTTCAAAAGCACAAATTTGATGTGTTTGGTCGAGATAAGAAATTTAAGGCATTGATAGAATAGCGGTTAGTAAATGGATCAAGTGCCTAAAAACCCATAACGGCATAGAGTTGTGGTAAAGATTTTATTGAGTTCTACAAGAAATAAGGAATTATGAAACATCACACGGTATCCAAAATACCACAGCAAAATAGTGTAGCAAAACAAAAGAACAAAACTTTACTTTAGCGAGCTTGGTGTATGCTTTCACATGCAGGACTAAGTAAGGAATTTTGGACCGACGTAGTGGACATGGCATGTTACCTGGTTAATCGATCTCCATCATATTCTATTGAGTGGAAGACTCTTGAGAAAGTATAGTTGAGGAAACTTGTTAATTACTCCAGATTACAAGTATTTGGATGTTCTATGTATGCTCATGAGAATGATGGTAAGCTTGAACCAAGATTGAAGAAGTGTATGTTTTTGGGTTATACACGTGGGATGAAAGGCTACCGACTATGGTGCATTGATCCCAAATCATCTGATTTTCTAATCAACAGAGACATGATCTTTGACGAAACAGCAATGATTTAACAAGGGATTCCTAAGACATAACTAACAAAGCAAACAAATCATGGTGTCAGTAATGAGGTGAAGCTTAAGATAGAGATTCCAAAGAAGACCTTTGAGGTAACTAAGGTAGAGATTGTAAATGAGGCCGCTGTTGAAGTCGGTGATACCGAGCAACTAGCTCAACCCCAACACACTATAGTTGTGGACAAACAGATGAGGCAAATTAAACTACCAATATGTTATGGTTATACTGATATTACTTATGCATTGATTATAGATGACAAGGTGGAGGCAAATGAGCATTTATCTTACTCTGAGGCAATGGCTAGTAGTGAGTCATGGCAGTGGCTATGGGCTATAAGCAAAGAGATGGAATCACTCCATCGAAATTAGACAGAGGAGTTGATCAAAATACCAAGCAGCTAGAAAATTGTCGAAAGTAAATGGGTCTTTAACGAAAGGAGGGCACTCCCGGTATCGAGGCAACAAGATATAAGGTGAGACTTATGACGAAAGAGATTACACAACAGGATCTAAAAGTGTACAAAATAATCTTAAAACGCCTGGACCGCCCGAAACCAAATTGGAATCGACAATTCCCAGGGGAACCGGGCTGGTTCTAGGTTCTCATTTATTGGAGCCAGTGGATACCGATCCAATTCCTGATTCTAGGTGTGGAACCACCTACCGGCCCAAACTGGATCAGTAATGTATAGATATATATTTAATTTTTAAGAAATATTTTCCACCAAAACAAATTTAAGAAAAATGAAAACCCTAAAATTATTAATCTGAAACTCAACATCCATTAACTAATTGCTCATTTTTTCTCACTCTCACCTCATTTGAGTTGTCTCTCTATCTCTCACTCACGGCCTTAGCTCTCAATCTCAACACCCATTGACTCTTAATTTTTAATATGAACCCAATATTTTTACTAATCTTGCAATTAAGATTAGGGAAGAAATTTCTTATTCTTTCTTTTTTTGCTTCACTTTAGCTTGTTGGAAAATTTTACACTGAGTCCATGAAACTTGGTTGGACAGGTTCCATGGACCTACCTAGGAATCAGACCATACTAGCGGTCTAGTTCTCGGATGAATCCATTGAACCAACAGACGGCTTTCGGTTTCAATTTTTTGGAAGCGGTCTTTAACGAGTGGTTCCCAATTCTAGGATGGGAACCACCTACCTTAACCATGCTCACCCCTAACAAGAGGGCATTAACTACAAAGAGGTGTTCTCTCTTGTGATAAGACATACTTTTATTTGTGTTTTACTTACCTTAATTGCTGCACAAGATCTCAAGCTAGAGCAACTATATGCGAAAACAGCTTTTCTTCACAATGAGTTGGAGGAGCGAATTTACATAAGACAACAAGAAGGATTTGTTATTTTAAGTAAGGAAGAATATGTTTGTTTGTTAGAGAAATCTGTGTATGGGTTGAAATAATCTCCTAGGTAGTGGTATAAGTATTTTGATGCTTTACGTTGAGGATATGCTAATAGCAATTTAGCATATGTCTAATATTGATGTACTAAAGATGCAATTGAGTGCTAAGTTTGGGATAAAAGATTTAGTTGTTGCAAAGAAAATATTAAGTATGGAGATTTTACATAATAGGACTACAAGAGTTTTATGTTTGTCTCAAAAGAAATATATGGAGAAGATTGTAGCACGTTTTAATATGTAATTAGCGAAATCCGTGAATACACTTTTACCAAAGCACTATAAACTTCCAAATAAGTTATCACCACAACCTAAGGAAGAGGAGGAACATATGTCCCGTATTCCTTATTCTAGTGTAGTGGGTAATATTATGTATGCTATGGTATGTAGTAGACCTAACATTTCACAAGCTATGAGTATAGTTAGTCGTTATATGAAGCGTCCTAGTAAAATTCATTAGAAAGCTATAAAATGGATCCTCAAATATTTGAAAAGAAAAATAGACGTGGGTATAGTGTACCAACGGGACAACAATGGCAATGAGACTAATAGTTTTGCAGATTCTAATCACACTGGTGACTTGGATAAGTGTAGGTCTTTAGTAAGGTACATATTTAGTAGGTGATGCACTAAGTTGGACGGCGTCCTTATAGGACCATGTTATATCTTGTCTTCAATTAAAGTAGAGTATATGGCGTTAACCTTTATAACAAAAGAGGCGTTATGGTTAGGAAGTTTGCTCTTGGACTTTGGGTTAGATCAAAAAAGTGTTGATATACACTGTGATAACCAATGTGCGATACATCTGGCATATAATCTGATTTATCATGAGCAAACAAATTATATTAACAGCAAGTACCATTTCATTCGATATGTCTTAGCGAAAGATAAGGTTGTCATGAAGAAGATAGTGACAGGTGAGAATCCGGTAGACATGATGACTAAACCTGTTCCTTTGGCAAAGCTCAAATCTTGCTTGAGCTCAATTGGCACCTATAGAAAGTGAGCATCCATCAGGGTGTTGGGAGAACAACACAAATGACAAACACTATGACTTGACTTCAAACGTTGAGCCAAGATAGACAATTACTAAAATATGTCTTGAGTTTGAGTCTGAATAGGACCATGTTATATCCCGTCTTCAATTAAAGTAGAGTATATGGCGTTAACCTTTATAACAAAAGAGGCGATATGGTTAGGAAGTTTGCTCTTGGACTTTGGGTTAGATAAAAAAAAGTGTTGATATACACTGTGATAACTAATGTGCGATATATCTGGCATATAATCTAATTTATCATGACCAAATAAATTATATTAACATCAACTACCATTTCATTCGATATGTCTTAGAAAAAGGTAAGGTTGCCATGAAGAAGATAGCGACAGGTGAGAATTCAGCTGTCGCGACCAATTTTTCGGGTGTGGACCACCTATGATTTGGCTAATGGATTGTTAAGCCTAGACTTAACTCGGGCTCTCCCAAGCTCATACCAATTCGCGACTTAGGTTCAAGTTCTTAACATGCAAATGATTTTCAATTAGGAGTCGCCACTAATCTATTTTTGGTGGGTCGATTAGAAACCCAAGTAAAACAACGGGAGGTTTACTTTACTCCTACGAACCAGAGACTATAGGTACGGGGACTTGGTTACACTAGATTTCTCTAATGCCCTTTCGGTACCATTCTTTTATTTAAAAAAAATGTTTGGCAAACAGTTTGAATTGATTTTAAATCTATTTCCCTAACATGTGAGATTATCATGCGGGTGCGCAATCCACCAATTTAACACCCAGATAAATAATAAATAAATCACAAACTTACCTCAAAGCAACGAAAGCATCTGCAATGTTAAATTAAAATCCACATCAACAACCCTAGATATGGTTTCTAATTAACACGCAATTAATCAATTTTGCTTTCACTTTTTAACGATAATATAGTCAATATGCAATGTAATGCAATGCTTCTAACCTAATATGAAATAATATGGCATGGCAAAATGTCTTAAACTATATGAATGAGTAAAAGATTTAATGATTTCTTAATGAACATACAATAAATAAATATGCAATCTAAATTAACCAAGATGACCTAATTCTAATGATGGGCAAATGATTTTTTTTTAATTAAATGACTATAATAATCACTAAATGACGTGCATTCTACATGACCCTAATTCTGCATGACATGCACATGATGATTTTTTATTTTTTATTTAAATGAAAATTCATAACTAAAATCACTAAAGAAAATAAAAGTATAACTAAAGTGAAAACTAAAGTAAAATGCTATCTATTCTAAATGCCTTCCAAAGATGCATTTAAAAAAACTAACCTATCATGCAATTCATCTAAATATCTGTCTAGACCTAAAATTAAACATGTCATTTTATCTAATATGCAATGACGATTTTTTTTTTTTTCTTCTTCTTTTTTTAATTTCGAAATTAATAATTGCCAAGTAATTAAACATGCAATCCAAGTTAAAAATAAATAAATCTAGCAGCCTAAACTAATTGATTTGATTTTTGATTTTTTTAAATTCAAAATAAAATTCCTATTCTAAATATGGAAACCCTAAAACAGGAAATAAACCTAATTCTAATCTACATTTTTTTGGATATTTTAAGAAAAAAAATTAACTTAAACGACACGAAATCAGAGCAAAATCGATATCCAAATTGACGAACCGTATCTCGCGCGTGAGATCGAGTTGGCCAATTTTAAATAAAATCGTGAATTGAATCTCGAGCGTGAGATCGGATTGGCGATTTTTCCGTGCGATTGCGAGTCAGATTTCGGGCACGAAAATCGAACTGTCAATCTTATGCACGTTGTGAAATTAGGGATTAAAAAGGCTACTCGAGATTTTGTGGATACGATATCATCGTTTAAATATTCATGCGAGATAGCGATTTCACAAATCAAGCAATAAAAATGTATGAGGATCAACTTGATGAAAATTATCACCTAAATTGCGATATCGCTCAGATACCGTTTCCAAATTTGAATGATGGAAGGCTCACAGGGGGTGACCGGGATCGCAACCAGCTCCATGATGCGACATGACCAGCAGTGAGTGAAACGGCTCGCATCGGGGACATCATGGTGGAGATCGGGTGTGAGGTGGGTTTTGCTTCATTATCGTCGAAGAGAGAGAACCGCCAACGTGGGATCTGGACTTGCGAATGAAACCTAGTAATAGATTTTGGCCATGGACGTGCTCTTGAATTGCAGACGCCACGTTGCTTAATGCAATTGAGATCTCCAATTTCCACCTTCCTTGATGTTGTCTTTTCCTTTGGAATTCACTGCTCTGGATCACGTGGCCATGAATTTCAGTTGAAGCTCCTTATTTTGGCCGACATGTGATAATGGAACAAAATTCGTCTCCTGGACTCACGATGACAGCTCATGGTTTCTCGGCCAATAAGGATTCCCGACCAATGGACCAACGTTGTGTTGATCGACCAAGGAAAGGCGGCGGTGGTGGCGCCGGTAGTGTGCCCCGAGTGAGGGTTGGTTAGTTGAGCTTCTCGGAACCGCAAGATATCATGGGAGCCCTGCAAAAATAGAAACTTTGCTGTTCCGTTTTAGTGAGGACACGGGCTTGGCTCACAGTAAGCTCAACCTCTTGTCGCTCATGGTGGATGATTCACGGTCGATGTGCCTGGCGGTGGGTCAATGAGGTGCCCGTGGATGATCGACTAGGGAGCTCGCGGAGAGGACCCACGGCAAAGGATCTCTGCGGTAATTGATCGAAAGTTGATTGTCGAGGCTTGACCTTGACTCAACAATGCTGGGCTGATGTGGAATAACCGCTTGGGATTGCTGGCGAGGACAATCTCTGACATGTTGGGAAATTGGCGAGTGCTAGTGCTTCGTTGGTCATCAGGGCTAGGTCTTCGGGTTAAGTGAGCATGATGGCAAAAGGTGCACCATGGAATGTGAAAAAACCATGATGTGAAGACCACGTGCAATTGCCAGAGGAACTTCACGATTTTCCCCCTAACTCACAATAGGACCATCTAAGAAGACAAAACCGCCGTCCCGCTCTTCTCTCTTCTGGCGTGTGTATCGCTCAATGTCCTTTTGGAACAGAATTCTCCTCTCCCCTACGTACGGCCGTGTGTATTAAGATATGTGTCCCCCCAAAACCCTATGCAAATTCATCTATTTATAGGCTGCGAATTAGGGTTTTCAGTATTTCCAAATCGGTATCCACAAAAATTCTTTTTCCCAAACGCAATATTCGCAATATTTTTTCACAAATTTCTCACCTATTGATAACGATTCAAGATTTCAATAAGATTATTCTTTAATTCCAAATCTTGCGAAGATAAACTGCAATATTCTTTTACACAGGTGCCTTATCCAAAAAAAAAATTCATATCTCGGAAAAATGTTAAAATTTTATATTCCCACGAGATAATTTTCAATTATTAAAAAACACAGGCTTGGGCCAACCTGCTAGCTTCGTGGGCCTGATCCATCTAATTTGAACTAATCCGCCACCGGTCCAATAAAATGCAAAAAATGCAAATAACAAAATACATGTAACCTAAATCTATATGATATGCAATTGATAAAATTAACCCCTAATTTTTAATGCAATAAATGACTAAACGGGTCACCAAAATTTAGGTGTCAACACCAGTAGACATGATGACTAAACTTGTTCCTTTGGCAAATCTCAAATCTTGCTTGAGCTCAATTGGCACCTGTAGAGAATGAGCATCCATCGGGATGTTGGGAGAGCAACATAAATGATAAACACTATGACTTGACTTCAAACGTCGAGCCAATATAGACAATTATTAAAATATGTCTTGAGTTTGAGTCTGAATATTGGTTAGTTAAATCAAATTTGTTGAGATAAAAATTTCAAAATGGATTAGAATTTCTCCATTGAAGAAATTTCCTAAATTGCATAAAGGAAGGGGCACACAAATATATTATTTGTGGATATTCGTATTTTCAAGAATATGCATCAGACATACAGTCTCGCCATTGAGAGTTTGTTTTTCCTTTTCTTTTCTTTTTCTTTTTTTGGTCTTATTCGAGGATTTAACCAACGTCAAAGGATTTTCTAACTTTGACCGCATTGTGGACTCCCATATAAATTGCCGAACAAGGTTTTCTTTCCTGATAGCCAAACACACGGTGACATCGTTGGAGCCATACAGTAAAATCGAAAGACAAAGCCACGACAGAACGCACAATGTTCTCAGGGCTCGGCCGCACAAAGAAATCTGACACAGGTTCTGATTTTGTTGTGTGATTTTACCTCTGAATTGAGTTGTTTATTCGTAAACACATTACGTTTAAATTTAAATCTAGATATAGAAAACACTTGAGTGTGTGAACGATTGGAATTCTAATTCTCCGATTATTATTGAAGTTGTTGGTTCTCCTTATGGATGTAGATATCAACACTCGGACCCAACGAGATAAATTTCTAGTGTACATGTTATTTCTTTTTTATTTCTCTAGATCTTTTGCATTAACTTATGTGCAAAATCATATTTTATTCCACATATTATATTTCAATAATCACGATGACCTCAAGCCCTCACTTGAGGCCTTCATGGCCATTGTTAAATTATGTCTCCAGTTTGAATTCAGAAAACGATTTGTTAAACCGAATTTGTCGATAAAGTTTTTTCCAAGTAGATTTCAATTTGGATAAAATTAAGAAGAAGAATTTCTTCTTTGGACATACACACATAGACGTCTACACCAAAGTCTACAGGAGGTTCCATTTTGGGATGGCCGAATTTCTTTTATTCACGGTGGGGCCCAAAGTTTGGGCACACAACTTTCACGCTTGGACTTTCTTCTTTTGCCGATGAAAAAAAGAAACGAAAAAAAAAAAAAAAAAAAAAAAAAAAAAAACAAAAAGTAAGCCTCCCACGTGAAGTCCTCTGCATTGGTAAAATCCAAACGTGGTGGTGGTGGGCCCAGGCCAAAGTTTGACTTAGGCACACATATAAAAACGAATATATTTCCTTCTCTGATGGAGTGCATGGAGCAGCCGATGACCTACATAAAAAGAGAAGCCGCACGTCCGAGAAGCCGTCGCACGTCCACGCCGCTTGAGAAGAGCCGCAAGATTTTGAAGCCACGCAAATATGCGAAGCCGTATGTAGAGCGTTTGGTTTTGATCTTGAACGCATAGTAACTTTATGCCATGAGTTTATACCCAAGTGAGTTGTTTATTTATAAACACTTTGAGTTTTAGGGTTAAATCTAGGTGTGGGAAACACTTAAGCGTGTGAGTGATTGTAAACTCTGATTCTCCAATTTTAGTGGATTATTTGCTCCTGGCTCTCCCCATGGATGTAGGTACCGATACTCGGACCGAACCACGTAAATTTCTGGTGTCCTTATTTTTCTCATTTATTTCTCTGGTGATTTCGCGTTGACGTAAATTGCAAGATCATGTTGTTTCCGCTTATTATATCCTAACAATTGGTATCAAAGCTTGGGGTTGGATTTCTTGATTGTGATTTGAAGCTTTTGCTTGTCTGATTATCATATGGAAATTCTGTTACTGCAATTATGTTTGAGAGGAAATTTGAAATTGAGAAGTTTAATGGAAGCAACAACTTTGTGTTATCGAGCTTCGAGCATTACTGACAACACAAGGTTTGGCCAAGGCACTGGATGGTAAAGATGAGTTGCCTATTATCATGAAAGCCTCAAAGAGGGTAGAGCTAATGGAAAAAATAAAAAGCATAATCCTGTTAAATTTGACGGATAAGGTCTTAATAGAAGTTGCTGAGAAGAAGGATGCTGCAGCATTATGGGAAAAACTTCAAGCACTCTATGTGAAGACAGGTTTGAACAATTGCTTGTATATGTTGAAGAAGATGTTTCAATTTAGATATACTGAAGGTACGTCTATCATAACCCACCTAGATGAATTTAATAAACTCATGTTGAATTTGAAGAACGTCGGTAAGATACTGGATGATGAAGAACAGGGCATGATGTTGTTAGCCTCTTTACCAAAGTCATGGGAGCACTTTACTAATTCACCGTTGCAAGGGTGTACTACAATTACCTCAAAAGAGGTAAAGTCCGCCTTATTCTCTAAGGAGTGGCAGAGAAAGTTGCAAGATGACAGTATGGCGAAAGGAGCAGCGCAAGCACTGATGATTCGAGGTAGAGAACAACATCGAGGGCCTAGTAGCAGCAAAGGTAAAAGCATATCAAAATCATGCCATAGAAAGTCCAAGGGATGCGTGAAGTGCTTTGAGTGTCACGAGGAGGGGCACATAAGGAGAGATTGTCCAAAGTGGAGGAATAAAGCTGATAGGCAGAATGCCACAAGCAGTGTGGCAAACATTGTCGAGGGGAGCAATAGCGATGCAGAAGCTGTCTTATGTGTAATTGCTACTTCGTCAGGAGATGAATGGGTGTTGGATTCGGGGTGTTCTTATCAAATGACGCCTCATAAGAACTAGTTTACTACTTACTAGACTGCAGATGGTGGTAGAGTTCTTTTGGGGAATAATGCAGTCTGTAAGGCTATGGGGATAGGGACAATTCGGATTCGGATGCACGATGGGGTGGTGCGCACATTGACAGATGTGAGGCATCTATCGGAGCTCAAGAAGAACCTTATTTCTCTGGGGACACACGATGACATCGGGTGTAGGTACACCGCTGAAGGTGGAGTACTGAAAATCTCTCAAGGTGCCATGACAGTGATGAAGGGTAAGAAAGTGAATACTCTCTATCATCTATTGGGAGAGATCGTGATCGGAACTGCTGCAGTTTCATCAGGTGAGTCAAACTCTGACTTGACTCAATTATAGCATATGCATTTAGGGCACATGAGTGAGGCAGGTATGATGATGCTGAGTGAAAGAGGGTTGTTGAAGGGTCAGAAGACAGGAAAGCTAGACTTATGTGAGCATTGCATTTATGGGAAGCAGCACCGAGTTAAGTTTACTACAGCTATCCATTCGACCAAATGACCAGTTGAATATATTCATTCAGACGTCTGGGGCCCGTCTTCAGTTCCATCGAAAGGAGGTGCCCGATATATGCTGACATTTATCGACAATTATTCGAGAAAGGTATGGGTTTACTTTCTAAAGCACGAATGTGATGTTTTCGATCGATTCAAGAAATTTAATGCATTGATTGAGAAGCAGTCAAATAAGCAAATCAAGTGCCTGAGAACCAATAATGGCATGGAGTTCTGTAGTAAATATTTTACCGAGTTCTACAAGAAAAAATGTATTATGAGACACCGTACAGTACTTGAGACACCACAGCAGAATGGCGTGATAGAACGGAAGAATAGAACTTTGCTTGAGTGAGCTCGATGCATGCTTTCGTATGCAGGACTTGGCAAGGAATTTTAGGCCGAAGCAGTAAACATGGCATGTTACCTGGTTAATCGATCTACATTATCTGCTATCGAGTGGAAGACCCCTAAGGAAGTATGGTCGGGGAAACCTATTGATTATTCTGGATTACGTATATTCGGATGTCCTGCATATACTCATGCGAGTGATGGTAAGCTTGAGCCGAGGGTGAAGAAGTGCATATTTCTGGGTTATGCACATGGGGTGAAAGGCTACCGGTCGTGGTGCACCGATCCCAGATCACCCAGTTTTCTAATCAGCAAAGATGTGATCTTCGACGAGACTGCAATGCTTCAATAGAGGAGTTCTGTGACACAACCAACAGATAAGACAGATCATGGTGTTATTAGTGAGGTGGAGCTTCAGGTGGAGACTCCGGAGACCTCGAATTGAGACTGTAGATGAAGCTGCAGTTCCTGAAGTTGGTGATAGTGAACAACCAGCAAAGCTGCAGCACACTATAGCCGTAGATAGACAGAGAAGGTAAATTAAATCACCGGTACGTTATGGTTATACAAATATTGCTTATGCATTAATTGTAGGTGATGAGATGGAGACAGATGAGCCTTCGTCTTACTCTAAGGCGATGGCTAGTTCGGAGTCATCGCAGTGGCTAGGGGCTATGAGTGAAGAGATGGAATCACTTCATTGAAATCAGACATGGGAGTTGGTCAAAGTACCCAAGAGCCAAAAGATTGTCGAAAGTAAATGGGTCTTCAAACGGAAAGAGGGCATTCCCGGTGTTGAGGCAACAAGGTATAAGGCGCGACTTGTGGCGAAGGGGTATACACAATATGAGGGAATTGACTACAATGAGGTGTTCTCTCCTATGGTAAGACATACTTCTATTCGTGTTTTACTTGCATTAGTTGCTTCGCAAGATCTCGGGTTAAAGCAGCTAGATGTGAAAACTACATTTCTTCATGGTGAATTGGAGGAGCAAATTTACATGAGGCAACCAGAGGGATTTGCTATTCCAAGTAAGGAATATCATGTTTGCTTATTGAAGAAATCTTTGTATGGGCTGAAACAATATCCTAGGCAGTGGTATAAACGTTTTGATGCTTTCATGGCTAGTCAAAACTATTCAAAAAGCAAGATGGATAGCTGCATTTACTTTAGGAGATTAGAGAATGGTTCTTTGATTTATTTACTCTTATATGTTGATGATATGCTGATAGCAGCTAAAAATATGTCTGATATTAATGTGCTGAAGAGGCAGTTAAATGCTGAATTTGAGATGAAAGATTTAGGTGCTACAAAAAAAATATTGGGTATGGAGATTTTGCGTGACGAGACTGCAGGAATTTTACGTCTATCTTAGAAGAAATATATTGAGAAGATTGTGGCACGTTTTAATATGCAGTCAACAAAATCTGTAAGTACACCTTTAGCGAAGCGCTTTAAACTTTCAGATAAATTATCACCACAAACTGAGGAGGAGGAGGAGGAGGAGCATATGTCCCGTGTTCCTTATTCTAGTGCCATGGGTAGTATTATGTATTCTATGGTGTGCACTAGGCCTGATATTTCACAAGTTGTGAGCATGGTTAGTCGCTATATGAAGCGTCCTAGTAAAGCTCATTAGGAAGTTGTGAAGTGGATCCTCAGATATTTGAAGGGGACAACAGATGTGGGTATAATATACCGGAGGGACAATAATGGCAATGAGACCACTAGTTTTGTGGATTCGGATCACGTCGGTGACTTGGATGATTGCAGGTCTTTAGCAGGGTACGTATTTACGCTAGCAGGTGGTGCAGTTAGTTGGAAAGCGTCCTTACAGGATCACATTGCCTTGTCTTCAACTGAGGCAGAATACATGGCACTAACCTTTGTAGCGAAAGAGGCGATATGGTTATAAAGTTTGCTCTCAAACTTTGGGTTAGAACAGAAAAGTGTGGATATACATTGTGATAACCAAGGTGCGATATATTTGGCGTATAATCCAATTTATCACAAGTGAACGAAGCATATCAACATCAGGTACCACTTCATCCGAGATATCTTAGCTAAGGGTATTGTTATTGTCAAAAAGATTGCTACAGCAGATAACCCAGCAGACATGATGACTAAGTCTGTTTCTTTGGCGAAAGCTCAAGCTTCCTTTGGCAAAGCTCAAGCTCTGCTTGAGCTCTATTGGCGTCTGTGGAGAGTGAGCGCCCGTCGAGGTGTTGGGAAAGTAGCATGAATGATGAGCACTATAACTTGGCTTCAAACATCGAGTCAAGGTGGAGAATTGTTAAATTATGTCTCGAGTTTGAATTTGGATAACGATTTGTTAAACCGAATTTGTTGATAAAGTTTTTCCCAAGTAGATTTCAACTCAGATAAAGATAAAAAGAAGAATTTCTTCTCTGGACATACACACAAACGTCTACGCCGAAGTCTACAGGAGGTTCCTTTTTGGGATGGCCGAATTTCTTTTATTCACAGTGGGGCCCAAAGTTTGGGCACACAACTTTCATGCTTGGACTTTCTTCTTTTGCCAATGAAAAAAAGAAACGAAAACAAAAAACAAAAAAAAAAAGAACAAAACAAAAAACAAAACAAAACAAAACAAAAAGTAAGCCTCCCCGTGAAGTCCTTTGCATTGGTAAAATCCAAACGTGGTGGTGGTGGGCCCAGGTCAAAGTTTGACCTGGGCACACATATAAAAACGAATATATTTCCTTCTTTGATGGAGTGCGCGGAGCGGCCAACAACCTATGTAAAAAGAGAAGCCGCACGTTCGAGAAGCCGTCGCACATCCACGCCACTTGAGAAGAGCCGCAAGATTTTGAAGCCACACGAATACGTGAAGCTGTACGTAGAGCGTTTGGTTTTGATCTTGAACGCGCAATAACTTTATGCCATGAGTTTATACCCAAGTGAGTTGTTTATTTATAAACACTTTAGGTTTTGGGGTTAAATCTAGGTGTGGGAAACACTCTAGCGTGTGAGTGATTGTAACTCTGATTCTTCGATTTTAGTGGATTATTTGCTGCTGGCTCTCCCCGTGAACATAGGTACCGATACTCGGACCGAACCACGTAAATTTCTGGTGTCCTTAGTTTTCTTGTTTATTTCTCTAGTGATTTCGCATTGACATAAATTGCAAGATCTTGTTGTTTCCGCATATTATATCCCAATAGCCATGCCAATCATGAGTGAGGCGACTCTCGCCTAGATCTAATGAGGGCCTAGATGAGGACCGCAACCCTAGGCAGGGGCTAATGAGAGCTTGTTGGTTCATACCGATCAAAATGAAAGGAAAAGGAAGAAAGAAAAAATTTAAAAATTATAAAAATTATCCAAATTAGTGTTGTCAACACCAACCATGACATATAGGACAGTCGGCATCCATGTTAGTAATTTCTGGCCGAAATTGGCTAAAATGACTCAATTGGCAAATCATGAAAATGTTTATGACTAAATTAATACAATTGAAAATGTTATGAATGAAGTGTCACAAGTGCAATAAGTTTAAGTTGCATTCGGGATTAAAGCGGTTTCTTATAATAAACATTACTCAGAAAGCAGCGGAGTTCATACAGTCCATTAGTATAGGATCCCTGAAATAATAACTAGTTTTGAGTAAATTCGATGTTTTGAATTCACGACGGTTCCTCAAAAACGCCCCATTTTGGTTTTCTCTCTTTTGCAGAGTTCTTTCTATCGCTCTGGTAGGTTCCTTTTGTGAGCCCTAACCGTTGGGGTTTCTTCGTCTCCTTGCTCGATGTCCAGAATTCATCCCCAATCTCACCCTTCCCATCACCATGAATCCATTTCCAAACTACGGTTTGCTTCCTTGAGTCTTCAATTCTTGCTTTCCCTCATCATCACAGGTGCGTAGGCTATGGGTTTCCCCAATTCCCCTTATCAACCACTGCATGCATCATCGCCTCAAATCCCAGTGCGGTCCCTAGATTATCTCTATTTTCCCTTGACATTCGGCCTTGTTCACTGAGTTTCTTTTCTTTCCCTACAATACCCCCCTGGTCACTCTGAATCTGCCCTGTTAGGTCAGCTTTGTCTGTGGAATATGTTGATAGTTCCTTTATAGTTGTTCCTGTTGCGCTCCCCTGTCGCGGCCCTGTTTTGTCCTTCAATTACCAATGGAACAATCAAATCTGGAGGAAGAGGCTCGACTGGTAGCTCTATGCTTGAGAATGGGCCGCCTTTGGCCTGAACAACAAGTTGAAGTCTGCAATGAGGCTGTCCCCACAGAGAAGTTAGAGGAATGCAAGCTGATTCTGGTTGGTAAAATCCTATCTAATCCCTCGATTAATCTACAGGCTTTCCAAACTACAATGAGACGTGCCTGGCATACTGAAAATGTAGAAATCTCTCAACCTGAGTCGGGTTTATATGTAGTCAAATTTACTAAGGAAGCTGATAAGTTGAGAGTATTAGAGAACGGCCCTTGGCTTTTCCAACAACACCTAGTACTTCTCAAGCCATGGGTACCAAACACACCTATTCACTGCTATGATTTCACTACATGTGCTTTCTGGGTTCAGCTGTTTGGTCTTCCCTTAGAGAGATGTACTAAGGTTATGATAAATCGAGTCATGAGACATGTGGGCCAAGTGCTGGAAGTCAAAGTAGAAACCAGAGATGGCACCTATAGAGCAGGAAGGGCACGCGTGCTGATAAATCTTCAAGACCCTCTGAAACCAGGACAACTGATCCGAGTTGAAGGGAAAAATATATGGGTTGACTTCCGCTATGAAAAACTTTCCCATTTCTGTTATTCTTGTGGAATTCTTGGTCACTATGCCATGCACTGCAAAAATTTTCCCTACGATGAAGAGAAAATGGATAATAGAGATGCTCGTTATTACGGCCAATGGCTTCGTGCTGAGGTTAAGGAGCATAGCCCCTTTTGGGTGGCCTTTTATGAGCAGGTCAACAAGCCAGAAGACACAACAGAGATCATACCTAAAACTCCTCAATCACAGAATTTGCTGATGCTAGTGGATCAGCTCAATAAGAACAAGGGCAAGGAATCTGTTGACCCTCCAGAGCAACCTCTTCTCACGTTAGCTGAACCCCTCCAGTGGCAACATCAGTCTGGTCCTTCCCAGGGGATTTTGCCATCCCCTGTTCATTCTGCAATAGCAACACAAATTCAAGATCAGTTCATGGATGCTGCCGGTGGTCTTAAACAAAAGAAAATCAAGAATACTCGATCTACATCAAAAGCTAGCCCAACTAAGAAAGCAAAACGCTACACCCCTTATGAGCTACAACCCCAGGGACCGGTGATGTTTGATGACTCGAATCTAATGGAGACTCCCATTCATGCAGTGGTAGAACCCAACCAATGGGTTGTGGTGGCGAGCCCAAATCAGCCACCCCTTCACAAATGAAGCTTTTAAGCTAGAACTGCCGGGGTTTGGGCAATCCCCCGACAATTCGAGCTCTCAAGGCCCTAGTGGCCCAGGAAAAGCCCCAACTCGTTTTTTTTATGGAGGCTAAGAACCAACGTCCTGTTCTACTCAGACTCCAACGGAAGCTGAAATTTTCTAGTTGTCTTCTTGAAGAACCTATTGGGTTAGCAGGTGGGTTGGCTGTTTTTTGGAAAGATGGTGTTTCAATTTCACTTGAACACCAGTCATCTTATTACCTAGATATCATATGTATGGAAAAGGATTCTACGATGGTCACGCGCCTCACATGTATTCATGCCCCTTCAATATATATTCAACGACAAGATGTATGGGATGAGTTGCGCCACATTAGTGCGTCTAACACTTTACCTTGGGTATGCATTGGCGACTTCAATGACATCCTTTACCACTGGGAGAAAACTGGTAAGCGTCAAGCTGATCCCTATCGCTTGAGGTCTTTTCGTGCTTTTGTTGAATCGTGTTATCTCTTAGAGGTGGCAAGTAAAGGCTGCACATATACCTAGGTTAATAAGCGAGAGGGAGAGGAACTAATTAAGGAAAAACTAGACCGGGCTCTCTGTACAATGGAGTGGCATTTAGCTTATCCTGCAGCCGAGGTGTTCATCTTACCTGCCCTGGCGTCAGACCACAGCCCACTTCTACTTTCAACAGACGCCACTCACATCAAAAGACGAAGAATTTTCTCCTTTGAAGCTTTTTGGCTTCAGGACCAAGAATGTCATCAAATTATTGCTGAAACTTGGCACTCCGACCGTCGTTCTAGCTCTACAATTTCTGGGAAAATCAAAGCTGTTTCAGGCACACTTGCTAACTGGAGTCGAAGAAATTTGGAAATGGACGAGAAAAACTCAACTAATTGAAATTCCAGCTCCAAGACATTATGAACAAGCCCTATGATCTTCATGATAATGCAGAGATGGCTCGCCTGCAGATGGATATCCAGCACCTATGGCAACAAGAAGAGCAGTATTGGGCTTTGAGATCTCGTATTAACTGGTTGAGATGGGGTGACAAAAACACTAAATTCTTTTACGCCTCTACCATCCAACGTAGACAGAGAAATCGTATCAGTATGCTACAAGACATAGATCAATCCTGGGTGCGTGATCAGCAAAAACTCAGGGACATGACCCAACAGTACTTTCAAACCTTGTATACATCTATGGGGCATCGTAACTACGAACCTGTTTTGGGACAGTGCCCTCAAATGGTTACAGAAGATATGAATATTAAACTTACACAAGCTGTCACAGAAGAGGAACTGCGACAAGCAGCCTTTCAGTTGGGTGCTACCAAAGTGCCAGGACCAGACGGTCTTAATGGACTGTTCTACCAGCATCACTGGGACATTCTGAAAGATGACCTCCTTGATCTGGTTCAAGATTTTCTTTATACTGGAGTTTTGCAACCTAGACTCAATCAGACAACCATAACTCTACTACCCAATGCCCCTAACCCGGAAACAACTTGACCAATATCGCCCAATCAGCCTCTGCAATTATATTTACAAGATCATATCGAAAATCTTAGCCAATCGTCTCAAACAGTGGTTACCATTGCTGATTTCCCCAGAACAATCTGCTTTTGTCAGTGCGTTAGATTCAAGACAATATATTGGTTGTGCAAGAGGTCCTCCATCAACTTAGGATTAGGAAACGAAAGAAACATTTTCAAGCAGTCCTAAAGTTAGATATGCAAAAGGCCTACGACCAGTTTGAATGGGATTTTCTGCGGGATTATATGCTCAAATTGGGTTTCAGTCCAGTATGGGTCCAATGGGTTATGCAATGCACTACAACTTCCACACTCAGTGTCAGATTTAATGGCGAAAACCTTCCTTATATTCACCCTACCCGAGGACTCCGACAGGGTGACCCTTTATCGCCATATTTATTCATCCTGGTAGCCAACGTACTATCTATCCTCATCCAACAAGCTCTTCAGATGGGACAGCTTAAAGGTATCACATTAAATAGATGGTGTCAAACCCTCTCTCATTTATTATTTGTTGATGACACTGTTTTCTTCCTGGATGGTAAACTACAAGAATGTCAGAATCTCACTAATTTGCTAAACCAATCTGCTTAGCGACTGGCCAAACTATGAACTGGAATAAATCTGGTATTCTTTTCAGCAAGGCGTGTCCTACTCAACTATAACAGAATTTGGCCCAAGAACTACGGGTCCCTGTAATCACCAAATGTGGTAAATACCTTGGTATACCATCAGACTGGGGAAGCTCAAAGAAGGAAATGTTTGCTTGGATCTTAGCTCGGGTGCATTCTAAACTAGAAGGCTGGAAGGAACAGTTCATCTCGAAGGGTGGTAAAGAACTTTCACTTAAAACTGTCGTTCAAGCTATCCCATAATACGTGATGTCTATTTTCAAGATTCCTGTCTCTCTATGTAAGTCTATTCAGCAAAAAATGGCCAGATTTTGGTGGCAGAATTCTAGCACCAAGACAGGTATCTTTTGGAAGTAGTGGGATTCCCTTACTACGCAAAAGGATAATGGTGGGATGGGCTTTCGTGATCTCACTACTTTTAACAAAGCCTTACTAGGTAAGCAGGCTTGGCGTCTACTTCATAATCCCACTTCCCTATGGACTAAACTGTTTGAAGGTCTTTACTATCATACTACGGATTTCTTGCACGCAAGTAAAGGAGTAAGACCCTCATGGGGCTGGCAGAGTCTACTGCTTGGCAGAGACTCGATTCTAGATAATATGCAATGGTCTGTTGGAGATGGGCAAAATATCTCAATCTGCGAAGACAGGTGGCTATCTAGGGGTATCATCGGGGGCCCTGCACCCCAAGGTGAACCACAGCAGGTTGCTGCTTTTATTCTACCAGGTCAGTACTCTTGGGATGAACCTATGCTGCGAGCTTCCTTTGATGACCAGACAGTGACTGAGATCCTAGCTGTACAACTTCGATCTCAATGCACAGATGATAAGCTGATTTGGAAAGGCACTCAAGATGGCGCATACACAGTTAAGAACGGTTATAACTTCCTCAAAGCAAAGGCACACATGAATGATCGCAACAACGCATCATCTTCCTACCAAGCCTCTACACAACTTTGGCGCAAGATCTGGCAACTCAAGACACCTCCCAAGCTTCGCATTTTTATGTGGTCCATTTGCCACAATGCCCTTTCTACGCGTGAAAACCTCTACTTCAGACATATAATCTCATATCCAACCTGTCAGTTATGTCAAGCCCATAATCCAGAATCCACAGAACACATCTTCCTATTATGCCCATGGACAAAGCAAGTCTGGTCACACTCACAGATAAACATCAATCCAACAGCTTATAGCTCTCAACGTATGGATGCCTGGTTAACTGAACTCTTAGCTGATAGCACACTCTTACCTGATCTGGAGATGATTGTACACACTTTGTGGCAGATCTAGAAAGCCAGAAACAACTTCGTCTTTCGCAGGGTTCGACCGGACCCAATACAGGTGGTTCATTCAGCCATGGCAAATGCCCTGACAGAACGTCTCCTCTGTGCAGCAACCCCGACATCTCGGCTTCGCTATTCAACCCCCGATCGGGATTGGCATCCCCCGGTTTCTGGCGCCTGGAAGATCAACATTGATGGAGCTTTTATCCCTGCATCTCATGAACGATCGATGGCCTCCATCAATCGAGATCATACTGGTCGAATTGTTGATGGATTCACGAGCCACGTAGCTGCATCTTCGGCTCTGCAAACGGAAACTCAGGCCCTCACCCTTACTTTATGAGATCTACTGCAGGAAGGACTAACAGATTGACACATTACCTTGGAATCGGACTGCCATATCCTCATTGATGCGGTCAACTCCTCTCGCCCCCCTCCATGGGAGATCCGTTCATTGGTTGCTAAGGCTGCGGCGCTTCTCCAAGGGTTACCAAACCTGCGCATTGTTCATTGCAGATGAAGTGCGAACGAGGCCGCCAACTAGGCTGCCAAGGCCCACGAGGCTCGAAGTCTCTCTCCTTCATGGCCCTTTTCTATCCCTCCTCCGCTTTTCGATATTCTCTGTACAGACTTAATTACAAATGGTGTAACTCTTCCGTAAATCTATATATTTGCCTTTTCGACCAAAAATATATATATATATATATATATATATTATAGAGTATATTATATAGAGAGGGGGAGGGAGAGAGAGACGTGATAGCAACCATTATTTACATTTGTGCAGTGACCTATGCCCATAATAAGGAGAGATGACTCGAATTGTTTAAAGCTCTATTTAGTAACATCTACTGAAGAAAAATATTTCCTGTTTCACTCTTTTGTTTTTTTTCACCATGTTAATCGTTTCCTCTCTTTCCAGGAGGAGCGAGCATTGAACGAGATCAACAAACTGCGGAGAAAGGTTCGCATACACTTGCTAGACCCATGCGTGCAGAATAATTTCATATCCCGTGAACATTGCATAATGTCAAAGTATATCTTCAAGTTGTGCAGGTCAAGAAGACTCTATCCATCAATTTGAAGACTTTTTCTTGTTGAAATTGCAGGAAGCACGGTCGATTAAAAAGAACAAGCAACTGAAACAGAAAGTATATCATCCACAGGAGGAACACTATTGCTGCTGATGGAAACGTTGTTAACGAATTCCAACAACATGCCTTCAGCCTCTAGAACTTTGTTATCGCTGTCCAAGTTCACCATCATCAATTTCCCTCGAAGTAAAATCATCATCTTCATCTGTGATTTACCGAAACAAAATGACCACCTTTTTACACTGATGATACTTTTAACCAAAAGGAGAATGCATGGCAATATGTCAGCGATGAACAAGTAATACTATTCATCGGGAAGTAATCATACGGTTCTGGATGGCAAAGGCATGTTGTTGGAATCTGTTAACAACGTTTCCATCAGCAGCAACAGTGTTTCTCCGTGGATGAATACTTCCTGTTTCAGTTGCTTGTTCTTTTTAATCAACCGTGCTTCCTGCAATTTCAGCAAGAAAAAGTCTTCAAATTGACAGATAGAGTCTACTTGACCTGCGCAACTTGAAGATATACTTTGACGTTATGCAATGTTCACGGGATATGAAATTATTCTGCACACATGGGTCTAGCAAGTGTACGCGAACCTTTCTCTGCAGTTTGTTGATCTCGTTCAATGCTCGCTCCTCCTGCGAAGACAGGAAACGACCAACATGGTGAAAAAAACAAAAGAGTGAAACAAGAATTTTTTTTTTTTTTTAAATCTTCATCTTGTCCCATCAAGATTGTTCTGGATTGAACTTTTTTTCTGATTGCTAATTAAATGGATAAACTTTTACTTTTATTAAGTACTTAACTAAAATCTTGCGACTCATGCATTCAAAACTCCTCATACTTTCATAATATGTAAATATGGACAAGTAAATTCATATATAATTTACTCATAATTTTCTAAAACTTGAATAACACTTCAAATGTGCACTAAATGTGCACTCCGTCAAACCCCACCCCCCCCAACCAAAACACACACACCACATGTGGGATCAAATTGCACATCCAAAAAAAAATGTCCTAAGTTATTTGAGTATATCTATGACATGCATCATCCGATGTTGAATTATAGACTTAAGAAATTAATATTTGAGTACCTGGAGCTGGAGAAATCACAGAGCTTGCCAGTGGAAGAGAAGATGATGAGGGACACATCAGCGTCACACAGAATGGAGAGTTCCTGAGCCTTCTTGATCAGCCCTCTTCTCCTCTTCGAGAATATCACCTGCCTCACCGTCGAGTTGTCTATCTTCTTTATCTTTATCTTATCTCTCGCCATTTTCCTTGTATCTCTTGTCAAATTCTTTCTATGTCAGATAAAGGGGGAAAAATCAGAAGAGACCCAGATCGACAAACTAGTGGGTAATTCACCTAGAGTTAGACATGATAAGCCTGGAGATGATATCAAAAGAGCAATACAAAGATCTTCAGTCAAATGGTAAAAATTCTGTGAACACCAGAAAACTCTAGGTAAATAGTAAACTAGTTCAGATCCATGAGCACAGCAAACAAATCACACCCGCCAAAAAAAAAGGAAGAAGAAGAAGCCCGAAAATGCAAGATAATTGAGGGAAGTAGTGAAGATCTGTAGGTTTTGTGATTTCTCTTGATGTTTTATTTTTTCTTGAAGCTGGGTGCGGGAGGGGGGAGGGTTTACCTTGGTCAGATGCAGAACCAGATGGGGTTTGTTTGTCGGATCACAGCAACTAAAAGAAAGCCACCAGCCAGAGGAGAGATGGAGGGTGTTAAGGATTCGAGAATTGAAACGGGGTCTTCCCTTCTATTCGCCAAAGAGGGTATCTTTCCATGATCATCTTTTAGTATTTGACATTTACATTTAGCTTTAAAAAGATGGGAAATATTCTTGAGAACGTGGAGGAGACCAGAATCATGAAACCTAGGATTGTAGTTTATTCATTTAAATATTGCTTTCCCACAATTGAATGTTTCGATCTCTTCTAGCACCTTAAAGGTAAGAACTCCCTATTTATTTATTATACATTTTAAATTAGAAAATAATTATCTAAAAAGCCTTAAATTTATTATACGGTAACCAATTCAATCTTGAAATTTTCAATTTATTAATTTAGTCTTAAATCTTTTAAAAATTTCCCAATGTAGTCATCTCAGCCATTTGGCCAGGAAATACTTATGTGAACACAACTAGTAATGACAGACAAGTTTTGCTCTTTCTTTTAAAAAAAAATTGAATTTTTCTTTTTTTCCTTTTATTTTATTTCCTTTTGTTTTCTTATTCTTTTGTTGGATTTCCAAGCAAAGGGGTTGTGAGGGCCCTGTTGATGGCTAGCAACCCTTGTCAGCCTTTGTGCCCTTACCTAGATCTTGGTGAGGGTCGTCAGGAACACAGCAACCTGTCAGCCAAGACTCTAATAAAGGAAAAATGAGAAAGAAAAAAACAAAGAAAAAGAAAGAAAGAAAAATTTCAAGAAACTTATAAAAGAAAGATAAAAATTGTCCATATCAGCGTCGGCCGTGCTATATTGAATGACCAGCGTCTACATCAATCATTTTCAATCAAAATTGGCCATAAAAACTATATTCACAAATTATCAAAAGATTTAGGATAAATTGACCAATTGAAATTAGGACTGAATTAATTATTGTATAATAAATTTATGACTTTCTAGATCATTTTTCTTTTATTATAGTGAAGGATTATGCTCCTTTGAGAGATGTGATCTCCTGACCATATTTATTTATGACTATTGCATTCTAGAGAGATCGAGCGAACTCTCTTCTTCATTGTTTTATATTCTATGGCTATTAAATAAGTTCATACTGTCGCTTCTTTTCTTAGTAAGAAGACTAAGAAAAGAATATCAGAACATCATCATTTTGTTTTGGAGACAGAATCTCTTAAGTAACTTATTGGATTTTGGATTACGTATTTATTTGCGAAAATCACTATTTTCAAGACAGTGACTTTGATACGCTTTGCCCTACTTTCTTTCCCTACATTTTTCTGATTTTCATCACTTCTCTTTGAATGCCCAGGAGGTATGAATTGGCTCACTCATTTCTAGGTCAAGGTTTCTGTAAGTTCTCAATGTTGGGAATTACTGATTCCCTAAAACGGATTCAACATTAAATCGAACCCTTAAAACGAATGCAGAAGACAAGTCCAAATACAAACATGAATCACCGATCCTAAGGTACATCACATAATCGAACGTATCTTGTTTCCACAAACTAAACACCGGTGTTGCGATACGAGGAAGAATCCAGATTGTTCTTCAGAGGATGATCCTTTTCTGTTCTTCAGAAGGAAATGGTATAACGTGAAAAAACTAAGAGAGCGTAATCTCTCGTTCTCAAAATACATAACTTCACTTCTGATAGAATTAACCGCTTCTTAGATTTCCCTTTATCTATAATAACTTTCTCCATGGGCCCTCAACTCACGGGCTGGGCCTTTGGGCCCAACATGGGCGGACGGGCCAACTTAGGCCCATCAAAAGGAAAAAGCCATCATCTCCCACTCGCACATGGTGGGCTAAAACCAACATGGGCGGACGGGCCCTACTTAGGCCCATCAAAGAAAAAATCCATCAACTCCCATTCAATAAGGTGGACCGAACAGAATCCTCTTTTCCTTACTGCAATATTCATACTGGTGAATAGTTCGTGCGACCACCATACTTTGAGAGCTTGTTGCCATACACCTGTTAGGAATATATAGCAGCTCATAATGGGCATCACATCCTGAGTAGATTCAGTATATAGTACCCTAGATCGATCGATCACATTTATATCTCTCTTGATCTCCTTTTAAATAATGATATATTGTATTCACAATTACGATTATCCCAAAAACAGTCATAATTGGTCGACCAGTGAATACAAAACTTAGAATGTGATTCTCCATATTCGATCTTCCTCTTTCCTTCAAACTCTCAATTTTAGTTTAGCTTACTTTTTTAGAAATGTCACATTAGATCGAATCAATCCATGATCATTGACAACATCCTAAGATAGCAAACCCTGAATAGAAATCTAGAGAATAAGTAAGAGTCATGAGGGCACTAAATTTGAGGATTTCTTTTCCTCAAGAGTCTCACACGGTATAAAAGTTGAGATCAAACTTTTGCCACTCTTATCGGTCGTCTCATGCATACGTAGTATGAAATACGTATTACGGTATCTAACTCCTTTCCCATGGAGCGTATATCTACATCTTTAATACCGTACAGATGATAGTTCAAACATACTCAATGTCTAACTTAAGTTCACATATCTACTCATACACAGAATTCATCAGAACTCACATCTGGTATCATAGACAAATAAAGTAAAATATGTAGGTTATTTTACTTTCAAACATAGTAAATATTATGTCATTATCTTAACACTCAGTTAAGGCGATATATATATTTTAAGCTTGAGCTCTTGATTATCACCTAAATAATAAGCTTAAAAACCGTCTCATCTCTATTTATCATATAGTAAATAGAGGTGATTACCCATGTGAGTGGGCTAATATTTTATCTGTCCGACATACTTTATCAACTTAATATAATGCACTGAGCATTAAGATGTATAAACGTCAAACAAAGATTTATAAGCATTAATGATGAAAACACAAATTCATCAAATGTGAACATTTAGGGAAAATAACAATATTCAGTACATCAATCTCTACGCAGTCCTAGAGATTTCACATTGCCACAAAACACATCTCTAGATATTGGCTTCGTCATAGGATATGCAACCATTCTGTGCGTAGAAATGTACTGTAAGTTCACATCTTTTCGCGCAACTATATCTTTGACAAAATTATACTTGATATCTATATGTTTGGTCTTGCCATGATATTTTGGATCTTTGGTGTACGTTATTGCCGCTTGGCTATCATAGTTCACCAACAATGAATCTGCAGCACTTTCAATAACACCTAAATGATCCAAAAATCTCTTAAGCCAAACACATTCTTGTATTGCTGCTGATAATGCCACGAACTCAACTTTCATCAAGGACAAGGCTATACACATTTGTTTCTTGCTGCTACAACATATGGCGCCATTATTCAGTAAGAAAACAAACCCCGAGGTAGATTTCCTTTCATCTAAATCTCCTCCCCAGTCAGCATCAGAATAGCCTTCGAGTCGCAGATCCTTTCCTTGATAACTCAACATATAATCAACAGTTCCCTTTAGATACCTCAGTATTCTCTTAACGGCTTTCCAATGTGCTTGACCTAGATTGGATTGGTATCTACTTACCATTCCAACTGCAAAACATATGTCAGGTCTTGTACACATCATAGCGTACATCAAGCTCCCAACAACACTAGCATAAGGAATATGTTGCATTTGTTCCTTCTCTTGTGGAGTCCTTGGATACAGTCTATGGCTCAATCCTTCACCTTTTGCAATAGGAGTATCAATGGGTTTACAATCTTGCATACGAAATCATTCAAGAACCTTATTTATGTATATTTCTTGCAAAAGAGATAATGACCTCTTCGAACGATCTCTTGAAATCTTAACTCCAAGAATGTATGCAACCTCACCCATATCTTTCATCTCAAAGTTAAAAGATAACCAACTCTTGACAGTATTAACAAACTCCATATTGCTTCCGGCAATTAGTATATCATCAACATATAATGATATAATCACAAATTGATCTTTAGATCTTTTGATATATACACAATGATCCTCATCAATCATTGTAAAATCATATGCATTATAGCATTATGAAAACGTATATACCATTGTCTTGGCAACTGCTTAAGGCCATATATCGATCTCAAAAGTTGACACACATTTTCTTCTTGGCCTTCCATAATGAAACCAGCAGGTTGTTCTATATATATTTCTTCCTCTAATTCTCTATTGAGGAAAGCAGTCTTTACATCCATTTGATGTAACTCAAGATCCATACTAGCCACTATTACCAAAATAATGCGAATCAAGGTAAATCTCACTATTGAAGAAAATGTTTCTTCATAATCAATTCTTTCCTATTGATTATACATCTTCGCCACAAGGCGAGCCTTATGCCTTTCTATCAAGCCATCAGCTTTACGTTTTATTTTGAGAGCCCACTTGTTCCCAATAGCTGTGCATACTTTTGGAAGATCAATCAATTCTCAAACTTGGTTTAACTTCATTGACTCCATCTCATCTTCCATTGCATGCATCTATTTTTTCTTACTAAGGCAATTTAGAGCCTCATTAACATTTCTTGGCTCATCTTCATGTTGTGAAGCAACCATAAAAGTTTCCCCTTCAATGTCAAAACGTCAACAGGGAATACTTTTGCGACTTGTTCGCCGTATGGGAGATTGTGCACTTTGTACATCATTCCCAATCATGCTCCCACTCAGATTAGATAATGACGATATCATCTCATCATGTGGTTGTAATTGAGAGTGAGTTGAATTAAATTCATTACTTCTCATGTTATTCCCACTTGGACGAACTCCACTAAGTTCATTATCTTGATCCAAAGTTTCAAATAGAGAGTAATCCTCACTTATTTCGCCCTTCTTAGGAAATTCATTCTCTAAGAATGTGACGTCCCGTGATTCGAATTCAGTTATACTTCCATTTTTCTGCTCACCTATGAACACATATCTTTTCGAGTGTTCAGAGTATCTTTTGAAAATACTCTTCTTTCTTCTGGAACCCAATTTCCCAAACTTGTGAGAAGACTCATAAGTATAGGCAACACAACCCCATGGCTTAAGAAACTTAAGTCCGATTTTCTATCTGTCCATAACTCATATGGAGTGGAAGTAATTGATTTGGAAGGCACCCGGTTAAATATATAGGCAGCAATTAATAACGCATCACTCCAAAAAGTAATAGGTAAATTAGCATGTGCCATCATGGACTTAACCATTTCCAGTAAGGTTCTGTTTCTTCTCAACGCAACACCATTTTGTTGAGGAGTATATGGAATAGACAACTATATTTCTATTCCTTTTTCATTATATAATTTTTTGAACTTGTCAAATAAATATTCTCGATCTCGATCGGATTGCAATACTTTTATTTTCTTGTCTAATTGATTTTTTGCCAAGTTCATAAACTTTTTGAAACAACTCAATGTTTCAGATTTATGAAAAATCAAATAGACATATCTGAATCGAGTATAATCATCTATAAATGTGATGAAATAAACAGCCTTATGCCTTCCTCTCACATTCATCGGACCACAGACGTCAGAATGGATTAAATGCAAAGAAAATTCAGCTCTTTTACCTTTTCCAAATGGTTTCCTTGTCGTTTTCTCTACTAGGCAATGCTCACATATAGGCAAATCGATTTTTTCATTGTTGCCCAACAAGCCCTCTTTGGCCAGTCTATTCATACGTTATTGGCCAATATGACCAAGTTTAGCATGCCACACATTCACATCATTATCATATGAATTAGAAGACGTGAAAAGGAAATAACAAACATTGGCATTACTATAGTCAACATTTAATATAATAAAACCATCTACGAAATAATCACAACCATAGTAATTTGTATCCAAATACAAATCCACACCATTATTATGGAAGTTCATATTAAAACCAAGCTTAACCAACACTAAAACAGACACTAAATTCCGACGAATCTCCATAGCATAAAACACATCATGTAGGACCAAAGTGCGTCCACCACGCATGTTCAATTGACAGATGCCAATTCCTTTTACTTCTGCTCTGGAGTTATTTCCTACATAGATCTACTTAGTTCCAATTAGTACTCGTCGGAATTCCACGAAGGATTCTCTATCCTTCGCTACATGGTCTGTTGCTCCTGAATCTACAATCCACAAAGGATTAGACTCAGTTAAGAATACAGAACTTGACACATAAGCAAAGTTCTCAATAGTACAAGGGGTGTGTACCTTCTTTGGCTCGCGACAATCGTGGGCATAGTGACCCTTCTGGTCACAGTTATAACACTTCACCCTTGTCAACTTCTTCACTCGAGGACGTTTTCCTCTCTTATGTTGGTTAACTTTTGGTTTCTTGCAAAAGGACTTGATCCCTTGCATTTCCACATATTGAACGAATCAATGCGCTTGTGTTTAGAGCTCAAAGCCCCTTTTGAGCTAAAAGCAACACATCAAATATATGCATCCCGCTCAAATGCCTTGAGGCAGTCCTCTTCTAGCTCAAGGTGGCGCACAGTATCCTCAAGTTCTTCCATAACATGGTCAAGAGCTTTTAGTGCTTCTTGCTTTTCAAGCACATATTGAATTTCCTATTCAATATTTCACAATTCTTGCCGTTCAATTTGTCTTCTTTATTTAAAAAGCTATTATGTTTTTAGTTGCTGAAACCATTGATCTGAACATATCAGACACATATGCACGAATTATTAATGCCTATCATTTATGCATCCATTTGGCATAAACTCATCATATTAATGAATAGTTTCAAGTAAGGTTTCAAAATCAAAAGGTCACAATATTTCCAATCATCATCCAAAAATCCTAACTTGGAATTATTATTAATATAATCCTCTATGCAAAATAAATTCTTTGAAGTTACAAAAACTTCTATGAACTACCCATAACAATTAATAATAACATAAGGAAATAATATTTGACATCCAACAATGATAGAATAATAATACTTTCATATAATACAACTAACATATCAATTGCTACACCAATAACAACTTATTGTCCATAAAGCATACTAAATAAAAAACATTTCGAAACATCTAAAACCAAGGCATTATACTACGAACAGGGAAAGCTTCTACTTGGTTCAATTTCTTATTCTTTTCTTTTGTAAAAATTTCAGGCATTTTTGACAGCCACAGAAAAAATGACGGACATCCCTTTGGATTTCTCCTTCGCACATTCAACCCCCGCCTAATCAAAGTCATTCCTTGGGTCGCAGTCTTTATGGCTCCAACCAGATGATATTCATCTACAAAAGCCATCACTAGCCTCTTATACCTAGTGGCTTTGTTGACCTCCCATAAGCGATTCTACACTCCTTGCCATTCTGGTGGAATAGTGTTCATGAAAAATCGCACCATCTGAGAATCTGGCATGGGATAACCGTTCCATATGACTTCTTGTATCCTTTTGTTAACCTCAAGAATATGATCAATTATATTGTCACTCTCCCATCGATAACCATTCAAATCAGCTATCAACCCTGAAAGCCTTTCCTCTTGTTCATCTGATATTATGCGAACAGATGCGTGCGGCTTACGGGGAGGCATTGTTCCTGCAACAAATGCAAAACAAAATGGATCAACATATAATCCACATAAACATAATTGAAAAAGAAAAAAATTCCTTTTTTTTTTGTCAACGGTCAAAGTCAACGATCAACAGCGTGGTCAATGGTCAGCCGGGTTGGAGTCAACGGACGGTCGGGTCGGACCGGACGGGCCGGTTGGACTGGGTCGGACAAACTGACCAGCACGTGCCACGCGCGTGTGCGGCTGACGTCACAATGACGGGCACATGCGTCGCACACGCCTAGGCCAAAACGGCGCGTTCGACGCGCCAGTCGCCGCGCGCATGCGTTGCACATGCCTGGGCCGAAATAACACGTTCGACTCGCCAATCGTTGTGCGCCTGCGTTGCATGCGCCTGGCCCAAAACAGCGTGTTCGACGCGTGCGCCTGCGGGGACCGAATCGGCGCGTGCGATGACCCCCGTTCGTTCCAGCCGCGCGTTGCGGCGCATCCGGCGGCAATCCACGACTTGTTTTTCTTGTATCAACGAGAGTTTCAACCCTGCGCTATCAAAAACGAATTTCAACTTGCATAAAATCACAAAACACGGGGAACAGTGCACGGGTGTCGAGTTTTTCCATCCCCGATTAACTAGCAACGGCTTTTCTCAAATTTCGACCACAAAAATAATTCAATAACATAAAAAGGGGATCGGGAAACATGAACTAGGGCTCTGATACCAGTGTTGGGAATTACCAATTCCCTAAAATAGATTTGACACTAAATCGAACCCCTAAAACGAATGCGAAAGACGAGCCCAAATACAAACATGAATCACCGATCCTAAGGCACATCACATAATCAAACGTACCTTGTTTCCACAGACTAAACACCTGTGTTGCGACACGAGGAAGAATCCACACTGTTCTTCAGAAGATGATCCTTTTCTATTCTTCAGGAGGAAACGGTATAATGTGAAAAAACTGAGAGAGCGTAATCTCTCATTCTCAAAATACGTAACTTTACTTCTGATAGAATTAACCGCTTCTTATATTTCCCTTTATCTATAATAACTTTCTCCATGGGCCCTCAACTCACGGGCCGAGCCTTTGGGCCCAACATGGGCGGACAGGCCAACTTAGGCCCATCAAAAGGAAAAATCCATCACTCAAGAAACTGTTTTTCGTAAGGTTTATAGCCATTGACACGTAATGTTTTATATTTCAATTATCAATTAAAACATTCTAACGATTTCAATAATTACTGGGGACGCGTGCTATTATAAATATTGTATTATACCATTAACTATCCTCCAGTTGGTGGCTTTTAATAATACTAGAGGAGCTTTTGGGAAAAATGAATTGATGTAGGAGCTCCCATGGACAATTTAATAGTGAAAAAGACTGAAAGAAACTAACTCATTAACTTATAAGGCGTTTTCTTTCTATATACACAAAAGTTATTTGAAGTGAAAGCTTCCAGAAATTTGATTAATATTTGACATGTGGCAACTCAATTACACTATGTACTTACCAACATACTCATGCAAAATCTTACCTTATCTTATCTTATCTTATCTTATACAATATGGTAAAGTGGAAGTTTCAAGAAATTTTACTAATATCTACCACTTAATGAGAGAAGGATATTAGAAATGCAAAAAGTTGTCTACGGCACTTATTTAGTGTCAAAAGGTTTTTTTTTTTTCAAATCACTTAAATGTCACTTTAAAAAAAAAAAAAAAAAAACAATCACTTAAGTGTCAACTTTGATCTGGATCGTCAGAAATCTGACGTAACCATATTTTATCAATATATCAATCCTATATGGCTCACTAGTATACCCAATCAGCATATAACCCTTAAATGATATTGTGTAGCAGATTAAAAAGTGATTATTTTAGTGCTAGTTATCATTAAAAAAATGATCATTTCAATGCTAATCATTGTTAAAAAACAATTGCTTCAGTGCCAATCTTAATGAAAAAGTGATCATTTCAATGCCAAAAAATACCACCTAAGATACAATTTTTAATTATAAAAGCCATCGTCAAAGGCACTTTAGTAGTCGTTTTTTCTTCGATTTGGTACTTAAGCAATTGGCAAAAACTTTTGGTACTAAAGTAAGCATCTTACACAATTTTTTACATTTCCAATGTCCTTCTCCCACAACTTAGCATTAGAAGGATAGTCCATGTGTTCACCGCCAATCATAGATGGACAAAATAAATATAGAAATGAAGTGAAGGCAAAGTTTAGAGTATTTGTTTTCTGAAATTATCATAAGTAACATGATAGGCAACTAAACTTAAGCAAATCAATTTATGTTGATTTTTATGGCTCTATTTGTTTTACGAAAAATAACTAATTCAAAAAATATTTTTTTTTTTTTTAAAATAATCATACATTCTACTCGAAATTATTAGCTCAGGAAAAGTTCTCGTTTATCAACAACAATTTGTATTTAAAAATTTTCATGAATTATTAATATATTTTTTCGCCCATTCATTCTTGTAAATAACACAAATAATAACTTTGAGGAAAATGTTTTTTGAATAATTCATTTTTCATTAAATAAATGCACCTAAGAGGCAATAACTTTAATATTAGGATTCAGACAAGCGACCAAACTCAAGTAAACTATCTTATCTTGATTTATAAAATGCGAAAGTATTTTAAGCAAATTTTAAACAAAAAATACTTCATTGAAAATTCAAGCAAATGAAAGGTAACTACTGCCTCAACAAATGAAGAATCCCAAGCAAAAATGAGTATTTCAACTTAGTAACATATGTAACATATTAACAGTAACTATTATAAATTCAGTTACACTCTATATATATTTCTGAAATTTATTATTTTATTAATTATATATAATGACTGGATTAATTTTATAAATACTTTTTTAGTAATCGTTGTTCTTATTCCCCCTTGAATAATATAGTGAATGGGATTATCATTATCTGAATTTAGCAAGTATACCCTTCGCAACATTAGAATCCATAAAAGACTGTATGCACCCACATTAACAGGACAAAAAGTGGAATAATCCCAATAGAAAAAAAGATGGAAAAAGTGCCCAAGAAATCCTAAATCTATTGCACTTGAACTAATTTAGTCCTAAACCTTTCAATTATACCTTTTGAGTATAAACCTTTTTCACAATTTGCCAATGTAGTTCATTTGGCCAATTTTGGCTAGAAATCACCAAAGTGAACCGTTCTATGTGGCACGACCTATGGACATGGACAAATTTCACATTTTTTGTTTTCATTGTGGCTGGCAAAGCTTGTGATCCTCACCCACTTGCAAGGGTCAAGCCCTCGCCAAATCCGACGAGTGTGACCCTCACCTAGGTCATAGGGTGGAGCCTTTGCGGCTTCTAGCAAGGGCTCGACCATCATAGCTTGGGTGAGGGCTCAACCCTCGTGGTTGAACAAGGGTCGCCCTCGTTAGATTTGGCGAGAGGCCTACCTATATGAGGGCTTGGCAGCCTTGCTCGTGACTAGCAATTGTCTGGGCAACAGTCACAACCCTCACCATTGCCAACAAGTGGCGAGGGCTTACAAGTCCTCTCCAGCAACTGGCAATGGTCGCTATGAAAATAAAAAGGAAACATAAAAGAAAAATATTTTAAAAATTATGGAATTTGTCTACATCAATGTCATTGTACCACATAAGATGATCAGTTTCATTATATTAGTTATTTTCGGTCAAAATTGGTCGTATGGACGATATTGACAAATTGCAAAAAGGTTGAGGACCAATCGGTACAATTAGAAAGTTTGAGATTGAATTAACACAAGTATAATAAATTTAGGACTTTATGGCACTTTTCTTGAAAAATGACAGTCGGGCTACTAGTCAAGCAATTGTAACTCAATGGTGACTCCACCATGGAAAGAGCTGCTTCTTTCTTGCTCCTAGCTTCATCGTTTAGTAGTAACGAGTGGCGTGCATAAGCATTTTTAGTGATAGGGGTTTTGCTCTAAAGTACCTTGTATAGGATTTCAAACCTATCCCCCAATAAGTAGAAAGGGGCAAGCCTGAAAATGTTCAATTTTGAAACTTCTATTGATCAAGAAATTAATTCTTCCAATCCTTTCTTTGAAGCTCTCTAAAGTGATAAGGTAGCCTATTAGATATACCGAGTTAGAGAGAAACATAATTCATTTTCAACATGCTATAGTAATTAGTAAGTTCATATAATATCATGTGGTGGGGCCACTATCTTCAATACAAATAAATTTATAGAATAATCAGGAGTTACCATTATTTGCATAAAAAATTTGTGTGAATCCATTTGTAAATCAAAACTAAATACGTCGGATGAAATTATTGCTGCTATATGCTCATTCATTGATTTAAGTTTAACCAAATAATTAAATAAGATAATAAACTTTCTCTTCGTCGTAGGAAGGAAATTCTGCGGGCGTTTGAAGAACCAATTCCCCGCAAAAGTTATAGCTGTGAAAACAAACGATTCAATGGACATACCCCAATTTATGGATGAAGAACCAATTCCCCGCAAAAGTTATAGCTGTGAAAACAAACGATTCAATGGATATACCCCAATATATGGACAGAGCATCCTGTCAGAAAGTTGCCTCGCTAAATTTCAATTGCAAGATGCTAGAAGATAACGATGGGTCTATCCGATTGCAGATACTGCAACTTCACAAATGGCGGCACGAGCATGAACATCCGCCACCCTGTCCCGAAGCTGATCTCATCGGTGCACTTGTGTATGATGGTACGTCGAGACCTGACCCGTGGCACTGCCCGTACGAGAGGCGGAGGATCCCCGTCCACTCATTCAGCGTCCTTTCGAGTCCTCGAAACGGCACGAAGAGTCTAGCAACTCCCAAGTCCTTCAAAGCTTAATTATCTCCATCCTAGGGTTGACCGTTGTCCGGATTGAGTCGGTTCAGGGATTGTGCCGTTAGGCATGTCTATACAGTAGTTGACATTTCATCCATCCTCATTCACCCCAGGTGCGGGAGGTTATTATATTTGCCTGTCCGGTGATAGTCAGAATCGAAGTCCTAACGTGATGTTTACCTTCACCACCGTAAGGCCCTCGAACTCCCTATTAATGTTTTTATTCCCAACAAAGAGGGAATACAATGGTGACATTACGGGGTCTCTCACCCCTGATTGGATCTTCCGCCTGTTTCTTTCCCTTAAACCTTTTAAGGACATACCCAGGTCCACCCAATATATGGACACAGCATCTTGTCAGAAAGTTGCCTCGCTAAATTTCAATTTCAAGATGCTGCAAGATTACGATGGGTCTACCCGATTGAAGATACTGCAACTTCACAAAATGGCGGGACGAGCATGAACATTCGCCACCCTGTCCCAGAGCTGATCTCATCGGTGCACTTGTCTATGATGGTACATCAAGACCTGACCCGTGGCACTGCCCGTACGAGAGGCGGAGGATCCCCGTCCACTCATTCAGCGTCCTTTCGAGTCCTCGAAACGGCACGAAGAGTCTAGCAACTCCCAAGTCCTTCAAAGCTTAATTATCTCCATCCTAGGGTTGACCGTTGTCCGGATTGAGTCGGTTCAGAGATTGTGCCGCTAGGCATGTCTATACAGTAGTTGACATTTCACCCATCCTCACTCACCCCAGGTGCGGGAGGTTACTATATTTGCCTGTCCGGTGGTAGTCAGAATCGAAGTTCTAACGTGATGTTTATCTTCACCACCGTAAGGCCCTCGAACTCCCTGTTAATGTTTTTATTCCCAACAAAGAGGGAATACAATGGTGACATTACGGGGTCTCTCACCCCTGATTGGATCTTCCGCCGGTTTCTTTCCCTTAAACCTTTTAAGGACATGCGCAGGTCCACCCAATATATGGACACAGCATCTTGTTAGAAAGTTGCCTCGCTAAATTTCAATTTCAAGATGCTGCAAGATTACGATGGGTCCATCCGATTGCAGATACTGCAACTTCACAAAATGGCGGGACGAGCATGAACATTCGCCACCCTGTCCCAGAGCTGATCTCATCGGTGCACTTGTCTATGATGGTACATCAAGACCTGACCCGTGGCACTGCCTGTACGAGAGGCGGAGGATCCCGTCCACTCATTCAGCGTCCTTCGAGTCCTCGAAACGGCATGAAGGGTCTAGCAACTCCCAAGTCCTTCAAAGCTTAATTCTATCCATCCTAGGGGTGTGATCCAGATTGAGCCGATCCAGTATCTAATTTAAGGATCAACTCGCACAATATTAATCCTCAGTTTTTGGGACCTAAAACCAACCCGGTTAAGTCTGGGACCAAGGATCGAACCAACCCTATGGATTTGGTCCGATTCCAGGCCAACGCAAGATCAATCGATAATTTTTTTATTTCATTTTTTGTATTTCCTGAAAAAACAAACTTATTATTTCAAATTACATATCCATCAATAGGGGCGAGCCGCAAGATGAGGGCGAGTTGTGAGACGAGCAAACAAAGGCAAGCCATGAGGCAAGCAATGAACGGCCGATGTTGCTCATGAGTGAAAACGTTGCTCACGAGTGAAGAGGGTTTCTAATTAGGGCTTTGTTTCCTTCTAATTTACTTGGCGACGAGTGAGGCCAGCAAAGAGAGGAGAGCAACGTGAGCATTGAGCAGCAAGCGGCACAAGCATTGAGCAGCGAGCGAGGCTAGTGTCACGCAGTGAGTGAGGCAAGATTGCTCACAAGAGAAAAGTTGTTTCTTTCAAGTAAAAATTGAAGAGGATAAAGAAGAAAGAAGAGGATAAAAAAGAAAGGAGAACAAGAGTATTAGAGGAGGAGGACGTCGTTTGATGTTGTTCAATGTTGTTTAAGTTAGGGTTTATTCTTTATAATAAATATAAGAATATTATAAATAATATATTAGAATATATTATATATATTATATATATATTTATATATAGTAAGAGTTAGTCTGAGTTAGATCAATCCTAAACTCTCATGATCGAAGACCAACCTACACAGATTGGTCCAGGGATCTTAGGGCCAAATACCAACCCAGTCCCTCTGGGAATCGGACCAGAACCAAGAGGGTTGGACCAGTCCAAAATTGCTCTAGGGTTGACTTTAAACCGATACTCACCCCTATCCGTCCTTTCAAGTCTGCGAGAGGTTTCTTACTCCAGATATTGACCGTCCATTGACCCTCCGTCCTTCGAAGCCCTTTATATTCCGTTTCCACGTGAGATCAGGAGTATTATATTCTGAGAAGTCTTTCTTTTGATGGTCCAAAAAGAAGCTTCGATCGTCTTGGTTGTCTACATTTCAGTGGCCTCGTGCCTTGGCTTCTCGCTCCTTTCCTTTAATATGTCCTCTTCAAAATCAATTCGTGGATAGATTCTACTGCACTCAGTGATAGTGTTGCGCTGATTCATTTCGTTTTCGTAATGCCCTTTTTGCTTAGTTCACGGACCGGACTCGAGAATCCAATTAGTAAAAGAAGCCATAAGTCTACCCAATAACCTATTTCTTGAAAACCCTAACTTTTATTTTACTAGTGTGAAATGCAACACTTTGAAAGTAGCTATCTCGTGTGTGACAGACGTGATAATTTAATCAAATATAATATATTTAAATTCCAAACACAAAGGAAATAAAGATATGATAATGTAGAAATAGAGTACACGTCACAGTTCTTATATTTCCAGTCAAAGAAGAAAATTCTTATATTTGAACACTCCATTGGGTAATGATTTGCTCTCAAAGAAGAATCCTCAATTCAAGATTTCTTGATTAATACATGATTAGAGTTCACAAGTTGGACAGGGATTAAATTTGAATTCAAGAATTCTTATATCTGTTAGAAATGCCTCAAAGATGGCCAATTGATGCCTCCTTTGGTCTGCCAATTCCATCCTTAGCCAAAAGGGTCTATTAATTCCTACTTTTTGCATCGGGATTTCTACATAGGTCCAAACTTCAAATCTCAAATCGGAAGCTCTACTATTAAATTAGACATTATCTAGTCATATATGCAGAATCTCTCTCTAAAGCTAGGGTTTGATTTCCATTTGATGACAGATGATATAGTTTCACCATCGAGCATGGTCATCCAATGCTAAAGGAGTCACAATATTCTTGTTGTGCATGAAGTCATAACTTCGAGTCAGGTTGCAAATGAATCCCTAGCCTACTTGTCCCTCGAGCATTTACTACATCATGTACAGAGACCTTTTGGTTTCCAACATATGCCCATAGAATTGGTCGGGGTGATAAGATACCACATCCATCATTACACAGGGACCACCTGAGGTTGAATCTTGAGGATGGTGGACTAAATAAGTGGTTGACTTATCACAATTCATGCGTAATCGGTCACCCTCCCTCATCATAAAAAGGAAAAAAGAAGAAGAAGAGCATAGGCATCATTCGAGCAACATCAATCCTATAAAGACATAGTTATCTCAATTTCCCGCTAAAATTTTTTGCTCCTTTCCTTGGAACAATATACTTGTTCCGGTTAGGAATCTTGGTGGATTTGGACATCTTCTCTCGAAGCCTTGGTGAAAATCTGGTCCCCTAGGCTGATGTTGCAACACTCTTCTGATGAGAACAAATGTACTGCATTAGATGTTTGCCCCATCTTTTCTCTGAGTCTTCGTGAAGTACTGACTTGTAACAGGAACTAAACTTGTCGCATTCTCCGCTGTATTAGACGTCCGCCTCCTACTCGTTGCAATCGCATCTGTTTGCCTCTATACAAATGTATTTGCACTAGTAATGCTTGTACATTACACATGAGAATGAACTAAAGAGCTATTTAACTGACTCTGAATTCATCGTTTGTCGTGGGACTCTTCTGAATTGGCTGATCAGAAGGGACACTCTTACCACTTTGCTTCTTTGGGATTAAAAAAATTCTTTAACTTAAAAAGTTACATTGAGCAAGAAATTGTTAGAACTTTTTTGGGCTAATACCTGTTGAACCTTTTTTTTTTTTTGGTCAAAAGATATATATATATATATATATATATATATATATATATATATATATATATATATATTAAAGTGTCATCAACTTACAACCACTTGCAATGGCATCCGCATACACAAGATCAAGAAGGAGAAAAGGGGGAAAAGGGTTCCAATTGTGGGCTTGGTCAATACGGCCATGGGCCTTCACGGCCCAGTCTACAACCAAATTTGCCTCCCTCCTGCTGTAGCTTAGTTTAAGATTAGGGCACGAGCGGAGCAACGATTTTGCCTCGTCGAAGAGTGGACGTTCCTCCCATGACAGTTGCCTGTTCGTGTTCAATGTGTCAACCACAATCCAGCAGTCCGATTCGATTACCACCCGATCAGTGTGAAGACCCTGCTTCAACAGATGGCGAAGTGCACAACTGAGCGCCTGTACCTCAGTTTGAAGCGCAGATGTCGCTTGGAAATCGGCAGTAAAAACATCCGTAAATCTTCCCCTGTGATCCCTACTGATGCACGCCATACTACCTTTCTGGGTTCCCTACGTGTAAGCCCCATCAATGTTGCATTTTAGGATGCCACGATTAGGAGGTCTCCAAAGGAAATCGGAGGTCAGTTCAGAGGAGTTCTGCTGCTGTCGTCGTCGATTGAGCCCGTCACAGCTATGACTTTGTGCGAAAGCGTCTGCGACGGCGATCTAGGATCTCAATTGCTAGTGTCGGAAAACAAAGTTATTCCTACAGTGCCATATCTGCCATAGGACATATGCGATGAGCTCTATCCCAGGTATTATCTTCTGCTGCCTTGCCTGATACTAGATCCAATCTGCTATGCCAGTGACTGGAGGGGAAATGTGTAGTTGTCGTAACTCGTTATGCTGCCATACCTCCTTCATCCACGAACAATAGAAAAACATATGTTCGATAGTTTCCAGGGTGTTTTGATCGCAGAGTAAACATGTAGGATCTAAAATAATATGGCGTATGAATAGATTAGCTTTTGTGGCAAGGGAATTATGAAAGACTGACCATATAAACATGCGTATTTTCGATTCGGTCTTCATTGCCCATAATCGCGTCCATAGCTTTCTGTCAAATCTGAAAGTTGTTGCTGCTATCTGATTGTTGCTGTGTTGTTCTGTACTGAGGATGGATTGGTAGTTGCTCTTCACAGAATGAATACCTGTCTTTGTGGCTGCCCATATTAGCTTATCAGTAGCAAACTGTGGCCTGATAGGAATTTTGGTGATTTCCTGAACAATGCACTCGTCGTAATGCTGTTGGATGAGTGGAATATTCCATGACTTGTGGTTAGAGTCGATGAGATCCGCCACCAATTCCGGTTCATCTCGTGTGAGAGGTCCCGGTAATGGCCCTATAGGCAACCATCGATCCCTTCGAATGTGTATTTGTGTACCATCTCCCACTGACCAGCACAAATTTGGTGTCAAGGCCTCTCGGCCTATAAGAAGACTTCTCCATCCCCAAGAGGGTCGACAACTAGGTTTCGCCTGCATAAAGTCTTTGTTTGGGAAATAGAGTCCCTTGAAGATTTGACTCGATAAGGAAAGTGGAGAGTGAATAAGTCTCCAGGCTTGCTTACCCAATAAAGCTTTGTTAAAAGCCATCAAGTCGCGAAAACCCAAACCACCACAATGCTTGCTGATTTTTAATGAATCCCGATTTTGCCAATGCACCCCTTGTCTACTAACATCATTCTTCCACTAGAAACTAGCTATACGTTGTTCAATGGCCTTACAAATAGATTGAGGTAGCTTGAAAATCGACATGGCATACTGAGGAATGGCATGCACTATCGATTTTATAAGCACTTCTTTACCCCCCTTTTGATAAAAGCTGTTCTTTCCACCCTTCCAATTTAGTAGTTACCCTTGCTGAAATCCAAGAAAACATTTCTCGGTTTGATCGTCCCCAGTCAGAGGGTATACCCAAGTACTTGCTATATCTGTGAAGTAGAGGAACTCTAAATTCCCTAGCTAAATTTTGCTGCAAAGTCAGTGGACAATCTTTGCTACAATACATGCCTGATTTATTTCTGTTAATAACCTGCCCTATAGCTAGACAATATTGGTTCAGAATATTGGACATGTTCTGACACTCAGTGATTGTACCATCGAGAAAAAAGACTGAGTCATCCGCGAAAAATAAATGTGATATAGTCGGACAGGATCTAGCAAGTCTTATTCCTCTAAGATGGCCATTGTGAACTGCCTAGGTGATCAAAGTAGATAGAACATTGGCCACTAATACAAAAAGGTAGGGGGATAGGGGATCACCTTGACGTAGTCCCCGAGAAGGCTGTAGGTAAGGTAGTTGTTCTCCATTGAAGCGTACACTAAGGGATGGTGTGGTAATGCATTGCATGACCCAGAGAACCCATCAATGATGAAACCCCAGTTTAAGCAAATAGGCTCTCAGAAAGTCCCATTCCACTCGATCATACGCCTTATGCATATCGGTCTTGATTAATACCTTATGTTTGCGCTTCCATTTCCTTGCTTTGAACTGATGCATGACCTCCTGGACGATTAGGATATTATCTTGAATTTGGCGTCCACTAACAAAAGCTGCATGTTCTTTAGCAATGAGACTTGGTAGCCACGGTTTTAATCTATTTGCAAGAACTTTTGAAATGATTTTATATGCATAGTTACATAAGCTGATTGGCCTGTACTGATCAAGTCTTTCTAGGTGACTGGTCTTAGGGATGAAGGCCATGATTGTTCGATTAATATTGCTAGGTAATACACCTGAAGTAAAAAAGTTATCCACTAACCTTAGAAGGTCTTCCTTGACAATTTCCTAGTGTCTTTGGTAGAAAAATCCGTTTAAGCCGTCCGGTCCTAGAGCTTTAGAAATCCCCATTTGGAATGTCGCATTTCGCACTTCTTCAATAGTGACCGAAGCAGTTAACTGAGAATTCATATCAAAAGTGACAAGGGGAGAGCATTGAACCAAGACAGTGTGACATCCTGATTTTCAGGTTCTGATTTCAATCCGATAAGTTGGGCCTTTCATCAATGTGACTATAGTGTTTTTCTCTGAGATGGCCACTCATGAGATAACTGACCTATTAGGTGAAGCCGTTAAGGGATTCTAATGCAATAGACTTGAGAATTCGACCAGGAATCGACTATTCGACCATGTTAGTCTGCAAGGATCATTGCGGCACAATTAAAAATCGATCAGAGACCGGAGATAGGTTGATTCGACTGAGATAGTGATCAAAGTGTGGGTGATTCCACCTGATTGCAAAATTCTCGTCAATCGGCACTAAACCGATTTTCTGTCGTTTTGGGTATCCTGTGTCCGTATTTGAAACCTTGAGATTTTCACGACCACCGAGAGTTGCCAATGTGTCAGATAGGTTCATTGTGGTTCGAAGAAAATCGACCACGGGTCAACTGCACCAAAAATTCCTAAAAGCTAACTGGTAGGTAAGGTCACACTAAAAGCGCGTTTGATTGAAAATAACCGCGAATTTGAATTCGATTTCAGAAATTGGAAGTCTTGTCGTGTCATGAGTCACTCTAGGACTGTTGAGTCCCCTTTTAAGAAGTTTCCGGCGAGCTTGGGATTTTTACGGAAAATCGTTGCGGACGATTCGGAAAATGAACGGAAATTCAGATTGGCCGATTTGAAGAGACTTTTGACATCTGGTGTAAGTGAATCGGTGAATGGAAGTTGTTTGGGCTTTTTCTGATTTCAATTTGGACCTCAACCGAATTTATTTGTTCAGAAAATCGGATGCCGAGAAAAACGAATTAAAAGTCAAATTCGAAGAAAATTCGTGGGATTTAAAGGACCGTCTTCAATTGGATGTCAAATGTGCAATTTGGTGAAGAAATTGGTCCTGAAATGACCAAATAGCAAGTTGTCTTGAATTGAATAAAATTGACTTTAGCTTATATTATTTCTTTTTTTTTTAGTTTGTTTGGGACCCGTGATTCCCCTTCGCACGCACATACACCCCATCCCTTGTTGGCCAACGATTCTTCCTTTTATGGTCTCCTTTGTGCCATGAATTCTTTGACTTTTGGTCAAAGTCGAACCCTTTGTTCTGCCTATTCATGCACGTACATATTTCCCCTCCCCTCTTAATCTCTTTTATGATTTTCCCTCTCAGCCGACCAAGTCTGCATCCTTATCCCTAATTTGTTTCTTTCTTTTTTTTCTTTCGTGGACCTTCCTTTCCGCTGGCTTCAACGACGCTCTTATCTCTTGGACTCACTCGATCAATTCACTGCCAGCTGCCCTTGATCTTTCTTTCTTCGGTCTTCGATGGGTCGTGACGCCAACTGCCTTTCCCTTTTTCTCTTCCATGCACGCGCGTCAGTCCACCTCCACCGCCTCTGCATCTTTTTCATTTTCCTTGCAAGCTTCTGCCCCACCGAACACCACTTTTGTCCATCTCTGTTGGTCAGCGTCTCCTGCGAGCTTCTCTTCCACGTTGACGCCGTGGTCCCCTACAGCTTCAACAACGGCCCTCATAGTTGCGACCGTTCGGCCCAGTCCACGGCTTCACTGGTTCAGTTTCAAGAAGCCGATTGAGGGGGCGAAGACAGCCCGTTCCAGTAGACTTTCAACTTCAAAGCGGCCCGACTCAAGGCCATATCAATCTCGGGCCATACTACCGCTTGTGGTGACCGAACCAAGCCCGAGCCGTGCCCGAGCAACCACCGTTACAGCTTGTTCAGTCTTATTCAGTGGCCTACCAGCAAGGGTTTGTAGGTTTTGTGGTCTATTTTTAGGCTCGTCTTGACCCCGGTTATCGGAACCGCCTTGGAGAGAATCAAGCTTGGCCGCACGCTCGTCGATTTAGTCCGAGCGGATCTTTAATCCGGTGAGTTTTGCTCACTAATGCCTTCTTAGTTTGCTAATTACATTTAATGGTTGTTTAGTTTATTTAATTATGTTTAGGTGGTTAGATTAGTAATTTATTAGTCAATTGAGATACAAATTAGTCAAATTGAATGTGTAATTAGCAAGTAGACATGGTCTACTATTTATTGAGGGTAGCCCGGGAATTTTCCGACCCTTTATCGGGCTTCAATTTAATATTTCGGGCCTAAGTGGAATTTTTGGCATTTAAATGATTTTTTCGAAATTAAATTAAACAATTATTTATTTTCCAAAAATTCAACTGTGATGGCCAGCGACCGGAATATTATGCTGATGACTGTGGTGAAGTCCGTTTATTTAATCGGGCTTTATTTTGAGCTAAATTGAATTTTTAATATTTATTATTTAATTTTCGAAATTAATTATTTAATTAATTATTTTTCGGAAATTAAGGGCGGGATGGTCGATAACCGGAATTTTGTGCTGATTGTCGTGGTGCAGTCCGTTTATTTAATTGAGCTTCAATTTATATGGAATTGATTTAAATTGTGAAGTTTAGGACATGTTCTGGTGGTTGACTTGATTATGTGATGGGAAATGTTTGGGTACCGATGGTCAGTATCGACGATGGAGTGGTGAATCAATGTGGCATCTAAAAGGGCACGTGGGCTCGATGACTTGATGCATCACTTTGGTGAACGAGTGCCAGAGAGAATGCACGTGGCCCCAGGCATCGTAAAAAGGGCACGTGGGCTCGGTGACTTGATGCATCACTTTGGTGAATGAGTGCCTGAGAGAATGCACGTGGGCCCATGGAATTAAGTGAGGCATCTTGGAAGAGACACGTGGGCTCGGTGATTTGATGCATCACTTTGGTGAACTAGTGCCTTAGAGAATGCACGTGTGCTCTATGACATGTAATCGACTAGTTCGATTTGTTATGAGTAGTTGGGTGCCTATTATGAAATGTACTGATTTACAGGTGGAATCTGAGGCCAAGGTAAGTCCTCTGGCTCGTGTTGTGCTTAGGCAACCGAGTAGTGTATTGGTTTACTAATCGGGTCTTAGGGGATAGAACTTGCTGAGACGTAGTCTCACCCCGTTGTGGGATAACATTTTCAGGTTCGGAGATGACAGATCCCCCCAGCCGGTATGGCCGTCCTTCTAGAACGACTGATCAGGTCTATGCCTTTCCTGACCCAAAGAGCGACTGGATATATGAGTTGGTGATAACGTCAGTCTGGGCAGACGAGGCCCCAAATCAGGAGGTATCCGATCTCTTTAGAGCTTGGTTTCGAACCACTCCATACGGTCTAAGGATAGGCCCTCTTTTAAGCTTCGATGTCCCTACCGAAGTGATTGATGCGGCCAAGGATGTGGAACAAGCGAATCTACCTGACGGTGATGTGGAAGACCCGTCGTCTTGCCCGGATCAAGTGGACCTTGAGGATTCAGAAGTGGAGTCTGAATAATTGGTCCTAGGACAACAAATTTTGAGAACCAATCGTTTTGTTAGGCCTTGTAAATATCGGCTAGCATTGTAAATGAATTAGCTTGATATGTATAAAGGTATGTCCTAGTCTCTTTGAATTGCGATCACGCCTTTCTATCCCATTGAATTATTGTCTAGGGATTTTTATTTATGCTCCCGCATGCGCATTTAAAATTAAAAAGGGTCGGCGATGCGTCCTGGGACATCGCTATTAATCAACCATGTGAGGGATGGGCACGCGTTCGAGGATCGGGGCGTGACAGATAGGGCCAAAGTCACGAGGCCCCTCGGAAGTATATAATTGTGAGAAAAATGAATTCGTCATCTCCCTTAATGTTTGAGGGTCGCACTCCCATTCTCGATTTGCATTATGAAGCATTGTTATCCGATTTCTTTGGCGTCGTTGGATGGTTAAGGCATAGAAAAATTTCGTGTTCTTATCCCCCCAACTCAACCAATTGATTCTAGACCACATTGCCTATAATTGCTCCTCTTGGTGCCATAATTGTCGAATTTCATTCCAAATAATAGATGCTGCCTCGAACTCATTGGCAGTGGGAGATACATTGTTCGTCAGGTCTACTAGCTGTTGGTGTAGCGAATTGATCCTTTGATGGCCATTCTTGAATTTCACACGACTCCATGTCTGTAAAGCCTTAGAGACAGCCTGTATTTTATGAACTAAGATAGGGTGACCATTGTGGATGGAATTCCAAGTCCTATTGATAAGCTCTTGACATTTAGGATCCTGGTTCCAAAATGCTTCATAGACAAATGGTATGCTGCTAGATCTAGTCAAACTGGTTGTGCTTAGAAGTAGGGGACTATGATCAGATCCCACAGTCGGTAAAGCCAATACTTCAGCCTCAGGATATAAAACACGACAGTCAGAAGTGCACATAACCCTGTCTATTCTTTCTTTGATTAGCTCATCCCCTTCTCCATTATTCGACCAGGTAAACCAGCAACCTTTGCTTTCCACCTCCATTAGGGAACATTCATTGATAAAAGTGCGAAAGGAAGAGATTCAAAATGAAGTGGCCGGTCTCATGCCTACCTTTTCCCATGGGTAGAGTATGTCATTGAAATCCCCCGCACAAACCCAAGGCCATGTATTTGAGAGGCTAATAAGCCTTAGTTCTTGCCATAATAAGATCAAGATAATGCGCATAGTTCTGTCATCATTTAATTCCCTGCAAATAAGATCAAGATAATCATCTGATGCATAAATAATGTCTACTGATAAGCTGTTTTGCCATAGAAGTGCTAAACCCCCCTTGAGACCGTCAGGATTGCGAACAAAAACATTCTGGAAATGTAATTGGCGTTGCAAGCGTGTGAGAACCGGATCAAAATTCTTGGTCTCCATTAGAAAAACCAAGTCGGGCTTATCCTTGGCCACTAAGGCCTTAAGAGCTTGAACTGTCAAGGGATTGCCCAGGCCCTGACAGTTCCAGCATAGTAGTTTCATTTGTTTGTGGGTGGCTGTTGAGGGCTAGCCACCAATGCCTAGTGGGCCATTTCTTCAGCCGCATACACTAGAGTGTCCAGTAAAAGGTTGTCATATAAATCTGAGGGGGAAGAGTGACCCGTGTCATAGGGTAAAAACCTTCGTTGTTTCTTCGAGGTTCCGCCTGTGCTAATATTCCTGATGGATTTTCTTTGGTTCGGCTTTGTTCTATCCATGTATTGAGTGTTAACTGCCTTTAATTTTGTGGATGCAGGTACCATATCAGTGGTGTGCCAAGTGTCACGACCCGTGACATTGCAAAGCCAAGAGGGTTCTTGAGAACGGGCGTGACACTTCCGACCCTCGACCTATACCCCCGAGACTTAAAGTATTATCGAGTATACTCCTGGGGCGGGTAAATACGGTATTCGTACGCATACGTTATAAATGCGAGTAGCTGGTAGTTGGGAATAAATGTGGGTAGTTGGGAGATGCAATCTCCACCGTTAGATCCCAAAGAGATCTACGGATACGGTTTACCCGTACTTGTATATAAGGGAGACTCCTCCCCTCATTTGTATCATCTCATTCTCAAGTGAAATACAAAACCAGAGCTTCTCTCTCTAGAGTTTCTCTCTCTAAGATCCTTGTGAGTGAGTGTGAGTAAGGCTGACTTGGGAGAAATTCCTAAGGCCGCACGGGCAAGGGAACGCTAGATCGATCGGCCCGTGACAAGTGGTATCAGAGCCGTGTTTGTTCCAAGCGCAAGTGCAATGGCTGATCCACGATCTGATAAGGCACTTGCCATGGGTGGTGACTATGTTGATCGTGGGCGGAACGCCGACAAGACCAGGGGTAAGAAGAATCGTGGTGCCTCAAGTGACCCGATGGGGGATCTTGCACAAAGGATGACGAAGCTGGAGTTGTTCGTCTCCGATGTCCAAGGATCGGTCGATGACCTGACCTAGACCATGGATGGAGTAGATACTGGAAGGGAGGAGCTGGTTGCTGAGGTGCAAGAGCTCAAGACCGGCATGGGTGAACTCCGACACGAGTTGCTGGGGACTCTAAGGGAAGAGCTGGTGCAACGGTACAAGCCCTTGGAGGCGACGATAGCAGCCATGCGCGCGGAGATAGCAGAGCTTACAACTAAGCTTGCTGAATCGGAAGCTGCACGCGTGAATGGGGTGATCACGGTGCAAGCTCCACGGGTGGACACGCCAAAGCCGAAGGAATTCCGGGGCTCGCGGGTGGCCAAAGACGTGGACAACTTCCTATGGCACATGGAGAGGTACTTCCAAGCCATGGGAATCAACGACGAGCAATCACGAGTAAACACTGCATCCATGTACTTGGTAGATAATGCACTATTGTGGTGGCGTCGTCGGTCGGATGATAGGTGTGGGAATCCTATCACGACTTGGGGTGGTTTTGTCGAGGAGTTCCGACGGAACTACTTTCCCGCTTATGCGAAGGAGGAAGCTCATGACGAGCTGAAACGTCTCGAGTAGAAAGGTGGTGTGCGCGACTACATCAAACGGTTCTCGGAGTTGCTACTCCAGATCCTTTCGATGAATGAAGTGGAGGCATATCACCAGTTCATGAGTGGTCTCAAGCCATGGACCAAGCAAGAGCTGAAGCGATGCAACGTGGGAGATCTCACGATAGCCATGACCGTAGCCGAGTTCCTTGTGGAGTACAAAGCACCTTCGACATCTCGATCGGATTCTCGTCCAAGGGAGAAAGCCACTGGTGGGGGAGATCGGGGGAGATACAAGCGCCCGACCGGAGGTAGACCACCGGCTAACCCTCATAGGACGCATGAGGAATCGAGCGGTGGAGGACAACGAAAGGTACGCTCGTACAAATGCTTTTTCTGCGATGGTTCGCACATGGCGCGGGACTGCCCAAACAAGGCAAAGCTGGCTGCGCTTTGCAAAGAGGATGAGCCTAAGGAGGAAACGCGGTTGGGTTCACTGCGCCTCCTTAGTACGATGAAGTCCAAGAAGGCGAGGGAGCCTAAGGGCTTGATGTTCGCGGATGTGAAGATCGGCACAACCATTATGAGTGCACTCATGGACACGGGAGCGTCCGATATCTTCATCTCGGAGGAGACCGCGAAGAAACTCAACCTACGAGTTGAGAAGGAGCCGGCTGGCTCAAAACGGTGAACTCAAAGGAAGTCCCTGCAGTCAATGTCGCACGGGACGTGGAGCTGCAACTTGGACCCTGGAAGAGCAAGGAGACTCTCGAGGTAATTCCACTTGACAACTATGAGCTAGTCATTGGAATGAAATTCTTAGATAAAATCCATGCGGTTGTTGTTCCATTCGCCGAGTGTATATGCGTGTTAGACAAGAATTGTCAATGCGTGATCCCGGTTCATCGTGAGTCGGAGTGTGACTGAAGGGTGATCTCGGCCATACAACTCACCAAAGGAGCAAGGAAAGGTGAGGTGACCATCCTTGCTGCTTTGAAGATCGAGGAAGACAAGGGTGAAGGGAAGGAAGTCCCGACGGAGGTAACCCAAATCCTCGAATCATTCAAGGACGTGATGCCTTCGGAGCTACCGAAGAAATTACCACCCAAAAGAGAGGTGGATCATCGGATCGAGCTTGTGCCTGACGCTCGACCGCCCGCCATGGCGTCGTACCGCATGGCACCTCCCGAACTGGAAGAGTTGAGGAGGCAACTCAAGGAGCTGCTCGACGCGGGTTATATTCGGCCGTCTAAGGCCCCGTTCGGTGCGCCGATTCTATTCCAAAAGAAGCACGATGGATCACTCCGGATGTGCATCGACTACCGAGCACTGAACAAGTTGACCGTGAAGAACAAGTACCCGATCCCGCTCATCGCGGATCTGTTCGATCAACTTGGTGGAGCGCAATGGTTTACCAAGCTGGATCTCCGATCGGGCTACTTCCAAGTTCGGATCGCTGAAGGGGACGAGCCGAAGACAGCCTGTGCGACGAGGTATGGATCTTATGAGTTCCTGGTGATGCCGTTCGGCTTAACCAACGCTCCGGCTACATTCTGTACATTGATGAATAAGGTACTCCACCCTTTCCTAGATAGGTTTGTTGTCGTTTACCTAGATGATATTGTAATCTATAGTCGGACGTTAGAAGAGCATGTCGAGCATTTAAGACAGGTTTTTCAAGTTCTGCGCGAGAACGAGTTGTACGTTAAGCGCGAGAAGTGTGCCTTCGCACAAGAAGAAGTTCCATTCTTGGGGCACATCTTCAGGGGTGGACGTGTGCGGATGGACAAAGCCAAGATCCAATCAATCGTCGAGTGGGAACCGCCGACAAAGGTGACGGGGTTGAGGGTTCTTAGGCCTCACCAATTACTATCGGCGCTTCATCCAAAGCTACTCGAGCATCACCGCGCCGCTCACGGACATGCTAAAGAAAGAGAAGTCGTGGGAGTGGACGGATCGATGCCAAAGGGCGTTCGATTGATTGAAGAAGGCAATGACGGAAGAACCGGTATTGGCGCTGCCTGACCACACCAAACCTTACGAGGTAGAAACTGACGCATCGGATTTTGCTATTGGTGGTGTGCTTATGCAGGATGGCCATCCGGTGGTGTTCAAGTCTCGGAAGTTGAACGATGCCGAGCGACGGTATACCGTTCAAGAAAAGGAGATGACCGCGATGGTCCACTGCCTTTGGACATGGAGGCACTATCTCCTGGGATCCAAGTTCGTCGTGAGGACGGACAATGTAGCCACGAGTTATTTCCAGACCCAGAAGAAGCTGAGTCCGAAGCAAGCTCGTTGGCAAGACTTCTTGGCGGAATTCGACTACGCGTTGGAGTACAAGCCAGGGAAGGCCAACTCCATGGCGGACGCGTTGAGTCGGAAGATGGAGTTAATGAGCCAAACGGTGAGTCGACCAAGTTGTCCTTGGGTCGACCGGATCAAAGAAGGGTTGGTGCACGATCCAAAAGCCCAAGCCCTCATCAGGTACACGAAGGAAGGCAAGACCCGACAGTTCTGGTGTGAGGACGAGCTCTTCTACACCAAAGGAAGGCGCCTATATGTGCCCTTCTATGGGAAGCTAAGGAAGGAAATCTTGCGCGAGTGCCACGACTCGAAGTGGGTGGATCATCCAAGGATCCACTGCACGTTGGCCCTTGTTGAAGATCGGTATTACTGGCCTCAAATGCGGGATGATGTAGAGGCGTATGTGAAGACTTGTCTGGTTTGCCAACAAGACAAGCTAGAGCAGTGTTCATCGCCGGGTTTGCTGGAGCCACTTCCCATCCCTACTCATCCATGGGAGAGTGTCTCCATGGACTTTATAGTCAATCTGCAGAAGTCCGAAGGGTGTCGGACTCTCATGGTCGTGGTGGACAGGTTTTCTAAGTATGCGACCTTCGTGCCTGCGAGTAAAGATTGCCCGGCCGAGGAGGCGGCCAAGCTGTTCATGAAGCACGTGGTCAAGTACTGGGGTGTGCCACAAACGATCGTGAGCGATCGTGATCCTCGATTCACAGGGCGTTTCTGGTCCGAGCTGTTTAAACAGCTAGGGTCGGAGCTGAATATGTCGACGAGTTTGCATCCTCAAACCGACAGTCAAACGAAGCGAGTCAATGCACTCTTGGAGATCTACCTCCGACACTACGTAAGCACAACGCAGGTGAATTGGGCGAAGCTGATCAACGTAGCCCAGTTCTCTTACAATCTGCAGCGGAGTGAGTCGATCGGTCAGAGCCCGTTCGAGATTGCGACGGGGCAGCAGCCGAATACCCCGAGTGCGGTTGCATCGGGCTATCGGGGGAGTAGTCCGCCCGCGTACAAGTTCGCCAAAGATTGGCAAGAGCAGGCCGATTTGGCGAGGGCGTGTCTACACAAGGCATCGAAGCGCATGAAGAAATGGGTGGATAAGAAGTGTCGGCACATGGAGTTCCAAGTGGGAGACCAAGTGTTGGCCAAGCTGCATGTGGTCCTTCGATACAAGGACGTACACAAGGGGTTGATCCGATGCTATGAAGGGCCATTTCGTGTGCTGCAATGGGTCAGGAAGGTTGCATACAAGCTGGAGCTACCACCAAAGTTAAAGGTACATCCGGTTTTCCACGTAAGTATGCTTAAACCTTTCCAGGTTGATGAGGAAGATCCGGATCGAGGGGAGTCATCACGAGCACCACTCGGGGCAAAAACCTCGTATGACCGGGAAGTTGAGAGTATCATTGCTGATCGGGTCATACAGAAGCGGTACTGTGCACCGAAGCGCGAATACATGATCCGATGGAAGGGCCTTCCGAAGAGTGAAGCCAGTTGGGAGCCCGAGGAGAATCTTTGGCAGTTCAAGAAAGAGATCGAAGCCTTTCATGCCGAAGATGCGACGAGGGCGTCACCTGATTAGGTGGGGGAGAATGTCACGGCCCGTGACATTGCAAAGCCAAGAGGGTTCTTGAGAACGGGCGTGACACTTCCGACCCTCGACCTATACCCCCGAGACTTAGAGTATTATCGAGTATACTCCTGGGGCGGGTAAATACGGTATTTGTACGCATACATTATAAATGCGAGTAGCTGGTAGTTGGGAATAAATGTGGGTAGTTGGGAGATGCAATCTCCACCGTTAGATCCCGGAGAGATCTACGGATACGGTTTACCCGTACTTGTATATAAGGGAGACTCATCCCCTCATTTGTATCATCTCATTCTCAAGTGAAATACAAAACCAAAGCTTCACTCTCTAGAGTTTCTCTCTCTAAAATCCTTGTGAGTGAGTGTGAGTAAGGCTGACTTGGGAGAAATTCCTAAGGCCGCACGGGCAAGGGAACGCTAGATCGATTGGCCCATGACACAAGCTTCCTGAGCTGCTGCCGTCAAGTGTGTTTGCTGTTGAGTCCTCACTTCTGACAACCTAGCTGGAATTTCAGGTGGAGGCAGCATAGGGAGTTGTTGCTGCAAAGCAAGGGGAGTCTCAGGTACTGTCTCCTCCATTTCTTGAGTCACATTTTGTTGGTTATAAAAGGCGGTCCAGTAGGGATTATGTTCCCTGACTTCAGCGCGTAGCCACTGGCCGTATGCCATCTTGTTTTTTCCTTCAAGTTGTGTTTCATCATAAGGAAAGTCCTGGCAATGCATCGCATAATGTCCGATTTTCCCATATGAATAACAAAAATGGGGCAATCTTTCATATCTAAAATCAAGCCACAAAGTTTTCCCTTCTATTTTAATAAGCTTGCCCGTCTTCAAAGGTTGACCCAGGTCGATATCTATCCTTACTCTACCATTTCTGATTGCTGATCTTGCTGTTGTAGGAGGATCAACCGCTACCACTGAGCCAATCTGCTGCACTGCCCGGCGTAGGAGGAGTTCAGTGCTCCATTCCAGAGGTAAGCCATATACATGAACCCAAAAGGCACAACGAGTGAAGTCATAACAGTGCAAAGGCATGTTGGGTATCCATTGTTTAAAAATGACTAGGTTTCCTGAGAACAACCAAGGCCCGCCATCGGCTATTCGCTGCTTCTCATTTTCTAGTTGAAACTTTGCAATATACAGGCCATCCTCCCTCTGAGATATGTCGACATGCTCTGCCCTCCATGCCCTCCACATTGTATTTTGAAAAGCCTGTAGATTCACCGAAGGATTGGAAAATATGGTCCCGATTAAGGTAAGTTGACACTCTTGCAGCCTTTCCAGGGGAGGAGCTTCCTCCCAGATTTCTATCTCCTTTTCTATGCATAATCTACCAAGTCGTTGACACAGGGCCACTAGGCGCAACGAGTCCTGTGTTTCAGTCGAAGCCATATGGACTAGCCAACTACCTCAATCTGAAGAACTATTGGGAGCAGAAAGGTGCGCCAATTCCCCCTAACCTAGCCATCATAGAATAAGATAGGAGCAAGAGGTATACGCAGAGGAATAAGACTTTACCGCCTGAAGTACTGAGTTGGGCTAACCCATTCGTGAACAGGGAGAATCGGGGACATGCAAGGCTGTAATCCGACTGGGCTTGAATTGGGAGGTCGCGCCGAGGACACAGCTGCTAAATGGAAGAAGAGAAATCCGCGAGGTGGGGAATCCGTCCCCTGAGATCGATGGAATCCTTCATCGCCAGAGTAAAAGGGTAGATTTCGAGTGGATAGGGTTGCAAAAGATACTGAAAAGGACAGAGCAAAGGGATGAATTGAAAGGATTTTCAAGAACGACGAGCTACTATGGCGGTAGGGGGTTTCTCGTCACTACGAGAGAACGAGAGAAAAAGATACCTATTGAACCTTGATACTCATGGATCTGCACAAATGTTGTTGAACCTTGAAAGATAGACATCTGCATAATATGCGTTGAACTTCCAAGAGGACAAATGTTGAAGTGGATTAACTACCCACTTCAACACAAAACAAAAACTATATCATGTTTGACAAATTTATTGTCGCATGATAAATACGCAATCAATCTAGTAATATAAAACAATCATATTTTTGGACGTCAAAAAATGGAATCAAAAGATAAGTCTCAAATTTCGAGAAACGGCTGTACAGACAAGCAATGTTCTAGAATAGTTCATCAAAGTAATTATTAATACAACCCTAAAATGGCAAATGCACATTGGTAGTTGCGATTTTATTCAGACTTAGAAAAAGGATCGTGATATTGAAAAGGAACGCTTTCTTTGGGGAATTCCTAAAGATTTTGTTTCTGTAAATGGATTCTCTGCATGATTTGGAACTTCACAAGTAGATTGAGTACCCGAAAATGAAACTTGATGGACATACTAATCGGATAACCTTTCCTGCAGACCAGAAGGTAGAAAACTCAGAAGTTGGACATGTGAAATTCTGGTTTTATGAGAAATTTTGATGCTCAGACAAATAGTAAATGACGGGGAAAAGTATCTGTGTATTTACGGGTATACAAGATTTCACCCACCCAATGATCTCACTGCCTTATCATTTTTATTTTATCTTTTTGGTACACTGCCTTATCATTGCTGAATAACAAATAAGCCTTATAACAATGAGTTTAACTTGTTAACATATATACACGCAGACACATACACATGTACACACATATACATATACAAAGGCCAATAAAAAATAGTCAGACTAACTTCAGATCTGAGACGGAAAGAGAATAGACCTAAATCCTCACAAAAATAATACAAAAAATATCATAACAAACCTCATTATAATAAAAGGAAAATTCCACTTTACACGTCACGCTGAACGCTGAAAAAGACCTTACAATGCAAACGACAAAGCTAGCTGACTTTTCAAGAAGAGAGCAAACTGATGCAAATTTGGCTTTACCCGTATAGCAAGAAATTCTCGTGAATAGGAATAGTTGAGACAGTACGGATAATATGTTTCCATTTATCGTCCTTCTTGAAGCTGATCTTCCCCATTTTCATCTATTTAAATAGGTTTTCTACTTGAATGGTTTTCTAGTAGGAGTAGATTGCCTTAAAAAAAGAAGTTTTCTATTTTAGATACAACTCTCTTCTATATAAGAAGTGGGTCTTCTTTGTGAAAAGTATCCAAGAGGAGTTTGTGCTCGTGAACTACAATCTAAGTGATTGAAGTCAAGAAAATCGTGTGCTAAGATTTTGTGTAATTCCTTTGTGAGATTAAGAAATTATTTCGTAAAGTGTGGTTAAAAGCCATGTGAGTTGTTGGTTGTAATTGGAGGCTGAGAAATACTTAGAGTGTTTGAGTAACTCAATAGTGGTTATAATCTCAATTGTCTCGCTTGATTTATAGTTTTGTGCTTCTCTTCCCATGGACATAAGTCACATAGATTAAACCATGTAAATCCAGTGTCCAATATATTCTTTTCTTATATATATTTTATAATTAGATCGCTTGTTATTTGCAACAATTAGTATTATAGTTAGGCTTAACTGAGTTGAAGCAAATCGATAGTGACAAAAGAAGGAAAAGTGAAGATCAACAAATTTGATGGAAAGGACTTTTATTCTCTGGAAAATGCAAATTGAGGATTATCTTTACCAAAGTAATCCACACTTACCCTTAAATAGGAAGAAGTCAAAGTTGATGAAGGGTTCTAATTGGAGTTTGATAGATAGATAGACGTTGGTGATATCTAACTAACCTTGGCTCATAATGTCGCATTTAACATCATGGAAGAGATAATCTTTCTGGGTTTGATGAATCCCTTGTCAAACATGTATGAAAAGCCCTATATGATTAACAAGGTCTATTTGATGCAATGTCTATTTGACTTAAAGATGGATTAATGTGCATCGATTGTTGATCATATCAATGAATTTAATGTGGTCGTTAGTCAATTTAGTTTAGTTGAGATTAACTTTTAAGATGAGGTATGTGCTTTGTATCTATTTCCCTCATTGCCTAATAGTTTGACTATTACTGTTACTATTGTTGGTAATTCGTTTGGGTCAATAGGGTTGGGGGTCAAAAGGGTTGGCATTTAATGGGTGAGGACATTAATATGAGGGAATTTGGTGCACCCATGCTTGCTACTTTAGTAGGTGAAGGTTAAGGAAGAATTAGTACTTGTGTTAGTAGAGTAGTATAAACTTGAACAAATGTAGTAAGTTTAGAATTGATGGTGCTGTCTATTAGAGTTGTGGCAAGAGGAGACATCTTAGAAGGGATTCTCTTAGGCTGAATAACAAGAAGGGTGAGGGAATTAGAGGTGAGTTTGCCGATGATGTTGTAGTTATAATTAACTATAAGAATTAAGCCTACCGATAGTGGTACAGCTAATTAACTGAGGATTCATGGTTTGATGGACTAATTATAGATTGTGGTTGTTCGTTTCATGTTAAATCGAATGAGAACCGATTTACTTCTTATCATTGCATGAATAATGGTAAAGTGTAGTTGGAGAACAACGCTAAGCTCAGTGCCATATTTTGGGTAATGGTGATGTTAATATCAGAATGTATGATAGCATAGTGAGAATAGTGACATGAGTATGACATTCTCCAAAATTGAAGAAGAGCAGGATTTCCTTGAATTCCCTAAATTCAGCTTACTATCAATATACTTCATAAAAGGGAGTTTTAAAGGTCGTTCGAGGTTTGATAAAATAAATAAATAAATAAAATGTCACTTAAGGTGCCCTAGTGATAATAAAAGGAATCAAGCATAGTGGCTTAAACGAGCTTCAAGGTGAGATAGCGACAAATTTCGCCGTGGAGATGTCGAATGCATCCTAAGAATTTGCGTAATTCCTTTATGAGGTTGAGAGATTATTTCATGAGAAATTTTGGGGCTAAATACCTACATGAGTTATTGGATGTAATTGAAAACTGAGAAACTTTAAGAATATTTGATTAACTCCAGAGTATTTGTAATCTCCATTATATTGCTTAATTTATAGTAGAATTATGCACTACTTTCCACATTAATATATCTCACTCCAACCGAATCATGTAAATCTGGTGTTGGATTTATATTCTTATTTTGTGTATTTTATTATTCGATCGCTTAGGGCCTGTTGATACCTGATTTTTAGTCGATACATCATTAAAAGAGATGAGTCCAAATTCAAGGTCAATTTGGGAGATTTGCTCGGATACATTTTTAATTTGGTCGATTTGACGTGTTAAAAGATTAGAAAGCCCGGCTAAGGTGGTTCAACTTACGTAATTCGACATGGCTCATTTTAGACTAGAGTGCAATCGAAGTGATTGAGCTTCAATTTTCCCGGTTGAGATTCAATTAAAGATGCTAGTCTAGCTTGTGGCCTCACTTCAATAGAATTCAATGAATTTGAATATTTTATGCACAATTAGTCGACTTGAGATAGCTCAATTGCATCTCATTTGAACCAACTCATATAGAAATTTTTGATTTCGTTTAAATTGGGCAAGACCAAAAAAAAAAAAAAAAAAGAACAAAATTCGGACAAAAAGTCAACCCGGTCAATTTGGTGTTGACCATTGTTGACCAGATTTGACCAGCATTAACCAGCGAATTTTTCCGGCCATCTTTTGGTCGAAACCCACCATCTGCTGGCCCACTTCATGGCCAATGCATCCACGCCCTTTAATTTTCAAAATTCCAATTTTGTTATGGATTTTACGAAATTCGCATATCAACCCCGCATGTTATGAAAATTAAAAAAGAAAAAAAATAGAGAGAAGACCCCAATTAGTTCACAATTGATCATCGCCGTTCATCAAGAATGCATCATGGCCATTGAAATAAGCATGTGCTCAATTAGGGGTGCTCTTAACAAATTTAACAAACCAATTAGCTAAATTTGATCTTACCTTAAACTATATAACAAATTTTCCCTCCAAAATTTTTTTTTTGGGGGGGGGGGGGCATTTTTCCAGATCTACTTTCTCTCAATATATATCTCTCTCTAAAATTCTCTCTTCTCGACTGCTCCACCTTTAGCGCAAAAGGGCAAAGCAAAACAAGTGTTTGCTCAAGAGGCCAGGGAATTTTCAGCGTTTTGGCCCTCTCCGCCCACTCATTCTCTCTCTAGTAGGATTTTTTTTTACAAAATCCTCTCTACAATTCTTTCCACTAAGGCTTTCTTTTGCTGATTTTCTTTCATTTGAGCATGGATTTCTTCTCGCCGAAGGACAATGGAGGATTCTCCTCTTGCTGATTCAGCCATCAGAAGTTGCTATTCGGCCATCAAAGTTGCTGGTGTTCTGTTCTAGCTAACAGAATCTGAAGACTGGCGTTGAACAGCTCTCGTACCGGAGTCGAACTCGATATTCTTCACATCCGATGATTCCTGAAGCGAGATCGAATAGCAGCTTCATCATCGTTGAAAAGCGAACATCTCCGGAAGTTGATTCTTCGCTGGTTCAATCGAGGTAAGCGAGACGAAACTCTTTTTAATAGCGTCCGATGAGGTGAGAGCTTCTCGTCTTGAAATACATAATTGACAACGAAGGTTCGGGGCCAGGATGCGTTGCAAATCTAAATAGAATCAATGCTTAAATGATCTATAGTTGATTATATTTAGATCTTTTGGTTCTGTGATGTTCAAACTTGGATGATCATTATTCTGCAATTTTGAGTCCATGACAGACCTCTTTGTGCATATGCCTGGAAACGAGTTAGTATATTTGTTTTTTTTTTTTAATGCTCGATGCCTTCATGAGAATCGAAGATGGCTTGATTAGCTTTCCAATGAGCTATAGCACATCCTAATCCGATGTTGTTTGCTATCTGAAATCTGCTTCAAAAGTTAGGAGATGATTCTAGAAAACTGACATGTTGTAGTTCACTGTTATGTATCTGCTTGTTGATATTTTCTAGATTTTTGTACTTTGAATCTTAAATTAACTCCTTCATGAAAATTGTTCAAAACATGTTTCTCTACAGCATACATTTTTTCCAAAATTTTTGAAAATCATTCGGATAGGTAGATCCTAAAAAAAATCGTTCTTATCTTTGTATTAGTCTAAGATTTGTTTTAGTGAACCTCTGTTTTTTCTATTTTTGTGCTTATTTTTGTGTTGAGTTCTGGAACAACTTTTCTTCATGAAAGTTTCTCATACAAGTGCTGTGCATCTTTTGTATTTTTTTCAAGATTTTTAGATATGTTTTGATAGGACAAATTCTCGTGACATTAACTGAATGTCCTGTTGTTTTGACAAATTTTTGATGTGTTGTTGCTTGTTGTTTGATTTTTTCTAAAATCATATGTACATTGTTTGAGAAAACTTTCTTCACGAAAGTTGTTCATCATCATGTCATGCATATTAGGAAAGTTTTCCATAACTAGATTGTCAATGGGTATTACTCAATTTTGCTGTCCTTGCACGTTTGTTCTTAAATTTCCTGATATAAACATGATTGTGATTTGTTTAGCTATATCTTTTAGGTTAGTTTGTGCATGAAATTAGGCATGCCATCTTCATGAAAATTGTTTTAAATGCTTTGATAATTGTTGCTAAACAACTGGCATTTTCAAATTGCATCTTTCAAAAAATGTTTTGGTACATGTGATGTTTCTAAAAAACGATTCCTAAAAAGGTTATTCTCCAAAACTTGATTTGGCTTAGGGAAAAATCATGGTTTGAACCATATTCAAAATGCCTGCGACGCTTGTGACTTCTAATGCGAGGCCCAGGCTAGTTTTGGCAATTGAATGCATTTCATAACCGAGACATCACATTGTCTCAAAATTTTTCATGAATGATTTTGAGATATGTTTTTTTTTTAAAAATATCACATGTACCATTCATACATATCATCCCATCATGCATTAGAAATTGCTTGTGTTTGTGATTGGTGCATGCTATTGGTAATAAGTGACCTGCCGACGGTTCACTTTCTTGCTTGATTGGTTGAGAAACAAGATTCAAAAGACTTGTATGCATGTTTACATTTTTGCAATGCATGTGATTTTTTAGATGAATGATAGGGTCAATGCATGATAACAAGGGAAAACCCTGGGATCACATAGATCGCTTGATTAGGAGACTTATAAGAATTATTGGCCATGCGAGAATATAATTGGTTAACAATTGCTATAAGTCACAAAAAAAAAAAAAAAAAGATTGGGTAGGTGTCTTAGTGGGACCCTCTCATGAGAGACATTCTTCTTCTTCTTCTTCTTCTTCTTCTTCTTCTTCTTCTTCTTCTTCTTCTTCTTCTTCTTCTTCTTCTTCCTTTTTGGCCAGTCGTCAGCCTTGGCCATGGCCGGCACCGGCGACCGGCCAGACGAGGACCAGTGACCTCACCAAAGCATCCCTCGGAGACGTTGAGCCACGACGAGTTTCGTCAACTCGAGCCCCGCCATGGCTGGGCAAAGAACGGGGAGGCTACCTCGCCCAGATCTGGCGAGGCTGAGCCTCACTGGTGTCTGGGTGAGCTCGAGCTCACCCAAGCAAGGCAAGGATGAGCCTCGCCAGCTGGCACTAGGCTCGTCCTCACGAGGGCCAAGCGAGCCTTCGGCAAGTTCGCCGAACCTCTCCCAACCATTCATCGGCGATCGGCCACAAAAGAGGAAGAATGAGGGAAAAGAAAAAAGAAAAAAGGAAAATTATTTAAAAAATTAAAAGAAACAATAAAGAATGGCAGCTGTTGACACCTAAATTTTGGCGACCTATTTAGTCATTTATCGCATTTAAAAATTAGGGATTAATTTTTAACCCCTAAAAAAAAGAATTAAGTTGCATAGCATATAATTTTAGGAGCATTTTTATTTGCATTGGGTTGGTGACATATGGGTTTGATTTTGTGGTTCTGAACTTTAATTTAACAAGTTGAACTAAGCCCACAAATGGAGCAAATTGGCCCAAGCCCGTATCCTCGAGGAGATATTACGAATCCATCTATTTTAAATTTGAGAAAAATCCTATTGCAATTTTGAAAAATCGGTGGAGAATATTCATTTTTTGCAAAGGAAATCTAGAAGAGATGTAGAAAATAAAAGGGAATATTGCGTTCGGGAGGTAATCTTCGTGGTTATTGATTTGAAGAAGAAAAAAACCCTAGTCCACTCACCTATAAAAAGGTTGCTACAGTTCTAAAGGAGGGGAGGCCGCACAATAGAAATACACGGCCACGTTGAGGGGTTTTTATCACGTCGAATGGGCTTTTCTCGGTTTTCTAGGTCAAAATTGATGAAAAAAGAACAAAATTCCGGTCTTCGTTTTGAGGGTTCTCTCTTCATTCATTCTTCTAGGAAAATAAAAAACAATACAAAAAGAAGGAAAAGTTGCCAAGGGAGAAAGTCAAGGTCATCTAAGGTAGAAGCAAAAAAAAAAAAAAAAAAAAAAAAAGCATAGCAAAGAGAGTACATAGAGACGTGAGAGAGGGAGACAGGATGAAAGAGAAAAGAATTAAAAAAAGGGAGAAGAAGAACATTGTTCTTCTTCCCCAGCAGATTCGTCCACCGCCCCGCCCACACTCCGCCCTTCGCCCACCGAAAACCGCCGTAATATCGTGCCTCCGCCTCCGCCTCCGCCGACCATCGACGCTCCTCCTACTCCACCATTGCCCGATTTACTGCTACCTCGCCGACGCCTCCGCAAGCCCATCTCCTCTGCACCGCCGAGCCCTTGCATTGCCGGCCTCCGCTACACCAATCGTCACCGCCACGCCACCCCCAGGGTTCCCCTCTCCCATGTCTCTACTAGTCACCATCGTGCCAATCTACAACAACGCTGCTTCCCTTGCCTTGTTTGCAATCTACCCGCGACGCTAAGCCACTCTGCTTTGGCCGCCTCAACTCTGTCGGCCCTACTGTCCAAGCCCATTCCGTTGCATCTCCATCGCACTCTCGCTCCGCCCAAAAACGAGCACCCTATTCGCCCCCGTGCTGGTAGCTGCTCAGCAGCTGGAGCTCGGTCCCTCCGCGCCAACCTACAACAAGACGCCCTTGCTTCGCCGTGCCCTAAAGCTCACAACCTACAGCATCGCCTCCGCCCTCGCTGCGTCCGACAACCCCAACTCTGCCTACTGCCGCCCCTCGCTGCAACACCACCACCAGCTGCTACTCGAGTACCCTCACCGGAGCTCCGACCGGTGGTGACCCACCACCACGAGCTACCAAGCCGTGCGTGGAAGGGAAAAAAAACACATTAGGCAATTTTTTTTATTTACTTTATTTTTTATTTTTATTTTTATTTTTTTGTTGTTTTTTTAGTAGAATTATTCCTTAATGTACGATTGGGATTTCCTAACATGAAATAACCTTTCAAATTAGGGATTGACAGTCCGATTTTCTCGCCTGAAATCCAACTCACAATCGCTTGGAAAATCACCAATCCGATCTCACGCCCAAGATTCGATTTCGTGATTTATTTAAAAATTGACCAACCCAATTTCATGCACGAGATATGGTTTGCCAATTTATGGATATCAATCCTATCTTGTCTGATTTGCCGTCGTGTTGGTTGAATCAATTTTATTTTCGTAAAAGAAAAAATATCCTAAAATATTTGAATTAGGATTAGGTTTGTTTTAGAATATTTCTTGTTATCTTGCATATTTAGAATAGAGATTTTATTTCGAATTTTGTTAAAAAATTTAAAAAAAAAAAACGCATTCATTTAGGATGTTAGTTTTTAAAATTTGAATTGCACGTTTAATTATTTGGCAATTTTAATTTCGAATTTCATAAAAGAAAAAGGAAAATTTAGAATTAGGCATTCTTTGCACGTCATTGCATATTATGATAGATTGCATGCTTATTAAGAAAAATAAAAATCATGTGCACGTCATTTAGTGATTGATGCTAGGTTCATTTAATTAGAAATTTCCCATCATTAGGATTAGGTCATTTTGGTTAATTTAGATTGCATATTTAATTATTGCATGTTCATTAAGAAAACACATATATATATATATATATATATATATATATTTTACCCATTCATATAGTTTAGGCTACACTACTATGTCATATCATTTCATGTTAGATTAGTAACATTGCATTGCATACAGATTAAATTCTTATTAAATAAATGAAAACAAAAAAAAAATTGAGTGATTGTGTGTTAATTAGAAATCATACCTAGGACTGTTGATATGAATTCCGATCTAACAACGCAGATGATTTTGTTGCTTTGAGGTAAGTTTTACAATTTATTTATTGCTTTACTTGGGTGTTAAATTGATAGTTTGTGTACCCGCATGATGACATCACATGTCAGGGAGAAATAATAAAATCAATTTTAGCTGCTTGCCAAACATTTTTCAAAATAAAATAGAAAAGTACCGAAAGGGCGTTAGAGAAATCTAACATAATCAAGTCCCCATACCCAAAATGTCTAGTTCGTAGAAGTAAAATAATTCTTTCATTATTTTACTTAGGTGTCTAATCGACCTACTGTAAACTGATTAGTGGTGACTCCCTTTTGCATGCTAAATATTTGAACCTAAGTCGCAAATTGGTATGAGCTTGGGAGAGCCCGAGTTAAGTCTAAGCTTAGCAATCCATTAGCCTAATTTTAGGTGGTGCACCCAAAATTTTGGTCGCGACAATGAAGGAAATATTCCTATTTTTCATAGATACCCTTATTTAATCTGAAGTTTTAAGATCATACGAAAATGTCATTAAGCAATGTTACGATCCTTTTATGAGGACCCAACTTCTATGAGGACCCGACTTAGTCCACACCTCGGTCCTTTTATATATCATTTCTTTTTTGGTGTCAAGAGTACCCACCTCGGTCTGCATGCTCACGACCCAAGTCAGCTCTTTGACCAAGCTAGAGTCCTGAGGACCCGACTTAATTCGCACGCCTGCAGCTAGTCTGATCATCCTTGTAACTTCATTTTCCTAAGCCTCTCAAAAGTAGAAATCTAACCTCACATCTCATGTGTATGTCTAAGTGATTGCCATCGACTTTTCTTGGTGAAGTAAGTCTTTTATCCTTATACCATGCAATTTATTTTGTCGTGCTTTTGGTCGGTCCATGACAATTTAGGTCAATCATTGATCTAATTCATTTGTCAATTAGGAATGAAATTAGGAAATTGCAATGCAATGAATCATTTGGAAAAAAAAAAAAAAAAACTTTGGAAATTTGTTTTCAATTCCTATCTTTATTGTTCTTATTAGGAAGTTTCAAATTTTAGCTTTTCTTAGTTCATGTTTAGGAAATTTCGTCCATACTAGGGCATCCTATGTCTTTATTTTCCTAGCTTTTTTTTAGGAAATTCACTTCATGTGTGGACTTTTCGTGACAAAAAAAATGAAAAATCAATTAGATTGTTGTCATGGATTGGCTCTCTATTTACACCTCATACTTACATGTTCCCGTTCATTCCAATTAGGTGATTATGGAGCGATCCTGCTCACCCATCCGTACACGGTCAAGAGCTAAAATGATGGATCAAAACAAGTGAGAAATTGCGACTCAAAGAAAAGAGCCAAGAGACTTTTGAACCATCTCATTTTCCCGAGGACCAAGGAGGGTGAAAAACTCAAGCACACATGATTCATGAGCATTATTTTCTTGGCCTGATGAGAAAGCATATGAAAAAGGCATATCAGGTTGCAATGATAGATCAACTAGCTTAGAGCACGCTTTCAATGAAAAAATAGATGTGGGGCAACTCTCATTACTACTTGTGTGAGATATTAACCCTAAGGAAGCAGAAAGAGCGCTCAACCCTTCTCAACTCCATGCTTGATGCCAAAAAGGGTGTGTCTCATTCTTGAATTTAATTAATTCTAGAAATGACATTCTCTCCCTTTTTCCTTGCAAATGACGAACTTAGGAGCATGTCAAATTCCAATGGTGATAGCAAACTGACTAAGCCAGTTCTTTGGTGTATAACAGAAATTAATCAAGTTTCATTTCTCATTGCATAGAATCCTATTCATGCACGTTCTTTTATGCAGGGGCAAAATGGAGTGTTCTTCAAATCAAACATCTAAGTTTCGATATCAGTTGATTAATTCATGTGTCCATAAGAGGCAATTCATGGACAACCATCAGCACTTGATATCCTAACACATCTTGAAGGACGTTCTTGACAAGTTCATAAAATGTTTGTAATCTTTCAAAAGAAGAATTTTTGGATGACAGATTTACCTATCTAATTCACCAATTCCATTGAAGATTATCAACACATACCAATTTAATGAATGATGTGGAATGGATTAAGCATGCTAAATGAGACACCTCAAGATGATGAAAGGTAAGCATTATCCTATACACAGTCCTCTACCTATACACTTGTGAGATGAGTATAAAAAGTTCCATATCCGCAAGGTAAAGAGTTCTCTCACAAAAGGTTCGACAACCAAAATGATGAGGGGCAGTTTATTTCTCTATCACAAACACTATAGGTGATCCATTGCTTAATCCCTTTTGAGCCCCATACACTTACGGTGATTCTTTTCAAATTACCCCTATCAAAAACCACCCCGACATCAGGGCGAATGGGAGGTAAGATGGCATCATGAGGTGAGGAAAATGAATAGAAATTTTCTTGCTCTCACTTGCATCAATCTTCAAGTCATGCTATTATATTGAATTCATGTGATAATTTAAGTGCCTTAGGATGACGAAGAGCATTTCTTTCTCTATCTTACATATTTATATCATTTGCATAGCCCACTTGAGCCTACAATTTCATTTCTTTAAACCCAATTGATGATCATCCCCCACATTGGGGCAAGGCAAAAGGCGGGTGAAGACTCTTGAAAAGTTCGAGTGTCATTCAAAGTGTAATTGCTTAACGCATGCATGGTGCGCAAGAATTGAAATCAAAATAGAACTAAGGGGCATGAAAAAGCAGTGTGCCTGGTAAAAGCAAGGTCAATGCCCATGAAAAAGAAGCAAAGAAAAAATGCATGAAAACTAGGGGCATGAAAAAGCAGGGTGCTTAGTAAAAGCAAGACCAATGCCCATAAATGAAAAAAAGAGAGTTAAATAGCAAAATTGAATCCCAATGGAGCAGTATTCGAACAGTCAAGATCAATGGTGCATTTATAATGACAATCCCTAGGAAGGAGAAGATTGGCGACAATGCCAAGATAATCATCAACTCTCACCCTTTACACACATTTTGAGCCTAACGATCATTTCGTTTCTCAACTCATGAACCTGGCCTACGTTACGTCCCTTGCAAAGTCTCTTGCAATTATGACACTTGAATTAATGTAAGGGTTCATATGTTTTAAGCATCACTCGAAGAAGTGCGAGCAAGATTGTTTGTTTCTCATTTTGCAAGGTTCTTGACTTGTAAACCCGAAGATGATTACAGAATTATTCTTTCAATTGCCTTGACTCAAAGAGTCCATTTGTTAAGCCATTGACGAAGCCCATATTGCGGTCCATGTTAAAGACCTCTCGGATTGGTAAGGTCATACTACTTAAGAGAATACTCGGACCCTTGTTGATATAATGATGGTGAGATGGAGTGATTCTCCTAAAATAGCCCTTCTGAATGAGAGTGAGTGAAAGTCATTTCTAACTGAAAATCTCTCATTTAGTATTCTTAAGAAATCCATGTCATTGTCTTAAACAACAATTATCTCCAATGGAAATTTGGGTGATGCAAATATGGTGAGTCATCATGCATAAATCTTGATTGAATGGATGAAAGCCCCACTGAACTTTGAAATGTGCATTCAAAAGTAGCTCAAATTGTCTATGTCTTTAATGAATGCATATAAGTTTTTGCTCTAATCATGTCCGACAGGTAATATTTCCTTGAAGACCGAGTAATACTTGACATTCAAGTTGCTCCTCGAAACCTTGACATTCGACGTGCTTTCGTAGCCCGAAGCCCTTTTCACTGACTCGTCGTGCTTCCGTAACCCAGTGTCCCTTATATTAACCTAGCGTGCTTTCGTAGCCCAGAGTCCTTTTCATTGACTCGACGTGCTTCCGTAACCCGATGTCATTTTTAATAGACCCGACGTGCTTCCGTAGCCCGGTGTCCCTTTATATTGACCTGGCGTGCTTTTGTAGCCCAGAGTCATTTTCATTAACTCAGCGTGCTTCCGTAACCCGATGTCCCTTTCATCGACTCGGCGTGCTTCTGTAGCCCGATGTCGTTTATATTGACTTGGCGTGCTTTCGTAGCCTAAAGTCCTTTTCATTGACTCGACGTACTTCCGTAACCCGATGTCCTTTTTAATAGACCCGGCGTGCTTCCATAGCCCGGTGTCCCTTTATATTAACCTAGCGCGCTTTCGTAGCCCAGAGTCATTTTCATTAACTTGGCGTGCTCCCGTAGCCCGATGTCCCTTTCATCAACCCGACGTGCTTCTGTAACCCGGTGTCCTTTATATTGACCCAGCGTGCTTTCGTAGCCCAGAGTCTCTTTCATCAACTTGGCGTGCTTCCGTAGCCCAAAGTCCTTTTCAACAACTTGGCGTGCTTTCGTAGCCCAGAGTTCCTTTTATCGAACCGGCGTGCTTCCATAACCCGGATTTCTTTTATCGACCTAACGTGCTTTCATAGCCTAGAGTCCTTTTCATCGACATGGCGTGAATCCCCCTATCAAATTGGCGCACTTCCGTAGCTTGAACTTCCTCTTAACTGACACTCGATTGAGTTGTCCCCCAAATATTTTTCTCCAGATTCAATCTGATTAAGGCAACCGAAGAAAGGTTCGGGTCCTAGCCAAGCAAAACCTCAGTTTAGGCGACCGTAGAATGGTATGGGTCCCAGAAAATATTTATTGCTCTAACAAGCGACCGTAGAAAGGTATGAGTCCTGAAAAAGCAATTTCCCCATTCATGCGACTGTAGAAAGGTATGGGTCCTAGAAAGTGATTTCCTATTCAGGCGACCGTAGAAAGGTACGAATCCTGGAAAGTGAATCCTCATTTAAGCGACCGTAGAAAGGTGTGGGTCTTGGAAAAGCAATTTCCTCATTCAGGCGACCATACAAAGATACGAGTCCTAGAAAATCAATTTTTTTTCGTCAAGGCAACTATAGAAAGGTACGGGTCCTAGACACAACCAAACACTACCATACTGGGCGATTGTAGAAATGTACGAGTCCTAGGAAAGCAGTTTCCTTACAAAATCTTGTTGTCATACTGGGCGACCATAGAAAGGTACGGATCCTAAGAAAGCAGTCTACTTACAAAGCCTTGTTACTATTCTAGGCGACCATAGAAAGGTACGAATCCTGGACATGTAACACCAACTATTTTTAATTACTCTACCCTCCTTGAAGGTAAGTTATTCCAGCATTTCCGTGCATCATAAAAATTGCTTTTTAAAATGGGATTCATTTTCCAACAAAAAAAAAAAATCATTCAATGCATGTGCATGATCAAAACTTAGGTCTCAATTTGTCATTGAAGGCAACCTCTACAAGCTCACCTTCAAAAAGGGGCAGCTGTTGACACCTAAATTTTGGCGACATGTTTAGTCATTTATCGCATTTAAAAATTAGAGATTAGTTTTTAACCCCTAAAAAAATAGAATTAATTTGCATAGCATATAGTTTTAGGAGCATTTTTATTTTTATTTTTATTTTTATTTGCATTGGGCTGGTGACAGATGGGTTTGATTTTGTGGTTCTAAACTTTAATTTAACAAGTTGGACTAAGCCCACAAATGGAACAAATTGGCCCAAGCCCATATCCTCGATGAGATATTACAAATTCATCTATTTCAAATTTGAGAAAAATCCTATTGCAATTTTGAAAAATCAGTGGAGAATATTCATTTTTTGCAAAGGAAATCTAGAAGAGATGTGGAAATAAAAGGGAATATTGCATTCGGGGGGTAATCTTCGTGGATATTGATTTGAAGAAGGAAAAAACCCTAGTCCACTCACCTATAAAAAGGTTGCTATAGTTTTAAAGGAGGGGAGGCCACACAATAGAAATACACGGCCACATTGAGGGGTTTTTATCACGTCAAAGGGGCTTTTCTCGGTTTTCTAGGTCAAAATTGAAGAAAAAAGAAGAAAATTCCGGTCTTCATTTTGAGGGTTTTTGGGGGCTCTTCATTCGTTCTTCTGGGAAAATCAAAAACAATACAAAAAAAAAAAAAGGAAAAGTTGCCAAGGGAGAAAGTCAAGGTCAGCTAGGGTAAAAGCAAAAAAAAAGTAAAAGCATAGCAGAGAGAGTACAGAGAGACGTGAGAGAGGGAGACAGGAGGAGAGAGAAAAGAATTAAGAAAAGGGAGAAGAAGAACAGTGTTCTTCTTCCCCAGCAGATTCGTCCACCACGCCTGCTCGTGCTCCGCCCTTCTCCCGCCAAAAGCCACCGCAATACCGTGCCTCCGCCTCCACCTCCGCTAGCCATTGACGCCCTCCTACTCCACCATTGCACGGTTTGCTACTACCTCGCCAACGCCTCCGCTCACCCATCCGCAAGCCCATCTCCTCTGCACTGTCGAGCCCTTGAATTGTCGGCCTCCACTGCGCCTATCGTCACCACCGCGCCACCCCCAGGGTTCCCCTTGCCCGCGTCTCTGCCAATCACTGCCGTGCCGATTCACGACGACGCTACTTCCCTTGCCCTGTTCGCGATCTGCCCGCAATGCCAAGCCACTTTGCTCTGGCCGCCTCGCCTTTGCCGGCCCTACTGTCCAAGCCCGTTCCATCGCATCTCCATCGCACTCACGCTCTGCCCAAGCACCAGCACCCTACTCACCCCTGTGCTGGTCGCCGCTCAACAGCCAGAGCTCGGTCCCTCCACACCCGCCTGCAACAAGACGCCCTTGCTTTGCCGTACCCTGAAGCTCACAACCTGGAGCACCGCCTTCGCCCTCACTGCTGTGTCTAGCGACCCCAGCTCCGCTTGCTGCCGCCCCTCACTGCAGCACCGCCACCAACTGCTGCTCGAGCACCCTCACCGAAGCTCCAACCGGCAGTGACCCACTACCACAAGCCTGCCAAGCCATGCGTGGAAGGAAAAAAAAAAAAAAGCAAATTAGGCAGTTTTTTATTTACTTTATTTTTTTTTTTTTAGTAAAATTATTCCTTAATGTACGATTGAGATTTCCTGACTTGAAATAGCCTTTCAAATTAGGGATTGATAGTCTGATTTTCTCGCCCGAAATCCGACTCGCAATTGCTTGGAAAATCACCAATCCGATCTCACGCCCGAGATTCGATTCGCGATTTAATTAAAAATTGACCAACCCGATCTCATGCGCAAGATATGGTTCGCCAATTTATGAATATCAATCCTATCTTGTCTGATTTGCCGTTGTGTGGGTTGAATCAATTTTATTTTTGTAAAAGAAAAAAATCCAAAAAATTTTAATTAGGATTAGGTTTGTTTTAGAATATTTATTGTTATCTTGCATATTTATAATAGGGATTTTATTTCGAATTTTATTAAAAATTAAAAAATTAAAAAATGCATTCATTTAGGATGTTAGTTTTTAAAATTTGAATTGCACGTTTAATTATTTGGCAATTTTAATTTCGAATTTCATAAAAGAAAAAGAAAAAATTAGAATTAGGCATTCTTTGCACATCATTGCATATTATGATAGATTGCATGCTTATTAAGAAAGATAAAAATCATGTGCGCGTCATATAGAATTAGGTTCGTGAAATGCACGTCATTTAGTGATTGATGCTAGGTTCATTTAATTAGAAATTGCCCGTCTTTAGGATTAGGTCATTTTGGTTAATTTAGATTGCATATTTAATTATTGCATGTTCATTAAGAAAACACAAATATATATATATATATATATATATATATATTTTACTCATTCATGTAGTTTAGGCTACACTACTATGTCATATCATTTCATGTTAGATTAGTAACATTGCATTGCATATAGATTAAATTCTCATTAAATAAATGAAAACAAAAAAAATTGAGTGATTGCGTGTTAATTAGAAATCATATCTAGGACTATTGATGTGAATTCTGATCTAACAACGCAGATGCTTTCGTTGCTTTGAGGTAAGTTTTGCAATTTATTTATTACTTTACTTGGGTGTTAAATTGGTGGTTTGCATACCCGTATGATGATATCATATGTTAGAGAGATAAATTAAAATCAATTCAAGCTGCTTGCCAAACATTTTTCAAAATAAAAGAGAAAGGTACCGAAATGGCGTTAGAGAAATCTAACGTAATCAAGTCCCCGTACCCAAAATCTCTAGTTCGTAGAAGTAAAATAATTCTTCTATTATTTTACTTAAGTGTCTAATCAACCTACCGTAAACTGATTAGTGGCAACTCCCTTTTGCATACTAAATATTTGAACCTAAGTCGCGAATTGGTATGGGCTTGGGAGAGCCCGAGTTAAGTCTAGGCTTAGCAATCCATTAGCCTAATTTTAGGTGGTGCACTCGAAATTTTGGTCGCGACAATGAAGAAAATATTCCTCTTTTTCATAGATACCCTTATTTAATCTCAAGTTTTAAGATCATACGAAAATATATCATTAAGCTATATTACGATCCTTTTATCTTATTAGCATCCAAACAACATCATCACTAAATTTTTCCATTTGTTTTCTTTTCTTTTCTTTGCTCTTGTCATTAGCAACCCTTTACATTTCTTGTAATCGCTACATCCAAACCAAGTGTTTATACATCCAAACCAGGTGTTTATCTAAAAGATAAGTGTACTAAAAGTTTCAAAACTTTTCACGAAAATGTAATTGAGCCTATGTCTTGTCAACTTGGTGGAATTAAGCCCATTCGTTAACTCCGTCAAATTTGACTAATAAAAAATGTCGACAAGACATTTGTTATTACTTTCTTAAGACATGTGGCATTGATGTGGCACACCAAGCGCAACATCAGAAAAAATAATTTGAAATTAAACAAAACGAGAAGTGATGGAAAACTATAAGGAAAACAATTAGTGAATAAAGAAAAAAAATCATATTGTTCTCTTCTTCCTTTCTCATTGATGCACAAGTTAGGAAAACTTATTGTTAATCTTCTTCTTTCATATGCTTAGCTCATCAGTTACAAATCTAAGCTACTAAAAGCACCGACTATATTAAGAATCCCGCGTGTTAGAGCGCCCATGGCAAGAAGCTCGAAGACACTTAAGTGGCCATGACCATACTTAAGCTATAGCAGCCATGGCCAAGCTTGACAAAGCTTGAGTGGCCATGGCAGCATAGCCATGGTCACGAGCTTGAAGAAGCATGGAAGCTAAAGCAACCATGGTTGAGTTTGATGAAACTCGAAGCAGCTATGTCCAAGAGCTTGACAAAGCTCAAGTTGTTGTGCTACAAACTTGACAAAGCTCAGGTGACTATGGCCGTGAGTTTGAAGAAGCTTGGACGTTGGAGCGGCAATGGCCGAGCTCGACTCTTGAGCAGCCATCACCTGGAGCTTGAAAAAGCTCAAGTAGTGGTGGTGAAGGTGCTATTGCAAAAGCTGTGGTTAGGGTTGAGCAGTTCCAAGTACCATATAAGTTTCATCTGATACATTGAACCTACCCGTCAAAATATGTTCCTTATATTTGGAACATGGAACCTACCATGCATACCATAGAACTTGGAACCTACCATGCATTCCTTATAACTTAGAACATACCCTATAATAGGTTCCAATGTCGATTCCAAGTTCTACCTAGGTTTCACATGTATTATTAATTGAACAATTATAATTAATCATAATCCTTAATAACCACCACTTGCTGCTACAATCCATTGAACATAACTTATATTTAGACAAAATCTTAGTCATAAAATAGAAATTCATACTAGTGGTTTCACATTATACACTCGTCATCAAACACTATGAAATTTCGTAAGATTGTGCGAAGACAAAAACCAAGAAAAAAAAATTTTGATTTAGGTTCCAAGTCCTACCTACCTAGAAAATGTAACATACCAATCAAAACAGGTTCTCCAACTTTTGGAATCTAGAACCTACTCTGTATACCTTGAAACTTAGGACCGGACAAGTTCCCGCCGGTCTGGTTCTTCAGTACTAAGTTCTACCCCGAAACCATGCTCACCCCTAGCAAAGGTGGCAAGATGGTCGAACCTCCTTATGGTTGTTTTAGATTTTTAATTTTTGTATTTTTAATTCTTATATTTTTTTCTTATTTCTTTTTACATCCAATTTTTTCTTATGTAGCAATTGATGGGAGTAAAATAATAATAATAAATGACATCAGTTTTTTCCATAGCCAAATTAGAAATTTTAGAACTTTAATATACTTATCCCTAACCAAAATGAGATGAGCTTTTACATCGTGATACTAATCGATAATCCATGAATAAATAAAGTGGGAAAATAGGGTTCCTTAATCGAGCATAAATCAACATAACTTATGAAAAATGGGGAGACAATCTAAGCAAAAGAGTATAAATGATCATAAATTTTTTTGTTGATTCCACAATAGTTTTAATAAATAGAATTAATAGCCGACATTAATAATCTAGATCTGACGGAGGAGCAAAATGCTTTTCGTTGGTTTTTTATCCGTACTAGCAAATGCGCACCCATTGCGTGCATGAACAAAAATGACGTATGAAGCATTAAACAAAACTACATTGTTAGAAATACTTAAATCATTAAATAATGAAAAGAAAAATTAATGATAAAACTACACAATATACAAAATTTGTTTAATTATATATGAAAAGAAAAAAGAAATATTTCAAGATCTGTTGTTTAAGAAGATTGTTGTAGTATAAAAAAGATTGAAATCTTAACATTGAAACTTACAAGAGAATTACTAATATTCTATACATACATGGAAACAATATTTATATGACAAATAATTGAAGGTGTGCTAGGAAGGAAAAAAAAAATGATGAGATCTCATGAATATCGGCAGTTCTAGTATATAATAGAATGTATAAATATGTGTCGCGACCCAATTTTTCCGGTGCACCACCTAAAACTAGGTTAATGGACTACTAAGTCTTTAAGCTTAGCTCGGGCTCTCCCAAGCCCATCCCAAATCGCGACTTAAAGTTTTAACATGCCAAAGATTATTATCTAGGAGTCGCCACTAATCGGTTTATGATAGGTTGATTAGACACCTAAGTAAAACAATGAGAGAATTATTTTACTCCTACGAACCAGAGACTAAGGGTACGGGGACTTGGTTATACTAGACTATCCTAGTGCCCTTTTGGCACCATTTCTTTTTTAATTTTCAAAAAATATTTTTGCAGGCAGCTTGGATTTATTTTAATTCACTTTCCTAACGTGTGAGCGATCATGCGAATGCATATACCACCAATTTAACACTCAAGAAAACAATTAAATAATGTAAAACTTACCTCATATCAACGAAAACATCTGCAATGTTATATCAAAATTCACAACAATAATCCTAGATATGATTTCTAATTAACAAGCAATTTTTATTTTTTGTTTTCATTTATTTAATGAAAATCATGATTTATGCAATGCATGTCACTATTCTAACATGAAATGATATGACAACATGACCAAAACTGTATGACATAAATAAGCATGCAATCTATCCTAAAGCATGAAATGGATTCATTCTAATTCTTTTATATTTTCCATGAAATTTGAAATTAAAGAAATGCAACAATTAAATATGCAATCTAAATTACCTAATTCTAATGACATGCAATGCAATGCAATGACATGATGTACAAAATTATCTCAACTAAAATGGCATGCAACATGCAATTTAATATGCGAGCTATATGTCGCGTGACATTTATTAAATGACCTAGTCTAATGACGAGAAAGTTCTAATTAAATGGACCTAATAAAAACTAAATGACGTGCATTTGATATTTCTATTTTTTTTTTTTAAATGCAATCTATTCTAGATAATGAAATGAATTTAAAATGAAACATGTAATCTAAATCTAAGATGCCATGACATGCAAAGCATGCCCTAATTCTACATGACATATATATGATATTTTTTTTTATAAAATTCGAAATTTAAAATACCACATGCAACTTAAACTAAACAAAAACTAAAATCTTAAATGAATGCATTTTTTTTTTTTATATATTTTTCGAACTAAAATCCCTATCATAGATATGCAAGATAACAAGGAATATTCTAAAACAAATTGAATCCTAATTCAATTTTTTTTTTCTTAGTGATTTTCTAAAACAAACATTATCAACTATCCTTAAATATAAACAAACAATATATTCAACAAATAAAGGATAACCACTAGGATTCGCCCTAGTGGCCACCCTTCTAACATGGAAGGGGGAGGTGAGGGGTTCAAATCCCCACCTTCTCAGGGAGGGATGGGGTGGGGACGCGTAAGTTTCAAGAGTGGGTTTCGACTCCCACGCCCTGGAAGAGGCAGGGCAAAAGTCTGAGCGTGAGTGTAGAATAGGAATAGAGTAGAACTGACAAAAAAAAAACAAATAAAGGATTAAAATAAACGAAAAAATAACCTATTATCTCACAGGTCAAATTAACGATTACTTTTAACCCTAAACATCAGACAAGAAATCAAAATAATTAAAAATCCGATCCGAAATCTTGCGGATCAAATTAATAGTTATATTGATTAAAGAATTAATATACTATAAACAAATCCCAAGAGTTAATACAATTAAAAAAATGACCCGACATCTTACAGGTCAAATTAATAATTACAATACTCTTAGGCGTAACTCCTATGGATAATGCCTATAAGAATTATAACCTAAAAGTCACCTCATAATATTCAAACTTAAACAATAATAATAAAACTAACTAAAAGTAAAGTAAAATAATATTAAAATAAGAAAAATAAACAACCTAAGGAAAATGGAGGGGCAACCAATTCGTCCATCCAGCAAGGGAAGTCGCCAGCGAGGAACTCCAGCGATGGCGCGGTGGCAGTCGACGCGGAGCAAGGGTGCAGTTGATTTGGGGCTCCGGTGGCTTCGCGAACATGGGCGTCGGCTCAAGAGGTTCGCTGCAATCGTTGGGCTCGAGGCACGGCGAAGCTCACGGCTGTTGGTTCACGAAGCAGAGGCTGTCGGGAGTCGGTGCTGCTCGTGGAGGTGTGAGTGCTAGCGATTGCTTGGCTGCTGGCATCGGGTAGCAGTGGTCCACCGGTGAAGGAGATCTCAGCAGCGAGGGGCGACGGCAGTGGTGCGGTCGATTTGGGGGCGTCCGAGGCGGATCTGGAGTGGCGAATACCGGTGAGGGGACTCAGGGCGGCGCGGCGGTCGCAGCTGGCTTCGGGGCGGCGAGCGGCGCGGGTCAAGAGTGATCGGCAGTGGTGCGACTCGGGGTCGAGCAGCGCGGAGGCGGAGGCGTCGAGTGGGCTGAGGCTCCAGGTGCAGGCGTCGCGGGCAACGATCGTCAAGGCAAGAGCAGCTTCGCAGGTTGTTGCAGCGTCACGGCGGCACAGAGCGCCAGGGCTCACGAACGGAGACCGGCGGCTACATCGGCGAGGAGAGGGCGGCTCGGCTTCACGGGGGCAAGGGCGACGAGCGGAGAGTGAATTTTTTTTGGGGAAGAAGATGAACAGTCTTTTCCCCTTTTTCCCCCTCCCTCACATCACTTTCTCCTCTCCTTTTTCACTTTTCACCTTTGACTTTTCTTCCTTTCTCTTTGCTTCTGCTTTTTGCTCCTTTTTTTTTTATCGAAAAGAAGCCCCCCTTCATGAATTTCGTACGCATTTTTTTTAGCGAAACCAAACGTGATTTTTTTTGTTAATATTTCATCCTACGAATATTACTTATAACCTCCTGATCACAAAATTCTTATCTCGTGAATATTCTCCTCCGATTTCCTCATCTATTGATAAAGATAAGATTATAATGTGATTTCCTTAATTTTCAAAAATCATTATAATATCACATAAAATCTTAATTTTTCAATAGATAATTAATTAAAAATAACTACGGGCTTGGGTTAATTTTCTCCTTTCGTGGGCCTAGCCCGGCCTGCCGAACTAAAGCTCAGAAATATTAATTTGAACCCATCCACCACCAGTCCTAAAAATAAAAATGCAAAACATGTAAAATAAAAACAAATGCACCTAAAACTATATGCTATGCAATTAAATTATAATATTTTTTCTTAGGGGTTAAAAATTAATCCCTAATTTTTTTATGCAATAAATGAATAATTGGGTACCAAAATTTAGATGTCAACAATATGCTCCATAAGAATGACAGATTTTTCTGTACAATATTCTAGACTGGATATCTAACCTGTGAAGAAAATGTTTATGTTAGCTTTATTAATCATTGACATCACTGCTAGCCACTTGCAGTCTACCATAGTATCAAAAAAATTGACTGAATTCGCAAATTTATTGAACTACAGAAAAAAGACCACCTTAGAGTGTTTGAGAGACTTTTATTTTTATAACAACTTTTACTTTATCAAGTTTGAGCAACTTTAAAGTTTTGAATTCATAATGGTAATGCAAAGGGTGAAGTCTCAAAAAAAAAAAAAAGGAAGAAGAGATGTGGTAGCATCTACCTAAGTTTATAAGGAGAGCCGAATATAATTTTCTTAGGTTTATATTAGAAGCATTTACCGGAGGAAAGAGGAGAAAAGTTTTTAAATTTCCCTTTCTTTTGTCCTCATGGAAAATAATTCTATGTTTGGGAGAACTAGGGAGAAGGAAAAGATAAGTTATTTCTCTTTTTCACAATAAATTTAGAATATTAGAATTTTGCACCCAAATTTTCATTACCCACACTTGCCCCTTTGCCCGATACAGCGTAAAGTTCACAAAACTTTTCATATTCACCCCTGGTTTTTCTTTCCTTCCCTCCTTCCCAAACAGCACATTGATATTAGGATGTGGCTAATGAAGTGGCGCCCTTGTAATAAAGTGTAGAATCTCTAACTTTACAATAGCATCTTCCACCATGTAGAATACCAATTCTTATAATCCTTTCCAAGTTACAACCATCATCCATGTTGTGTCCATAACTTGTAACCCACTAATTAAGAATTTAATTAGCCTTTCCAAAATATGATTAATCAAGGGGTGCACGGATGTCAATGGCATCAACATATTTAGTCAATATAACTTATCAATAGATATTCTGCAATTAGTGGTACATTATTGTATTGAGGTTGTTGTTTAAAGCAACCAAGCAAGAAAATACAGTACAAGTACTTTAGACGAAAATTGTTGCAAGAGTTCCATCTGTATAAGTAGTTGAATCATCAACTAGCTATATGCACTAACTATTTGGAATAATAGTTATTTTCAATCATAGGCTTTAATCCTTTATTGTTGTTATCGAAGTCATTGGCATCAATACTGCGTTGTTTGCTTGCAGGACAAAGTACCAGTTGGCCGTCTCCTGTTTCTGATTCAGGAAGGAAGCCCGCAAGATGATGATATGGGCAGAGAAATTAATGTTCCAAAAAGGTTTCTTAAAATAAAAACCTAAGGGACTTGGTTTGTGCAAAATAGGGGAAAAAAAGCATTGAAATTTGTGACGGTAATAAGTTGAATTGCGGTCGATAGGCCGGTGATGGGTCCTTCTGGAGCAGTCTAGAAACCTACTCTACTGTCGTTCACATGTCTTTGATTCTTTGTGAGAAAATAGGGCGCCATGTAATGATTTTCATAGTTGGCAAAAAAAAAACATCAATCAAAGACAAGTTTTATACACTGGATAACTATTCTTTTAAAAAATCATGCTTAAATTACTCTGATAATACTATGTCCCCAGAGGGAAACCTAAATGAAAAGCTAATCCAACTTATTAGCTGGACACATTTCCTAACCCACAATAATATCAGCTAATTATAACTTCAAAAATAAAAGAATTGGCTCGAAGAAGCGGGGGCTAAAAAATGTTGAATTTTCCAATCATCAAAGCATCTAGAGGCAAACTTAAATTTTATTACCAGAAGAACAAATAAAGGGCGTCAATATGTAGTACGTATTCATTTTCAATAGACCAGTTCTACTTGTTTGCTCACCCTAAATTGAGGGATGAGAGCTATCATCATCCAGAGGAGGAATGCTATTGCTGCTGATGGAAAACGTTGTTCCAAGTTTACAGTCACCGATCTCCCACTATGTAAAATTATCTTCATCCGTAATTTGTCAAAATAAGAAAATCACCCATGGATACTGATTATTCCTCTAAAGAAAAGGAGAATTCATGGCAATACATTAGCGACAAACAAATGATACTTTTTACTGGGAAGTAATCTTACTTCCTGTTTCAGTTGCTTGTTCTCTTTAATTAAACGTTTCTCCTGCAATATCAATAAATTTTACTCTTCAAATCAACCGAGAGTCTTCTCAACCACCCACAGCTTGAAGATATACTTTAACGTTATGTAATGTTCACAGCATACGAAATTATTCTGCACACATGGGTCTAGTGAGTGTACACGAACCTTTCTCCTCAGTTTGTTGATCTCGTTCGATACTCACTCCCCCTGGAAAGACAGGAACAACCAACATGGCGAAAAAACAAAAGAGTCAAACAAGAACAACACACATGAAGGACCCTTCTTTTGGTTCTTAGAGAAACCTAATGAAAAAATCTAATGAATAGACCTCAGTCTTGATCAAGAGGCTCAGTCCCACTTCTCTAATTGTCCCGATTCCTCCCTGTTCAACCCCTCCAGATACTCTCCCTTCATCTACCTGAGACAGAAGTCAAGAATAATCTTAGCTGATCTGCAAAGAGGAGGAACAAGGGAAAAAAAACATATTTTCGACTCAAACAAGCAAGGAAAACATATCCGGGCACCTCAGTTTGTGAAGCTCATCACTCACTTCCTTGTGCAGCATTTCGTGTTTGTTGTTCCCTCTCTAAGACAACAAAAACAAGCGCAAAAGAAGGTTAGATCCTCCATGCGAAAATCATTCTAATTCCTTTATATCAGTGTTTCATATGTCTGAATTATACTCTAGGGAAAAAGAATGTAAGGCTTGCCAATCTGAAGAGGAATATTTCGTGTAACTGAGAGAATACGTGTCTCATTTCACACACATGTGTCTCTAAGTTTGAAGAGAAAATAGAAGCCTAGAAGGCATATATATAAGCAAGGGATTTACCTGGAGTTCAAGACATGGTTGGACCGTTTTCTAAATGTTATTGCAGTGGATAACATACCTCGTTAGCGTATCCTCCATGCTTCACAGAAAAAGGACGATATATACAGAGTGACCGACAAAAAAAGGCACCTAAAGTTTATTGACCTATTGAATAAAAAAATTTCAAAGTGCAGTGACCAACATCAAGATGCGTGTGCATAGTTTATCGCATTACAATTAAAAAAAAATTGTTATATTCGAATTAAAGTATAGATATACATGATGGATGTCCCAAAAGTCAAACGTATATATGTCTCCCGATGTTAGGTTATCCATATGTGATGGATACTGCCCTCCATGAAAATAAGAGGGTTAGGCCAAACCTAACTAGCTAGCAAAAGCTCGGGAGGTGAGAAATGAAAATTCTACGTAGAGTTTAGTATGGTACATGCTTCATAAACATTTGTAAAAGTGCTAACGAGGATTGTAAAATCTCGATCTAGCCCATTTTGTTTTTAGTATGGTACATGTTTGTGTACTTATGGTGCATGTTTGTAAAAGTGCCAAACTAGGACTGTAGAATCTTGAATGACGATGAAATCTTGCTTGTAAAGTACAGGAAATTTTGTCCTTTTGGATACTATACACGTGCGAGCATGTTTGGAAAAGTGCTGTAAAATCTTCATCTAGTCCTGTCAAGATTGTTCTGCATTGAATTTTTTTCTGTTTGCTAATTAAATGGATTAACTTTTACTTTTATTTTCTACTAAGCAAAATCTAATAACTCATGCATTCGAAATTCCTCATACTTTCATAATATTCAAATATGGACATGTATATTCATATATAATTTACTCATAATTTTCTGAAACTTGAATAACACTTCAGATTTTGACTCAAAAAAGAAAAAAATCTTTTCCTTTTTACACAAATGTAAACAGACAAACCTGAACAAAGCTCGGAGGAGGAGGAAAAAGAATAAAAAGAGAGAACACATGTAATCTGCCTCAAGTGTTCAACACACCAGAAAGAGACCGCAACATCAAGCTGTTGTAAATATTTTTGGAGATTACTAATGTTGCCCATCCTAGTTCTGAAATTCGTGGTTTCTTCATCTCTCTCTGTCCCTCGCTCCCCCCTCCTTGCTCCTTTAGAAAGTTCTGAATCTAGGTGCTTTAACATTCTCTCTCGCTGTTCTTTTTAAATTTTGATCACCACCCCCATCATAAGAAAATAGATCTCAACTTCGATCTAATTTTAAATTTCTATATATTGCATACTTTGAGCAGGAACTACAACAAAATACGCGTGCCTAGAACGGATCATGACCAAGACATAGTGATCTCTCAGGAGATGATCGACGTACCTAAATATGCACTCCGTCACCAGCCCCCTCTGCCCGGCCGCCCACCTTACACCCACCCCCACCCCCAAAACACACGCCAAATGGAGGATCAAAATGCACATCCAATAAAAGTCACAAGTTATTTGATTATATCTATGGGATGCATCATCCGAGGATGAATTATAGACTTAAGAAATTAATATTTGAGTACCTGGAGCTGGAGAAATCATGGAGCTTGCCAGTGGCTGAGAAGATGATGAGGGACACATCAGCGTCACACAGAACGGAGAGCTCCTGAGCCTTCTTGATCAGCCCTCTTCTCCTCTTCGAGCATGTCACCTGCCTCGCCATCAAGTTGTCTATCTCCTTTATCTTCATCTTCTCTTTCGCCACTTTCCTTGAATCTCTTCTAAAATTCATTCTATGTTAGAAAAAGGGGGGAGAAAAAGATCAGAAGAGACCCAGGTCAACAAACTAGTGGGTATCTCACCTGGAGTTAGACATGATAAGCCTGGAAATAATATCAAAAGAGCAATACAAAGATCTTGAGTCAGATGGTAAAATTTTTGTGAGACTAAGTCACCAGGAAACCCTAGGAAGAAAGGAAACCAATTCAGATCCAAGAGCACAACAAACAAAACACACCGGCCAAAACAAAAACAAAAAAAAAAAATCCCAGAAAATGCAAAATAATTGAGGGAAGGAGTGAAGATCTGTGGGTTTTGTGATTTCTCTGGATTTTTTATTTTTTCTTGGTGCTAGGCGTGGGAGCGGGGAGGGTTTACTTTGTTCAGATGCAGAACCAGATGGAGTTTGTTTGTCTGATCATGGCAACAAAAAGAAAGCCACCAGTCAGAGAAGGAGAGAGAGAGTGTTGGGGGTTCGACGCTTCGAGAATTCAAAAGGGTTCTTCTCTTTTATTCGTCAAAGAGGGTATCTTTCTATCATAATTTTTTAGTATTTGACATTTACATTTTGCCGGCAAAAGATGGGAAATATCCTTGAGAACGAGGAGGAGACCTGAATCAACGAAACCTAGGACTTTAGTTTATTCATTTAAATATCCCGGTGACGGCTAGCGAACCTCATCGCCGGCCTTCGCGCCTCGCCTGAATTTGGTGAGAGTCACCCAGTACCTGATAACCCATCAACAGAAAATCCAATAAAGGAAAAGAAAAAAAGAATGAAAAAAGGAAATGAAAATAGAAAATTTCAAATTTATTAAAAAAAAGTAAAAATTATATCTATCAACACTAGCCGGGCCACGTTCGATGACCACCATCCACATCTACACCGTAAGAATTACATCAGCAATGTGGGTAGGAATAATATGATGGGAAACTTTATAATGATACCAAACCCTCTCTTTATCCCCCTCCCTCTTGCAATACTAGCTCTACTCCTACCGGCCTAGGCTCCTCTTGGAAAAGCATTATCATGGAAAAGCTTGACTAGACCGTAAACTAGATTTCCTCTCGCGCAGTAGGGACGGAAATGAGCTTTTAGTTGCTCCCCCACTTGAGGCTATTGAAGAAGGAAAGACTCATTTTGAGCATTGTCTTGTAAAGAGAACCTCTTAGATGTATCGGCCACAGAGGATGGTTATTTCTTCTTTAGGCTCTCTAATGGCTCAAATTGGAAGTTATAGAGGTGGGGATTTGGGACATAGCAAGGAACTTTTGTTCTTGCAGAAATGGCACCCCCTCATTAGGTTGGAGAAGGCAAAGATTACCTCTGTGCCTATTTGGGTCCATTTGTACGATGTGCCCCATGCCTTGTGGACCAAAATCGGATTAAGTTATGTATGTAGCCTACTTGGGAGATCCTTATATATGGATAAAGCCACTAAACATAAACGGTAGCTATCATATGCTAGTGTATGCATCCTTATGAACTTTAATAGCTCATTTCCAGATAAATTCGATGTTGACATGGGGAATGATGAGGTCTTTGAGGTGACTATTGACCATAGTTGATTTCCACTAGAATGTGAACATTGTAATTGCTTTGGTCACAAGGATTGTACTGCGGTTAGTAAAGAAGTCTAGGTCCCTAAAGTAAAAAAGAATTGTGTAGCTTCTACTAAAATGTGGTCGGAATCACCAACAGATACTGCCCAAATTACCATCTAAAAAAGAGATTCTTAGCCGATTGTCCTATCGGAAATAACTTCCTCTACACTACCAAAATCTAATGCCTCGAATGCTCAGCCGTTTGTCCCCGTTGTTGCCCACCTTGTCTCACCTTCTTCAGAGTTCAAACTAGTCGGTAGCAAGAAAAAAAGGTCACACGAGGGAAATAGAGATTCTTACAACTTATTGACCTCTGGGAATAGATTTACACTAGTGGTAGTTGATGACCACCCAAGTACTTCTAGTTGTTGTGTTGATGTACCTAGGATTGATGAGGATGGGTCGATAGAACCTCCTATTTTAGAATGTAAGGGGCCTTAATTGTAGCCCCAAACAAAAGGAGTTTGTGGAGTTTGCTTTGTCCGAAGATCCTCATATCCTTAGTGGCATGCCCCAAATCCCCGAGCGAGCAAATATTCCTCAACGGTTATTGCGACGTCCCAAGACACGTTGTCAAATCATTCTTTTCATCTTTCAATTAAATGCAAGTGGAAGCATTTAATATAAACACCTAGTCCAACATAAAAACAGAGATAGTAAAAACACACCAACATTTCCGAAAGTAGAACTTTTATTTATACACTGTTCACCCTAAAAAGTTTAAAAATTACAAGCTTTTCTATGACTACTTCTTACCAATCATTTTAAAATTCTTCAAGGGTCAGGGTTAACCTAAACTTCACTAACGGCAAAACCAACCAGCTAAAAAGTGACGCATCTCATGTCCACCACAACTGCACATGACAGTTCTCTACACTACAGCCTTGAAAAATAATAAATAATGACGGGTGAGATTAAATCTCAGCGAGTTAGCGACGTAATCCTCAATTAGGACGCTGATTCATCTTAAAGATAGCCTAAACATGCAACACGTTGAATAATCTAGTGGGCATTCTTACCTCGCCTAGGGTGCACATTATTAATTAACGTGTGCCCAAAGCAATACATCAAGCATACATATAATCAAAACACATTTCAAACTCTTCCATACACAAAGCATTCATGCATGTTCAAATTATTACGACCCCTCATGCCATAACAAACATAAGAGTTGGCAGTCATCCGGTATGACCGGGCATCATCCTGCTCCATCAGGCACAGCAACATCCCGCATACTCATATGCATCAGGACGGCATTCCATTAGGAGTATTGGTCCAGTCTCAACCGCAACTCGACATCCTATAAAATCGAGCATCGTCTCGCATTTTCATACACATCAAGACAGAACCATTACACCGCGTAATAATACACATGAGGGTCATTATGTGATCACACGAGTACTCAACCATTTGAGCCTATTCTTATCTTTTCACTTAGCCAATGTAGATGTGGTTCATGCTCACACAACACACTACCGCAAATTTCACACGTAAAAATGCAGTAAAATAATCTCACGTAATCACATGCACATAATTAATCCGTCAAATTTTGAACACTTTCATTTTAAAACCTCATTGCCTCCATTTAACACATAAAACATGGCATCGCAACACGATGCCTCAAGATTTGCCATTTAAATGCCAATGAAACCTTTCTTTAAAAATAGTACTTAAGGTTCATAATTGGGACAATCATTTTCATAGTATAAATGCATAAATTTATTCAATAATTCAAGCATAAAATTCTACTTATTGACTAATCCATCGTTAATTGGCACTAACCGTCATTAATTAATATTAATTGTAATTAATTAAAATTAATCATAATTAATTAAACTAATTTATGATTAATTAAGACTAATTGTTATTAATTAATATAATTGTGATTAATTAAGCTAACTATGGTTCAATTAATTAAGTTAATTGCAATTAATTAAACTATATGCACTTAACCTTAATCTAAACTACCTTTAAGCGTAATTAACACTAAACCATTATTAACTACCACCAACCACCATTATCCATAAACTGATCCTACCTTAAATGCAATTAACTCCCTAATCAAGAATTAGGAGTTAACTCACGGTTTTCCGACGATGACAAGCTCACGGCGACGACAACGTGTCAATGACGAGGGCGTGACGTTCACAGCTCGAACGGCAACACTTGGCGAGCTTGTACTCACGACCAAGCTAGGCTAAGGGGCATCTCAATGGTGGTAAGCAATGGCTTGAGGACAACGACACGGACATCGTGGCAGTGCAGGTGGAAGGTAATGGTGGCACGGGCAACAGCGGCAAAAGTGGGTAGCAAAGAGGGGGGTGGCGGCAAAAACGGAGAGGGAAATACGGAAGAAGAAGAAGAAAAGAGAGAAATGGGGGAAATGGGGGAAGGGTTGACCACTTGAGGGAGGGGGGGAGAGAGAGAGATTTCTCCAAATATCTCCCTAAAACCCTCTCCTCCTTGCATTATATCCCCTTGTTCTTCTCCTCTTCTCTTTTGTTTTATTTTCATAAATGCCAAAAACCATCTAGAATGGGCAAAATGGACATTTCACAACTTTTGACCAAAATTTCAATTTTACCGTTGGGCCCGTTTACTTGAATGAGCTTGAATTGGGCTAGACTTAACTTGGCAGGCCTAATTAGGCCTTCATGGCCGACTTGAGGGGCATGAAGCCAATTGGTCTTCGCTTGGCCCGGCTTCTCTCTTCAACTTCCAATTTTCGACTGAATAGTCCTTATTCAAAAATTTAAAGCTTACCGATAAATCGCAGATAAATGAAGTGACGTCCAATAGGTTGGTCTTGGAATCCTCGAAAGTTCGATCCCCAAAATCGAATTAGATTTCATGATTAAAATTCAATCAAATGCGATTTTAGTACAACCTAAACTATTAGGTGGCTTTTAGGGGTTTTCACGCGGTTGACTTGTGGTAAATAATTTCTTATCCATATTTATGCATTTTCGAATCTTAGATGACCCTCGGTTTATGTAATTGCAAGAGTTCAATTACGTACCATAAGTACAAGATCAATAGAAAAATGGTTTTATAGTCGTTCTTAATGAGTATCATAATCGTGCGGAATCACTCGCGAACCAACTATGTACTTCTGTCGAATCAATTTATATCTATTTGCTAATTAACTTATAACGGTGCAATATTATCCCTTTCAATCCTTATGGTTGAGCGGTCTATCCCTGATTAAATTCTATGATCTTTCGTGTTTTAATCATTTATGGTCTCTTCTAATAGATTAGTTAACTTATGAGTAATTAATTATGAGTAAATTAGCTATGAGTGCACTGATAAAATAATCATTTTATATATTTCGAAAGGAGTCGAATTTCAGGATATCACACTTATTTTGATTGAGCATAAAATGAAGGAGGGTGATGTTAATTTTGTCATCAATAATAGATTTCAAGGTTGCAATTACACTCACAGCTATACGAGTAGTACACTAGGTAGAATTTGGATCTTGTGGAAGCTATCTATTCCTAGTTTAACAATGAAGGTAGTCTCAGCACAAGTCATGCATTGTCTCATTGAAAGACCTGGAAATAACCCTTTTTCTACTTTCTGCCATCTATGGAAGTAATAGTGAAGCTGAACTCAAGGTTTTATGGCGTGACATGGTAACCTTTTCTACTGCTAATTTTGAAAATCTACCCTAGTTACTAATGGGGGATTTCAATGAAAAGAGGAATACTAATGAAAGGATTACCTCCACAACTAGATGGACTTTTGGTTTGGAGGAGCTGAATACCGTGATTGATGAGCTTACATTGATTAAATATCCTTCCATAGGCCCTTTCTTTACTTGGACTAACAAAAGGGTGGATGGTAATCTAAAAGCAAGCAGAATTAATAGAGCCCTGATCAATGCAGATTGGCAGAATAGGTATAATCACTATTCGGTTGATTTTTTGCTTTCATGTGTTTCTAATCACTCCCCATGCTTAGTACATCTCGACCAACTACTAGGAGGAAAAAACTTTCCTTGAAATTCTTCAATTTCTGGGCTGAACCCTGACTTCTTGCGCATGGTAAACACTTTTTGACAAGACGATATCAGAGGATCCATAATGTTTACAATGGTGAAGAAACTCAAAGCTTTGAAGCAATAACTAAAGCACCAGAACAAATCTCAAATTGGTGACTTGAACTTGACGATCAAGGAGGCTAGGGAAAGCCTTCAACGAATTCAATGAGAGCTCACTCTAGAGCCCCACAACCCCAACTCTCGAAATAAAGAAAAGGCACAACTAGAACAACTCCTTACTCTCGGCAAACATAAAGAAATCCTTCTCAAATAGAAATCTAGGAATCTATGGCTTAAATAGGGTGATGGCAACAGCAAGATTTTATTAGCCTCCATGATGCGTAGAAGTACTCAAAACAGGATTAATCAGCTCTTACTCGATGATGGTTCCATTATTACTGATGAGAGGGCTCTCAAGCATACAGTATGATCCTATTACCGCCACTTACTTGGAAACTCCAGCCATAGTCGCATCCCATATGACAAGCTCGCTTATCAATTTCATGAAGATGTTAGTGCTCTAGTCACTAAATTGTCTATTCAAAGAGCAGATATTCCCGGAGTCGTTAAGGGTTTCAACAATCTCAAAGCTCCCGGTCCAGACAGGTATAACAGCTTAAACTACCAAAAAGCTTGGCCCATCATAGGACATGACATTGAAGATGCTATCACGGAATTCTTCTCTTCAAGGAGAATGCTTAAACTAAAGGTTTCAATTCCATGCCACCTTAGGGAGTATAGACTCATTTCATGCTACAATGTCATATATAAAATCATATCAAAGCTGCTTGTAGATAGAATAACTTGTATTCTCCCTTCAATCGTTGGTATCGACCAAACTGCTTTCATTTCTCATGAAGGCTTATGATATGATAAAATGGGATGCTATTCTCGGGGTTTTAAAAGCTGTTAACACCCTTCAATACTTGATTGATTTGATAAATCAATGCATTACCACTCGATGGTTCTTAGTTAACTTCAATGATGAACAGGTTAGATATTTTGCAAGTACAAATGGGCTCCCACGAGGTGACCCCCTTTCTCCCTTCCTCTTTATTCTGGTTATGGAAATCCTTAATAGAAATGTCATGTGGAAAATTGCTACCTCGTCTTTTAAGTTCCATTGACATCGCAAATCGCAAAGGATTACTCATTTATGCTCTGCTGATGACCTGTTCTTATTTGCTTCGGGATGTAAACTCCATCCACTACGTTCTTGATGCATTGATTTTGCCGCTCTTCCTATACTTAGATTTAACCCAAACAAATGTCATATCTTTTTCTCTAGGTTGTCTGAGGATGAAAACACCTTGTATTGGATCACACGCCTATCTCCATAGGTACCATCCCCATTAGATACCTCGATGCCTCACTTGTTACACGAAGGCCCACGCACGCGGATTGTAAGGGCCTAATTAAAAAGATATTTTAGAAAATAGATGAATGGGGCATGAATCATATCAGCTACGCATTCAATTAGCCAAATTGATACTTTTTTCTATCTGCACTTACTAGATGCAAATGTATCTCCTCCCAAAGCAAACTCTTTACGAGATTGAAAAGAAGATTAAGCAATTATTATGGATAGTAAATGCTGAAACTCACAAATCCCACAAAGTTGCATGGAATGTAGTATGCTCACTAAAAAAGGAGGGAGGACTAGGCCTGCTTGATCTAAAACTCTAAAATAAAGTATTGATGGGTCACATGCTTTTAAGCCTTATCAATCTTCTGTCCACATCCCTGTGGAGTACTTGGGTTCATCATATTAAATGCAGAGGTACTCTCATTATGCAACTCAACATTAAGGGATGTATGGCTTAAAGTTGGCGGTGTATTCTCAAGTTAAGACTTGCCCTAACACCTATTATATCTAGCAAAATATACTATTGCAAAGAGATATACAAGGAATTCAAACAAGAGGGACCGGTCGTGGACTGGTATCAATTAATTTAGACCAGTGGTATTGACAAGCACAATTTTATCAGCTGGTTTATTTGTAGAGATAGACTACAACATCAGTAGCCATATCACAGAGGTTGTTTTCACTAGCTACTAAGTGTGACTTTTATATGACTGGTACAAAAGACGGAACCATTTATTCTTTGAATACACTTGGACAAGCAGTGTATGAAGTAGCATTTTGGCACAAAATGGAATTTGGCGTTATGTAGGAGGTTGGAACTTAAAACTTCAATGGATGATTGGGGCCACCAATGGCAAAAACTTGGTGGCGAGACTCCTCAAGCTTTCTTTCTTAATGACAATCTATTGCATCTAGATGGAATGCGAACAGTTTAACAATTTGATTGAGCCTCATTTTCTGTTGGCTAGGATTCAAAAAGTTGTAAGAGGTAGGGCATTACTCTACCAGAAGTGTAATCTTTCCCGGGCAAATGTTTTATTAGCTATATGGAGGCTTCCTTCCTCCATCTTCTTACATAATTAGTCTCTTTGAAATGCTAGGGGATTCCCCTAAGCTTTTGTACCTCATATGATCAATGATATTCACATATTTGTAGAAAAAAAAAAGAATTATATTGGCAAATCATCAAAAGTTTAGGACTAAATTAACCAAATCTTCTAACCAAAAAAATTAGCCAAAATTAAAATTGAATTGGCCACTGTATAATAAATTTAGGATTTTTAAGACAATTTTCCCTTTATTGTAATGAAGGATTATGCTCCTTCAAGGGATGTGATCTCCAGACCATCTAAATACAAGTATTGCATTTTGTAGAGACCGAGCGAACTCTCTTCTTCATTGTTTTATATTTTCTGGTTATCAAATAAGTTCATGCCGGTTCTTCTTATCTTAATAAGCAGACTAAGAAAATAATATTGGAGTGTGATCATTATGCTGTGGAGACAGAATCTCTGAAGTGGTTGATTGGATTTTGGATTACGAATTTATTTGTGAAAATCACTGCATTAAAACAACGACTTTGATACGCCTTGCCCTACTTTCTTTACCTACATTTTTTCTGATTTTCATCACTTCTCTTTGAATGTCCCAGAAGATATGTATTGGCTCACTCGTTTTTAGATTAACGTCTCTGTAAGTTCTCAAAAAACCGTTCCTCATCAGATTTGTAGCCATCGACACCTAATGTAAGATATGTCGATTGTTGCTAGAAAACATTCTAACAATATAAATAATTACTAGGGACGCTTTTGCTATTGTAAATATCGGATTATCCCGTTAACTATCCTCTAAGCCGGTGACTTTTAATGATACTAGATGAGCTTTTGGGAAAATGAAGGAGATCCTATGGATAATTTTATAGTGAAAAAGACAAAAAGAAACTAACACATCCACTTTTGAAGGATTTTATTTTTATATTCACAAAAGTTACCTGAAGTAAAAGCATCTAGAAATTTGATTAATATTTCCCATGCGGCAAATACATATGTTCACCAACCTTCGGATTGAGATACAATAGGAAAGAATAAAGTGGGACTTAAAATTTTAGAACATCCTCCGAATTCTAAAAAACTCCCACCAATCATTTGGTACAATTTAAAATAGGATTATGAATCTTTCAAAAAAATTTACAATCCTCTCCCGTCTCTCTCTCTCTCTCTCTCTCTCTCTCTCTCTCTCTCTCTCTCTCTCTCTCTCTCTCAGCTCGTGATGCCTTCATTATCTCTCACAAATTGTCGACGCCTTCACTGTTCCACTAACGGTGATGAGCCCCCAGAAGCTCCTCTCTCTTGTGGCCTCTGACTGAAAAAACTGCCTCATGTCTGGGCTACTGCGACCTCCGACTTCCGACTACACCGCTGCCGCATTGCCCTCGCTGTCTCGCATTGATCATCAGCCCCCTCCCTCTCTTCCTCCCTCCTCTCGACCATGTCTCTCAGTGTTCTGACAATGACGACAATCGGGCAGCACCAGCTCTTGTCGGCAGTAGCAAAATCAGCGAGGTAGCAGGAGCAGAGGACGGGGTTCAATCGGGAATGTCAAAATGAAACTGACGACGTAAATGGTCATGATGGTCAATTGGATTTTGTGGAGGAGGAGGAGGGGTCATTTCGATGAGAAGGCTAGTTTCAATGGGTACTCTGTTTCGAGTAATTGAACTATCCGAAGGTTTGGAATCGCAATCGTCTTGTGGGAACGAGCAAGTTGAGAGCAAAGAAACATTTCGTCTTAAATGCGTCACTGCATCACTCCACGTTGAAAGATAAGAGAGCTTATTAAGTTATTTTTTTAATTTTTAATTCCAATCCGGCTTTGTTCCACCCCCTTACCTAGCTTTCTTATTTGGCATTTTATCCCAGTATATTTTGATATATCTAGATTTATCCAATCCGGAGGATGTCATCAAACACTTGGATTCAAATCCAAACTATCAAATGAAACCTTACAATTATATATTTCCTGAATTGTTACTTTTTAATTTATTGTTATTATAATGACTGGAATAATTATATTGGCACTTTTTTGGTAAAAGTTGTTTTTATTCCCTTTTGAATACTACGGTGAATGGGATTATCATATACTCTCAATTTAGGAGGTATACCCTTTTGATATATTGTCATATTAATATTAGAACACTTAACAAATTGTATGCATCTATATTAACATGTCAAAAAGTGGGATAGTTTTAGAGCACGTTTGGCAACCGGCCAAATAGTGAAAATTTCTATTCTTTTGTTTCTGGGAGTAGATTTAGAATAGAAATCCGTTTGGTAAATTTTTTGTTTCTGGAAATAGATTTGGAGTAAAATCGAGAAATTAAAAAAAGTTGATTCTTTATTCCCGGAAACAATTATAGAATCAAGCCAACCCATTTTTTTCTCTTTTTTCTTATTTTCTTCTTGTTCTTCTTCCTTCTCTCTTCTTCTTCCACTGTCGCCGCCCCCACCATCCACCGTCGCCAATTGCCAATGACCAGTTGGCCAAGGTACGATGACCTCGCCGGAGGCTTACCAAGCTAGGGCGACGTTCGGCGAGCTCACCAAAGGCTCGCCCAGCCACCGACGAGGCCGCCAGTGGCTAGGCGGGCCTCACCCAAGCCTCCCCCTGCCACCAATGAGCCAGGTGAGGCTCGCCCAACCACCAGCGAGCCTCACTTGGCCGAGCAATGGCCAAGCCCAGCCGAGCCATGGTTGGGCAAGGTCGAACCTTGCCCAGGTCAGGCAAGGCCAAGCTCGCCCAGCCGTCAACAAGGCTCGACCTCGCTGGGCCATCACGAGGTCGGCATCGCCCGACCAAGGTGAGGCCGACCTTGCGACGACTCGACGAGGTCGAGCCCCACTAGTGCCTGGGCGAACTCGGCCTCGCCAGATCTGGGCGAGGCTACTCACCCAACCAAGGCTTAATCAAGCCTCGCCTAATTGCTGACGAGGCTCAGCCAAAGAGGTGTGGCCTCACCAAGGGCCAGTGATGCTCTGGCGAGGTCACCGGCCAGAGCTTGAAGAAGAAGGAGAATGAGGAGAAAAGGAAAAAAAGGAAAAAGTGATAAAATTATTTAAAAATTAAAAGAAATTGTTTTGAGTAGAAATTTTGAGAACGGTGCCAAAAGCAATTCTATGCTGGGAATAGAAATTTTGAACAGTTAACAAATGTTTTAAAATGCTTAAAAATTATTCTAAGGAGTAGAATAAAAAAGAATTATTTATGATCACATAATAATTACTAAACGTGCTCTTAGTATAAAAAAGATAATCAGGCTACTAATCAAGCAGCTGTGATTCAATGGTGACTTTACCGTGGGAAGAGCCACTTCTTTTTTGCTCCTAGCTTAGTTATTTAGTGGTGACAAGTGAAGTGCATAAGTCCTCTTAGATATAGGGGTTTTACCCTAGAGTACCTTGTATATGATTTCAAACCCATCCCCTAATAAGTGGAAAGGGACAAGCCTAGATGTTCAACTTAAAAACTTCTATTGACAAAGAAATTATTTCCTTCAATCCCTTCATTAAAGCTCTTTGAGGTGATAAGACGGCCTATGAGAAATACCAATGTAAAGAGAAACGAGATTCATTTTCAACACGCTATAGTCATCAATAAGTCCATGTAATATCACATAATGGGTCAATATATTTAATATAAATAAATTTAGAGAATAACTAGAGCTATCATTCAGTACATAAAAAATTTCTATTAACAAGAGATGTAAATGTTAGGATGTACATTTGAATTGTGACAAATAGTCCACATCAGAGAATTGATGTGATGTGGAACACTTTTTTTAGTGAATGTATATTCAATTAGATATATTGATGGGCTCAAACTTAGACTTCCTTTTTTACAATCACTCCTAGTAAAGATATCGATTTCTACCCACCCTAAAAACTGCTTAGCCTGAGGTAGGATCCAGCCTCTAGAAGAGGACGCACATCACGTGCTATGCACTCCCAACAATAAATTCCTTGGAGAATCAAAGTTAGGCAAATCGAATGTAATGGCTATTGCTCTATGCAAAAGTTAGAACTATTGAAACAAACGACTCATTGCACATACCTATTTATGGACAAACATCTTATCATACAGTGGCCACGGTAAATTTAAAATTCAAGATCCTGGAAAATTATGATAAGTCTTTCTGATCGCAGGAACTGCAACTTCACACGTGGCAGCACGAGGATGAACATCCGCCATCCTGTCCTGGAGCTGATCTCATCGGTGTATGTGTCTATGATACGCGTCCAGACCTGATCTATGGCAACGCCGTACTAGAGGGCGAGGATTTCCCCGTCCGCTCGTTCAGCGCCCTTTCGAGTCCACGAAACGGCAAGACGGGTCTAGCAACTCGCAGATCTTTCAAAGCTTATTCTCTCCGTCCTTTCGTGTCCGCGAGAGGTTTCTTACTCGAGATACTACCTATCCATTGACCCTTCGTCCTTTGAAGCCCTTTATATTCCCGTTTCGACGTGAGATTAGGAGGACTACTTGTCATTCGAGCATTTACTACATCATGTACAGAGACTTCGTGGTTTCCAACATATGCCCGTAGAATTGGTTGGGGTCATGAGACACCACATCTATCGTTCCACAGTACCACCTAAGGTTGAATCTTGAGGAGGGTGGACTAATTAAGTGGTCAACTCATCACAATTCATTCGGGATCAGTCGCCCTCCCTCCTCATAGAAAGGGGGAAAAAAGTAAGAGCATAGGCATCGTTCGAGCAACATAAATACTATAAAGACAGAATGTATCTCACTTTTCCACCAAAAAATTTTACTCTTCTTTCCTCGGAGTAATATTATTCACATTCTCTCGAAGCCCTGGTGAAAGTCTGGTCACCTTGGCTGATGTAGCAACACTCTCCTGAGTTAAGAACACGTACTGCGTTAGATATTTGTTTCATCTTTTCTCCGAGTCTTGGTGAAGTTCTCACACTTGTAACAGGAACTGAACTCGTCACTTTCTCTACTGTATCAGATGCCCACCTCCTCCTTGCTCCAATCGCATCCGTATGTCTCTACATAAATATATTTCATTAAGAATGCTTGTACATTACGTATGAGGATGAACTAAAAAGCTGTACACTTACTCTCATCCATCTTTTGTCATGAAACTCTTCTCGATTGGCTGATCAGAAGGGACAGTCTTGCCACTTGGCTTCTGTGGGATTGAAATCAATTCTTTGACTTGAAAAGCTACAATGTACAAGAAATTGTTAGTACTATTCTAAGCTAATGTCTGTTGAACCTTGATACTCATGGATCTGCACAAAAGTCCAAACTAATATCTATCGAACCTTGAAACGTAAGGATCTGCATATATATGAGTAGAACTTCTCCTAAGAGAAATGATGAAGTGTAGTAACTGCGCAGTTCAAAACAAAACAAAAACTACATCATGTTTGACAAATTTATCATTACTTGATAATATATGCAATCAATCTAGCAATGTAAAAAAATCATATCTTTGGATGTCAAAAAATTTAATAAAGATAAATCTCAGATTTCGGGAATGGGCTGAACAGACAAGTAATATCCTTGAATAGTTCAACAATGTAATCATTAATACAACCCTGAAATGGAAAATGCACGTTGGTAGTTGAGATTCAATCATATCTTTGGACGTCAAAAAATGGAATCAAAAGATAAATCTCAGATTTCGAGAATGGGCTGAACAGACAAGTAATATCCTAGAATAGTTCAACAATGTAATCATTAAAACAACCCTAAAATGGAAAATGCACATTGTAGTTGAGATTTTATTTTCAGATTTAGAAAAAGGATCATGATATTGAAAAGGGACGCTTTCTTTGAGGAATTCCCATAGATTTTGTTTCTGTAAATGGATTCTCTGCATGACTTGGAACTTTAAAAGTAGATTGAGTACCAGAAATTGAAGCTTGATGGACATATTAATCAGATAACCATTTCTGCAGACCAGAAGGCAGAAAACTCAGAAGTTGGACATGTGAAATTCTGGTTTTATGAGGAAATGTGATGCCCAAACACACAGTGAATTACGGGGAAAAGTAATTGCGTATATATGGGCAATTGGGCATACAAGATTCACCCATCCAAAAATCTTTCCAACTTACTGCGAATCCATCTTTTTTCATGAAACTCCTCTTAATTGGCTGATCAGAAGGGACAGCCTCGCCACTTGGCTTCTATGGGATCGAAACAATTTTTTAACTAGAAAAGCTACAATGAATTAAAAATTGTTAGAACTACGTTAAGCTAATACCTGTTGAACCTCGATACTCATGGATCTGCACAAAAGTCCAAACTAATATCTGTTGAACCTTGAAACATATGGATCTGCATAAATATGCTTGGAACTTCCAAGAAGAGAAATGATGAAGTGGATTAACTGCCCAATTTAAAACAAAACAAAATCTACGTCATGTTTTGACAAATTTATCGTTACATGATATTATACGCAATCAATCTTAAAACAATCATATTTTTGGACGTCAGAAAACGGAATCAAAAGATAAGTCTTCTTAATTGAGAAAGTGATAATCCAGAAGTTGAAATTTCCAAAAATATGATTTGAGTACCAAGAAATTGGAACTTCATGAATGTAATAATCGGATAACTTATTTGGGAGACCAAGGGTGCGTTTGGTAACGTTTTTGTTCTAGGGAACAATTTTTTTTTAGAAACACTTTTTTCTATTTCTATTCCCGGGAACAGTTTCTGAGCATTTGAATGCGTTTGATAATTATACAAAATTTTTGTTCCCGAGAGAGAATTGTGTTTGGTACGACCCCATAAATTTTTATGACTTAAAATTTCTTTTAATTTATTAATAATTTTATTACGGTTTTCCTTTTTTCTTTTCTTTTCTTTTTCTTCTCCTTCCTCTAGCCGGTCTCCGGCAGGCGACCGACCAGACAAGGGCCGGCAAGGTCAGCCTCAAGGGAGGCTCGCCAGCCATCGGCAAGGTCATCCCGAGCCTCACCCGGCCACCGACGAGGTAGAGCCTTGCCAGGGCTAGGCAAGTTTCGGCCTCACTCGGCCAAGGCGAGGCCAAGCCTCGCCCTACCACTGACACAACGAGGCTTGGGGCCTCATTAGTGGCCAACAAGGCTCGCGGTGGCCAGGCGAGGCTCGAGGGAGTCTCCCCAGCCACAGCGAGGTCGTCAAGCCTCTTATGGCCGGTCGCCGGCCAACGCCAAGGCCAACAACCGACTAGGGGAAGAAAGGAGAAAGAAAAAAAAAAAAAAAAAAAGGGAAGAAAAGAAAAGGAAAAAAAATTTCTTGTTTCTTAAGTTGTTCCCGGGAACAAAAAACAACTTTTTTTTGTTTTTTATTTTTGTTCCAAATCTATTCTCGGGAACAAAAAACTTACTAAACACATTTATGTTCTATTTTTACTCCTAGAAACAAAAGAATATAAACACCTGCCTCCAAGAGCATTACCAAACGCAGCCCAAAAGGTAAAAAACCCAGAAGTTGGATATGTGAATTATTATATGATAAGAAATTTTGATGACCTAAATCCACTAAAATCATCAGCAAAATAATACGGAAATATCATATAAACGTTGTGATAATAGGAAAATTACACTTTAAACATTACGCTGAAAAAATATTTATGAAGTAAATGAAAAGGCTGGCTGACTTTTCAACTTATGAAGAGAGCAAACTGATGCAAAATTGGCTTAACATAGCAAGAAACTCCCGTAAGCAGGAATGGTTGAGAAAGTGCAGAGAATATGTTTCCATTTATCGTCCTTCTTGTGGTTGGTCTTCCCTATTTTCATCTATATTTTATCACATAATATGTTGGAAATATGTCTTGAGTTTGAATTCAAAAAAGAATCTATCCTAATTTAAGTAGGTTTCCTAATTTGAATTGATTTTCTAGTTAGAGTAGGTTGTCTTCTTTTATTTTTTTGGTCGAATAGTGTAGGTTGTCTAAAAAAGAGATTTTCCCTTCTAGATACAATTCCCTTCTATGTTAAAAGTGGGATCCAAGAGGAGCTTGTGCTCATGATTCTGTGAATTATTTTGAGGGTTTGAATTGATTATGTGTATCGCTTAATATATATTGGAATTATGTGCTACTTTTCTCCATAAATGTAAGTCACACTATCTGCACCTGCACCAGCAGCACTAACTGCCTTAATCAAACCACACCAGCTGAAAGGAGGGGAATTAACGTTGACTCGATCATCTTTTCTGGGGAGCGTTAATTCCCCCCCCCCCAGCTGATGCGGTTTGATTAAGGCAGTTTGTGCAGTTGGTGCAGATGTAGCTAGTGCAACAATTCTCATTGAATATGAAGGATGGTTCCTTCCCTACCTGAAAGCGTTTTGTTTTTGTTTGCCGGTTTTTCATACCGTGCTTTCCTTTCTTAGTTGGTAGTGGGTTACCATGTCTGTGGCTTTTCCGACATCCTTCCACTCATTATGATCCGTTGTTTTGAGTGTGGGCTCTGATGCCGTGTTCTTTTTCTTCCTTTTCTTTTCTTTTTCTTTTGTTCACTCAAACCTTTTCAATATATGAATTACCTTTCACCAAAAAAAAAAAAAAAAAAAACCAACTAAACCAAGTAAATTTGGTATCCAATTTATTTTCTTGTTCCATGTATTTTATTTTTCGAGCTTGTTTTCCGTAACAATTATTAGCAGAGTTAGACTTAGCTGAGTTGAAGCAAATTGACAACGACAAAAGAAGAAAAAGTGAAAATCTACAGATTTGATCAAAAAGATTTTTGTAGTTAGAAGATACAAATTGAGGATTATCTATAACAAAAACTCCACACTTACCCTTGACTTGGAAGAAGTGACAATCAAAGCTAATTGGAATTTGCTCAATAAACAAAAGTTAAATATTATTTGATTGACGTAGGCTTGTAAAGTTGCATATAACATCGTGAAATAAAAGACGGGTTTGATGAAATCCCCATCAAACACGAAACAAGAAGCCCTCTAGGAACCATAAGGTCTACAATTAGAAAAGACCATCGTGTGCATGAGAGAGTTTTATTTTTTACTTTTGTTCTTATAACATCTACAATTTGACTTTTACTATTTGGCTACTTTTGGTCGATCGGATTTATAATTAGGATAGGACTGGATAGGATATGATAGGATATGAAATTCATGGATTTTGTTATATCCTATCTATCATTTGGTGATTGTAATAATAAAATCGAATATATTTACATTATGTCTTGTATATTACTTGGTATAAATATTAATATAAATGAATCAAAAATTTTACAAACAAAAATATTAAAATCTCTCGCCACGCTCTTACCTACTTCATTTTTAATTGCTTTTTTATTTGATTTTTCTCTTTTTAATTAATTTCTTTTTATTTATTTCTTCCCATTCCATCATTCTCTAATAAAATTTTATTAAATTGTGAATTGTACTATTATTCCTAGAATATGTAATATATATTTATATTTATATATTGAATTTATGTTATAAAGTATAATTAAATTTGAATATATGAATAAAAATAAGATTATATTAAGATAACTAAATTTTTATTTTTTGTTATATTGAATTTCTTATATTATAATTCAAAAATTATTTATATTGAAATATAATTTTAATTTTGTTAATTTGATGAGTTTGTTATTCGAGAAAAATAACTTTCATATTATAGATATTATAAATCCTATCCACATTTATCCAACCTCTCCCATGGGATAATTTTATTTGGTCTATATCCCCTTCATATTCGACTTTATCCTATCTTGAACAAGCACCAAATGTAGAATTTGATAAATTTTTAATTTATCCTGAATTTTATCGCGACTACCAAATGCAGCCTATCAAATTTGAATAAGTTAAAAGTTTTGAATTCATAACGCTTTGCAATATGTGAAATCTCAAAAAAGAAATAAGTCAGAGAGATGTGTTGCAACCATTGCATTCTTTTATAAATATACCTATGTTCACAAGGAAAGCCACCTCGAATTTTCTTAGTCTCTAATTAGAATTATCTACCAAAGGACATATGAGAATTTTTTTTTTTTAAATTCCTTTTCTTTTGTGCTCACCGAAAATAATTCTACGCGTGGGAGATCTAAGGAGAAGCAAACGAAAAGGAAAAATGCTAATAAACTTGAATTCTCATTTCTTTATCTTTTTCATAAAAATTTTGAAATCATTTGCACCCAGATTTTCATTCTCCACACTTTTCCACTAGCCCAATAGAGCGAAAAGTTCACCAAACTTTTCGTATTTAGTTTTCCTCCCCCCTCCCTCCTTCCCAAACAACACATTACTACTAGGATGTGGCGCCACATTCATAAAGTGTAGAATCTATTAACATTAAAAACCTAGCTTCTTCAACCATGTAAAACACCAATTCTTATAATGCTTTCTAATTTAAGTTCGAGCTGAATTTTGAAAGGATAGATTACTTATAACCAATTCTAAAACACCCTTATTTCTTCCAACCATGCTTCTATAATTTGATAGGTTACAAATTATGATCATCCAAACTTGTAGCCAACTAATTAAAAATGAAGGAAAACATTAGCCTTTCCAAAATTTAATTAACTAAGGGATGGTATTTTATGTGCATGTGTCGCGGGCCCTTCTTTTTTTTTTCTGGTCGATCATAGGCCGATTGATCATAGACAAAGAAACTCTTGAAAAGAGAAGCTCTAGATTTCTTTTACATATGAGATGATACAAATGAAGGAGATGAGACGCTTTTATAGACAAGTGCTTCTTATATTATAGCCATAGATCCCTACTTCATTTTATGATGGAAATTCAATCTACTAACTATCTGCATTTATTATAGGGACACTCCAGATTAGCGTACGTTTACAATATTATCTGCCCATAATCTAGAGAGGCTCACCCAATCTCCTTGAATCATTTACAATCCTTCGTACATACGACTGTAACATATAGATTTTACTAATATTGACATATACATATTTAATTAGTGCTTATCTCCTAGATTCAACGGTACATCATTGTATCGATATTTTCTAAAGCAAGTGACCAAGAAAATACAGTACAAATTCTTTAAATGGAAAATCGTTACTGCAGTTTCATCAATATAAGAAGTTGCATCACCAACTAGCCATAGAATAGTTATTTGCAATCACACCCTCAATCCTTTATTGTTATTATTGAAGTCACATGCTTCGATACTTTATTGATTGCTTGCAGGAAAATGCACCAGTTGGCTGTCTCCTGTCCAAGACTTCAGCTTCGGAAAGGAAGCCTGAAAAATGATGGTTAGTGCAGAAAGGTTTCTCAAAATAGAAACCGAAGTGACATGGTTAGTGCAAAAAAGGAAAAAAAAAAAAAAAAAAAAAGGTGTTGGAATTTGTGATGATGATGAGTTGAACCGCAGACGATAGCCCGGTGATGGTCCTTCTCGGGCAGTCTACAAACCTTCTCCACTGTAACTCACAGGCTTTGATTCTTTGGGAGAAACTAGCGTCCCCCTTGTAATGATTTTCATAGTTGGGCCAAAAAAAAAGAAGAAGAAAAAGAAAGAAAGAACATCAATCGAAGTCGATTTTTATACACTGGACCACTATTTTGTCCAAAAATCATGTATACATTATTTTGACAAAATACTATTTCTCCACGGAGAAACCTAAATGAAAAGCTATCCAGCTTAATAGCCGGACGCATTACCTAGCCCCAATAATATCAGCTAATTATAACTTCAAAAATAAAATAAAAATTGGCTCCAAGAGGCCGGGGCTAAAAATTGTTAAATTCTCCAAATAGCAAAGTATCTAAAGGCAAACATAAATTCAATCAACAGAAGAATAAAATGAAGAGCATCAAGATATACCATGTATTCATTTTCAGTAAATCAGTTCTACTTGTTTGCTCACCCTAACTTGAGGGATTAGGACCATCGCCATCCAGAGGAGGAATGTTATTGCGGCTGATGTTAACGTCTTTAACCGACTCCGAGTTCACGGTCACTGATTTCTCTTGATGTAAAATCATCTTCATCTGCAATTTATCGAAATCAAATGACCCACCTTTCGACAGTGATAATTCTTTTTAAAGAGAAAGTGCGTGGACATAAATTATTGACGACTAATATCAATTATCAGGAAGTAATCGTACTTGCTGTTTCAGTTGCTTGTTCTGTTTAATCAACTGTGCTTCCTGCAATTCCAGGAGGAAAAGTCTTCAAATCAACAGAATAGTCTTTATATTCATGATGACCTTCACCAAATCTTAAATCTTCATGAGTGGGGCTATTTGAATATGTACTTTAACGTAATGCAATGTTCACAGCATATGAAATTATTTTTTGGACAGCCGGCCTAATCGCGCAATGTTTATAATGAAAGATGCACACAAAGGTCTAATTAGGGTGCACGAACCTTTCTCTGCAGTTTGTTGATCTCGTTCCATGTTTGCTCTTCCTGGAAAGAGATGAACGACCAAGATGAGGAGAGACAAAATAGTGAAACAAGAAGAAACACCAGCGAGGGACCACTTTTTTTGGTTCTTATGAAACCCAAATGAAAAATATTTAAAGAAGAAACCTTATTCTTGATCACGAGGCTCAGTCCCGCCTCGAGTTTCTTCTCTAATTGGTCCAATTCCTCCACGTTTAACCCCTCCAGATCCTCTCCCTTCATCTGCCTGTAGAAGAAATGGGAAGTAAATCTAATTAATCCACCAAAAGGAGGAAGAAGAAAAAGAAACATATATCGGACTCAAACAAGCATGGAAAACATGCGCATGCACCTCAGTTTATGAGCCTGATCATACACTTCCTCATGCAACATTTCCCGATTGGTGTTCTCTATCTAAGACAACAAAAACAAGCATGAGAAAAGGTTAAATCCTACATATGAAAATCGTTCCAATTCACTTATATCGGTGTTTCGTATGTCAGTATTATACTTTAAGATAAAGAATGCAAGACTTGCGCATCTGAAGAGGAATATGTCAGTGTAATAGAATGACTTCCCCAGGAGGATATGTGTCTTGTTTCACGAAAATAAGGCACAAGTTTAAGAGAACGTTGAAGGCATATCTAAGCAAGTGATTCACCTCGAGCGCAAGACATGGTTGAACCGATTTCTCAACTTTATTGGAGTGGAGACCATAATACCTCGTTAGCGTATCCTCCATTCTTCACAGAAAAAAGACCCAAAAAAAACAAAGGAAGATTTAGAAAGTGAAAATGCTACTCAAAGTATATGCAGAACTCAACATCTTACTTATGTATCTAGTGTTATAAGACGCAAGATTTTCATCTATTTCAATCAAATCCTCTTGTGGGGTGGGCTGCCAGGATGTGTTCCTTATTATAGCATAATAGCACGCCTCACATCCCTAATTCGGTACAGTATCTTCTTTTCTACCCTACACCCGATAGTACCCTCTTTGAGTTTTACATCCCAAGGATCCCGAGATCTAGATAAAGCCTTTTAACGTCATGCTTAGGACCATCGTATCTAGTGTTATAAGATGCAAGATTTTTGCTTATTTCAATCAAGCCAATGAACTTTTCCTTTTTGACCACTAAGCCGGTAAGTTTTGATTTTGTGTTCAATGAAGTCACTCATCTCGAGGGTCAACCATTAACCAACCCAATATCGAACATAGAAGATGATGCAGCCTTAAGTTGGCTGACCACATGTGATGTCTACAATAAGTTGAGTGACCGCAGGTGAACTTCAGGTAAAAAGTCTTCATAGGGTAATTGCCATTGCTTATGAACCCGAACTTGGGTGATCTATCCACGATTAGGATGAAAGCTCAGGTGACACCAAGTGGAGGTCTAAATTGATTGATATTGAACAATTAGTGGATGAGTTTACGGTTAGGGGCGAGATGAACAAACCTGATAAAAAATCAACTTGGAGCTTATTGACCTAATTGTAAAAAAGAAAAGATTCAAAGTGCAGTGACCAACATCAAGATTTGTGTGTACAATGCACCGTATTATAATTGATGAAATTTCAGCATAGTCAAATTTATGTACATGCATCATTGTTGATGGGTGTCCAAAAAGAAAAAAGATATATGTTGATGGTATCCTTGGGTTAGGTTTTGTATATGTGACAGGTATTGCCTCAATAAACATAAGAAGATTAGGCCAAGACTAACTAGCTTGCAGTAGCGGGCATTGAAATATAGCAGAGGCAAGATATGAAAGTTGAGTAATAGGGCATGTTTGATAAAGTCTATACCAAGTACCAAGGGGTATATGTTGCTTATTGTAAAGTACATGATTGTAAAAGTGCTGAATGAGGATTGTAGAATCTTGAACAAAAGCATCTTGCCTTTAGTATAGTGCATGTTTGCTTGTGTTCAGTATTGTAAGCGATTGTAGACTTACCCCTACACAAAGCTCGGAGAGAACACATAGATTCTGCCTCAAGTGTTCAAGCACAAGTGAAAGAGACCGCAGCATCAAACTGTTGTAGATATATTTGCAGATTCCTTATGCTGCCATTTCAAGAGTAAGACGGAACTCTCTCGGACTCTGCGGAACTCTCTCGGACTCTGTTCCTCTCTCCTTCTCCTTCTCCTCTTCCTCCTAATTCCTAACTCCTTTGGAAGTCCTGAATCTGAAATACGCTGGTGCTTTTCTCTCTTGTTGTTCTTTTGAAGTTTTCACCATGCGTGTCGTAAGATAATAGATCTCAACTTTCGATCTACATATTTTAGGTTTCTATACATTGTAACTTTGTGTGGAATTGCAACAAATTACGTGTGCCTATGACGGATCATGACCAAGACATATTGATCTCTCAAGACACAATCGGAGTACCAAAATATTCACATACACTGCATTACACCGCGTGCATATCTAAGGGATGCATATAATACGATGATGAAAAACTAGAGACTTATGAAGAATTAATTTTTGAGTACCTGGAGCTGGAGAAATCATAGAGCTTGCCAGTGGCTGAGAAGATGATGAGGGACACATCAGCATCACACAGAACGGAGAGCTCCTCGGCCTTCTTGATCAGCCCTCTTCTCCTCTTCGAGAATGTCACCTGCCTCGCCGTCAACTTGTCTATCTTCTTTATCTTTATCTTCTCTTTCGCCATCTTCCTTGAATCCCTTCTCAATTTTTTTCTATTTGTTGAAAAAGGAAAAGAAGAAGAAGAAGAAGAAGAAGAAAGCAGACGAGACCCAGGTCAACAAACTAATAATATTTACCTAGTGTAAGACATAATGAGGCCTAGAAATTGATAACGCGAGAGCAACAAAATATGTTGAATCATATGGTGAAAGTTCTGTGAGATTAAGTCACCAGAAAACCCTAGAAAAACAGGAAACCAGTTCAGATCCATGAGCACAACGCACACTCGCACACACAAAAAGAAGAAAATACCCAGAGAATGCAAGTTAATTGAGGGAAGGAGTGAAGATCTGCGGGTTTTGTGATTCTTCTTGAATTTTTTCTTCTTATTATAAGTTGTGGTTTACCTTGTTCAGACGCCGAACCAGATGGTTTTTGTTTGTCTGATCACAGCCAAACACAAAACAAAGCCACCACAGAGAGAGAGAGCGTGTGGGCTTGAGAGAGGGAGAGAGGGAGAGAGTGTGTGTGTGAGAGAGAGAGCGTGTGGGCTTGAGAAAGGAAACCCGGTCTTCTCTTTTATAGCCAAAGAGGGATATCTTTATCATTTACATTTTGCCTAAGAAAGTTCAATAACTATCTTTCAGAACGGGGAGACCAGAATCAACGCAATTTAGGACCTTAACTTATTCATTTAAATATATTGCTTAGCCACATAATAGTGTGTTTTAAACTCTTTTAGCACCTATTAAGTATAAACTCTCTATTTATTTGTTCATTTTTATTTTATTTTGGTGAAGGGTAATTCTCCTTTAAGGACATGTGATCTCTCTGTCATTGTTTTATACCCTACCGCTATCAAGTAAGTTCAAACTTGTTCTTCTTTTCTTTGTAAACAGACTAAGAAAAGAATATTAGAGCGCGAGCATTATGTTTTGGAGAAGGATTTCTAATTACATTTTGGATTACATAATTATCTGTAAAAGTTGTCGTACTTGAGATGACATCTTCGATACATTAGGCTTGTCTATTTTTATTTTTTTCCTAATTTTCATCACTTCTCTTCAAATTCCCCCAACATATATGTATTAGCTCATTCGTTTTTTGATTAACTTCTATATAATCTCTCAACAAATTATTCCTCACAAGACTTGTAATCATTTAATACATAACGTGATACTTTTAAACTGTTTAAATGTTTCGATGTTTTATACAGGAATTACAATTACATGGGTGTAATTATGACAATTTATGATAAGGATCAACACTTGGACAAATTGTATGAACCTCCTCTCATTTCGAATTTAATTAAGGAGACTTAAAGTACGTTCTACCGATTTGTATGAAGGAGGATGTACAAATGGTATAACTTTGGCCCAAGTTATGAGCAGGAAGATTGGGCACGTCCATGCCATTGCGCATTTATTAGTTAGCCATCATTTCATTGCTTTTTTTTTTTTTTTTTTCATTTCATTGCTTTGAATTACTCTATTTTTGGCTGGCTACCGTAACTATCTTACCTCAAAGCAACCGCTTATCGCATCAAGTCAGAGTGTGGCCATTTCAGGGTCACTTTTCTATCAGTCCACGTGGCTATGACAGAAAATAATTAATAGCACAAAAGGAGAAAAATATGAAAATGTCAATCACAGGTAGATGCGATTGAGATGCTAATATAAAGAGATTGATATAAAGATCTTTTCATTTATCATTTTTTATTAAATTTTTTTTTTAAGGTGTAATATTTTATAATATCTTTATATAGTGAAAATCAACTCAATAATAGTACCTTTATACTTTTAATTTGTCACTAAATTTCCTATTTAAAAAAAGAAATTTATTATGTCCACATTCAAGATACTTTTTCAATTTGAGATAGTGACACAAATAGTTTTTGAACTTTGGTCCTATGTGCAATATGATTCTTGAATTTTTATCAATATAGTCCCTTAAATTTAGTATAATTTGCAATTTCGTTATTAAACTTTTAATTAGTTTAATGTGATTCTTGGACTTTTGGTGCAAGTTTAGTTTAGTCTCTGTCAAAGTTCATAAACCATTTGTGTTATTTATCCTTTCAACTTTGTAAGTTCTTTGGTGTTGTTAAAAATTTAAAATAATTTTGTTGGTAGAAACTGCGTAAGTGAACTTACATGAACACTAAAATCTGAATCAATTATGAACTAAAACCTACCTTGGAAACATATATACTGTTTGATTGTGAATTACATAGGTTGCACCTTTAAAGTAAAACCTAGCTACATACTAATGCAATTTACATTAGTCTGTATCACCAAGCATGGTAGTCTAGTGATAAAAGGTTATACTGTCTTTCCATGAGGTTACAAGCTTGAGTGATGTCATGAACAAATCTCTAACTAGCTTGTGTCTTTTGTTACATTATGTAAGGAGACATTCTGATTTCGGGCATGTCAGTAGAACTACAACAACATATGTATATAATACACGAATAGAGGTTTACTATGCTGGTCACCCGTTATGCCCTTTTATTTATTAAAAAAAAATCACATAATTCAATATACATGTAATACTAAGGATCACTTTATTATGAAAAGATAAAGCTAGTATTTGTAATAGTTACTGGGGACATTTCTGCTATTATTACAACTCTATTGTACCTTTAACTATCCTCCAAGTTGGTGAGTTATAGTAATACTAGATGAAGCCTTGGGGCAAAAACAATTGATGGAGGAGCTTATATGGATTATTTAATACTGAATTGAAAAAAAAAAAAATGAATGCATTAGAAGTTTTAAAATCATGAAAAAGCCAATAGGTTTTAAAACTTTCAAAAACTACAATTAAGTTCTAATATTTGTCAAATTAATGCAATTAAGTCCTCCCATTAACTCCGTCTAATCTGACTAATGGAAAATGCTTACGTGCTTTTGTATTCTCTCTCTGACATGGCACTAATGTTATTAATATATGAAGCATGACACTACAAGGATGTTATTTTGGTCTAAATTCAATTTTTTTAACCTAAATCTGAGTTAAATAAGATTAAAAAGATTAAAAAAAAAAAACCAAGCAAGAGGGTCCTATGGGCCGCCGCACCATCACCAAATAGGGTTAGCCTTGATGATTACTGGTCCTCACTTATGGTTGGCGAAGGTCATCAACCATCATTGAGGCTCTGGCGACCCTTGCCAGTTGGTCATCTTCCCGGCTTCATTGGCCTTTTCTAGTGATGGTGGGACGATGCACCCCACAGGAGAGATCTCTCCTATGGTTTTTGTTTCCCTTTATTTATTTTCATTAACTTTTACCCTTTCTAATCTAATTTAACTTGGATTTGGGTTTAAAAAAAAAATGGATCTTGACCAAAACATAGTCGTTTTAGTATTATGCTTAATGTTTTAGCAAGATAATGACGTGCAAGAGAAGGAAACTAATAAAATAAAACATATTCCGTTAGTCAAATTGGATAGAGTTAATTGAAGGACTCGATTGCACCAATTCAATTAGTTTTACTTTCTGAAAATTTTAGAACTCAATAGCATTTTTATGACAAGTTTTAAGATCTCTAGCTCACTTATCCAATAAAAAAAAGAGGGAAAAAGACACTAGAGCTTTCATTTTTTTTGTACGGCGCACACTTTAATGTTAAAATTTTTCAACGAATCACTTCAATGTCATTTTGGCAAAAAAAAGATCACGTAAGTATCAACTCCGATTTAAAACGCCAAAAATCCAGAGTGCTGATAGTTTAACATTTCTTCTGACCGACATAGCTCACCAGCATAGTGAGTCAGCACTAAGTGATATAAACGATGTCCTTTTAACATATGATTGCCCCAGATTCAGCCTCTTCTTCAAACCCTGACCTCACAATAGATGATCTGGGGAAATTTTCAACCTCTTCCTCCGTAACCTCACTATTGTGGTTTTGAGGCAAAATTAGTAATTGAAACTTGCAATAGAGGCCTGCTAGTCCATTTGTGTGATTTAATCTCACTGGAATTACAATTTTTATAGTGGGATTTCTAGGATAAATAGTAACAACGAGCCGAGAGACATGATGGCAAGGTATAACTAATTGATGATAGTGATGACAGCGCCGAGAGACACGATGGCAAGGCATACGATGGGAAAGAAGATGGAGTTGGCATTGGCAGAGAGGAGGAGGACGACATCGTCCTTGGAGAGGGGCGGAAGGGGAGGTAGAGGCTGAAGCAGGCGCCAATGAAGTGGTGGAGCTACGGTGAGAATAGGAGAAGATGAAATTGGTGATGTCGAGAAAGGGGTTGGGGGGAGGGGAATGGGTTGCGCTTGCTGCAAAAAGTGGGGTTGGAGCTGTAGAAACAGTTTTTGGGGTCGATTTGGAGCGGGTTGGCTGCCATTGAAGATGAATCATCACTTTCTGAGAGCTCGAGCTTCAAGCCAAGCAATCTCTTACAAGATTAGAGAGGGAAATGAGAACGAAAGGGAATGAGTTACACGTTGCTCAAGTTGGACTTTCCTTTCTATAAGAAAACTAAATAGACATTAAAATTTCATAAAGAAAAAAGCCACATCAAAAAGGTTGAGAGAAAGAAAGAAAAAGAATATCAATAATATAGGATTCCAATATATATATATAAGGTTTATGAGTCAAGAATTTTGTCACTCAAGGCACTTAAATGGTTATTTTTTCATCAAAGCGGCATTAAAGTGATTCGATACTAAAATAAGTGCCTTACAATGGTCATGATACTTTTAGAGTTTTTTTGAAATAATAATAATAATAATAATAATAATAATAATAATAATAATAATAATAATAATAATAATAATAATAATAATAATAATAATAATAATAATAATAATAATAATAATAATAATAATAATAATAATAATAATAATAATAATAATAATAATAATAATAATAATAATAATAATAATAATAATAATGTTATGTGAAGACAGAAAGGACAAAAAGTTTAAAATATTAGTTTTCTCAAAAAATGCTGTGCTGACTAATTAGCAATTCGAAATATCATAATTAACATGATAAGCGACCAACTTAAGCAAATCAATTTAAGTTGATTTAGAAAAAAAAATTAAGTTGATTTTTAAAAGGCAATAACGCTTAGATTACGATTTAGGCAAGCAACCAAACTTAAGTAAGCCAACTTACCTTGATCTATAAAAAGTAGAAGCATTAGGAAGATTTCGTCAAAAATTACTTAATAAAAAATTTAAGCAAACGAAAGTTAACTACCGCATCAGTATGTGATGGATCCCAGGCCAAAAAATAATCATCTCAATTGATATGTGTAACGAAATAAAGTAGCTATCGTTAATTCAGTTACTATTTACATAAATTTCTCAAGCCATTACTTATTATATCATAATTGAATGGGGAAAGGTGTTAGAAAAGTTCTAAATTTATTGTATTGGTACCAATTTAGTTCTAAACCTCTTGATTCAATGGCAATTTATTTATAAATCCTTTCTCTTGGTGTCAATTCAGTCATTTCGGCTAATTTTAGCCAAATATTATTGACGTGGATACTGACCTACTTATAAGGCACCGTTAGCGTTAACATGGACAATTTTTAATTATATTTTTATGATTTTACGATTTTTTTTCTTTTTTTCTCTCTCTTTCCTTTTTTCTTCCTTTTGCCGACCATCAGCCATGGCCATGTGAGCCGGCCTCGCCTAGCCATAGCATAGGCAAAGACGATGCCCGACAATGTTGCCCTGGCCTGGCAAGGCCAACCTTTGCCGAGTCCTGCCACAACCAAGCGAGGCCAGCCCACCTAGCAATCGCCTATGGTCGGTGGCTAGTCATCAGCAAAAGAAGAAGAAAGAAATGAGAGAAAAAAAAAAAACAAAAATGGAAAAATATTTAAAATTGTCTATGTCAAAGCCAATAGTGCTACATAAGCTAGTCAGCATACACATTATCAATATCCGCCAAATTAGCCAAAAAGACTTAATTGGCACTAATTCAAAAAGTTTAAGACTAAACTAGCACCAACGAAATAAATTTAAGACTTTTCTGATGCTTTTCCCCGGTAAGTGAAATTATCTTTATCTCAATTTAGGACAGATACCTTTTTCATATACTACCATATTAACATTTGGATGCCTAACAAATTGTATGCATCTATCTTAACATGACAATAGCTGTCAGAAAATTTTGCATATGAAGGAAAATTACTTGATCAGTCATAAACTTATTGTATGAATGTTGATCTAGTTTCAAATTATTGTCAATTTAATCCTAATTCTTTACGAGAAATTCCAAGGTAGTTCTTCTAGTCAATTTTTTTTTGGAAATCACTTTGCAACAATTTAGTTATCACTAGCCGTCTTATGTGACATACTGCAATGTTGGTGATTTTAGATAAAAATTGGCTGAAAGAACTATAGTAAAATTTGACGTAAAGGTTTAAAATTAAATTAGTAAAATTAGAAAATCTAGAACTGAATTAGTTTTAGTACGATAAGTTTAGAATTTGTTGAACAATTTCTATCAATCTATTAAGAATACCAAATTAGAGACAATCATAATCACTTTTCAACCTTACGTGGCACAAGTTTTTTTTTTTTTTTTTGTTGACCGAGGAACCACTGGAGACTCCTTTCGGGGGGTTAGAATGGCACAAGTTTTTACTCTAGTTATTAGCAACAATATGTATATCACGTGGTGGGGCCACAATTTTTAATGCAAAATAACTTTGAGAAAATTTGAAGAACAAATTCTTCACAAAAGCTACAATTATGAAAACATTCAGTTCAAATTTTGCAGGGTATTTAATAGGCACTTTGGCTGCATTTGGCTGTTTGAATTCAAATTGAAATAAGATAAGATAAAAGGAGATTTGAAAACTTTTACATATTCCCGAATTGTTAAAATATCCAATCGTATATTTGGACTTAAGATAGGATTTGGAATCTTTCCAAAAAATCTTTGATAATTTTTAAAAATCTGCAACTAAATATAAGATTTGAAAATCTTTGAAAATCCTTCTCATATGAAAAACTTTGAAAATCTTTGAAAATTCCATCTCTGACTTTGCTTAGGTAGTATGTGAGACTTAAGCCCTCTTGACCACATCTCTGGAAAGTGGACCATGGGAGCATGACGTCTCTCAATTGACATGAGTTCATGTAATTTTGGGACGACCCCATGAACAGTAGGAGGCACTTCATGTGGGCCATACTGTAATGACCCAGGTCCCACTATATAATATTGTCCGCTTTGACACCTTTGGCCTCTCAGCGCTTTAAAACGCATTATACTGATTAAAGGGCGTAATGCGCTTTATAAACTAGCCAGGACTCCCAAGCGATGTGGGACGGGAGACATGCCTTTGGCCTCACCCGTGTACTGCCAAGGCGATCTCAGTCCATCCCTCCGTACTGTCCTGGGTCTGGGGGAGAGAATGTTGTGGCCCCCACATGCGGTCGGGAATTGGCTTCGATACCATTTGTAATGACCTAGATCCCACTGTATAATATTGTTCGCTTTGGACACTGAGTCCTCACAGCTTTAAAACGCGTTATACAGATTAAAGGGACAGTCTTTATAAACTAGCCCAGGACTCCCCCCTAAGCGATGTGGGACGGGAGATATGCCCGCCTCACCTCGCGTACTACCAAGCGATCTCGGGCCCATCCCTCCGTACGGTGCAGGTCATCACACGTACAACCGAACTCCATTGCCGAAGAAAGCGGCTAAGAGAGGCAAAATAGCAGAGAAGGTGTACGTCATGGGTTGGGCTCGCAAGAGGAGGTTCTACACCACTGTGCCATTGCAACATTCTTAATGCTGGAACTCGACGCTCAAGAGTGTGGTTGCCAAGAATCTAATGGTGTGCTGGATGTTCCTCGTCGACCGGCAGGTGAACAACCGGACCATGAGTCATGCATGAAAGGTTAGGCTCAATGTGAAGGACGTATGCCTCTAGGGTGGAAAAGATGATCTATGCAAGCCTAGCACGACAATCATCTTTGGGCCCCTTTTCACCCTCATCCATTGGAACACAATCGCCGGCCGACAATGATGAATGGTGTGGCGGAGGTGATGGCGATTGTGCGGTTGTCAGAAGTGATAATGATCGGTGAATTCGGTGGTGGTCCTTGGGCGGGCATGTTGGCGAAGCAATATATGACGTGTCACTTTATCACTCTGTCAAAAGATAAAATATGAATTTTTTAGTCAATTTTTAAATTTTATATCCAATCCAAGTTTATCCCACTTCCTAGACTAGATTTCTTATCTAACATTTTATCAGATGTGTCTAGATATCTAGTCCGAAGAATGTCACCAAACACCGAATAGAATAATTTATCATTCTATCCAAACTTAAATTTGAGCCACCAAACACAGCCCTATATGTAAACACACATATAGAGTAATTGTTCAAAAATTATAAACTTATATTATGACAATCAATTCAATTATAAACTTTTTAATTATACTAATTCAATCTTAAAACTTTTGTCGATTTGCCAATATAGTCATTTCGATCAATTTTAGCCGAAAATGAAGGATGTAGACGTCAGTAGTCCTATGTGGCACAATCGAGGCTAACATGGATAAATTTTAAAATTTTTAATTTCTTCTTTATATTTTGTTTTACAGTTAAGGGGAAATTGAGGGTGAGGGTTTACGAGCCCTCATCAGTCGTGGGCGGCAAGGCTATTGGCCCTTAATAGTTAAAAAAGAAAAAAATATATATAAAAATGTAAAAATTGTTCATGTTAGCACTGATTGTATCATTAAAACGGTCGGCATCCACCTCAACAATTCCCGAATAGTTTGAGACTAAATCGAGTGCTATATAATAGATTTATGATTTATTGGACAATCTTCCTCACATGCTCACTGAATTTCAATTTCGAGATGTTGGTGCAATATTACACGTCTTTGCAAATACACACATTGTGACTTCACACTTCACAGCACGAGCATGAATGCCCCATATCCTGCATGAAGCTGATCTCGTTAGCATCTCAAGACCACTTCTCAATCATCGATACATGTGAAATACGAAATGCATCGACGTCCGAAATAGGTCGACACGGCGATCGATGAAAACACTGTACGGGAGGCGGGGGGGCATCCTCGGCCGTGCTCCCGAAACGACTAAAGTGGTCCGAGGACCCCTATCTTATTTAATGTTCCTTTTGAGTCCGCGGCACATTCTATTCGAGATTCTAGATACCTATTGACACTTCGTGCTTTTATTGTTCTCGAAACGACCGAGACGTTCCACGTACTTTAGCTTGCTCAGCATCCTTTCGAGCCCCCGAAAGTTTTTATCCTCTATCGTGCTCGATTCGACCGAAACGTTCCACGTACCTCTCGGCTTACTCACCTCCCTTTTGAAAAGACTTGGTGGGAAAATCTTTCGATACGCCTTCCTCGAATGCCCCCTTATGTTCCGATCATAAGACATGGATAGGAGGATTACATTCTGATAGAGGTCTTCTTCCGATGGTCCAAAAAGGAGCTTCGGCCTTCTTGGTTGTCTATGTATCATTGGCCTCTTGCCTTGGCCTCTCGCTCCTTTCCTTGGGTTATGTCCTTTTCAAAATCAATTCGTGGATAGATTTTGATGCGACTGTCTCAAGTTGTTCCGTTGGTTTAATCTGTTTTCGAATGCTGGAAAAACAAGATTGTTTGATTAAATCTACTATACTTAAGTACCAAATACAAAGGGAGTAAAAAAACAATGATTTGCAATAGTCATATTAACAATCGGCTAATGTATTGGTCCAACAGAAGATTCCTTGATTCAAGCCTTCTCGATCATGAAATAACTAAGGTTGACATGTCCGGATGGGGTCGAATTTGAATATTCTGGTCACGATCAAGCCCATCTTTGCACCCCATTGGTTCTGGCTTCTTTCACTTTCTTGGTAAGTTTTTTGTCTTTGAAACCATTGTTTGCTTGGCATTAGTCCAGTGCAAAAAATTCCGCCATGATCCCATATATTATCTGAATTTTTAAAATTTATGAAAAATATATTTTGCTCTAAGTATCAATATTTATACATAACGAAAGTTTCGGATATCTTGAGTTAAAGGAAAAAAAAAATCAATGCGCGAGAATCGCAAATTAATAAGTAAAACGTAAAATCTAAAAATCAATCGAGATCTGTATTTTTGGATTTGAAGCTAGTTCTGTGTTGTCGCGTGACGGGCACCCCCGATGGAGAAAAGTTAAAGAATGCCTTGAGAAGCTCGTCAAAGATTCAAGGAGCTCTCGCGTACCAAGCTGCTAGAAATGAGGCCTAAAAGACGGCCAATCCATGCCACAGCTTAAAGTAGGCCTATAAAATGCCTACTTTCCATTGGGAACTTCCAAATAGGTCCAAGCCTCAATTGCAAATCTGAAACTCTGTTTTCAATTTAGAAATAATTCGAGTGAACTACTCAAAAGATGCATAATCTCTCTCTGAAGCTAGGGGTTGGTTTCCATTTGGGGGTGAGACGTAATGTTTATCTAATTTGGGGAACTATTATTTCCTTCTTACTCTCAATTTAACATTTAAATCAAAATAAGAATCCAACAAGATCTTTCTTTTTTTTTCAAACCAGCAAATTTATAAAGAGGGACCAAACCGATTACAAGCAGCAGCGATTGCATCAGCGTAAATAAGGTCTAACAGAGGGGCAGGGGGAAAGACAGCCCAACAACTTCGCTTGGAATTTACCCTATGGGCCTTCGCAGCCCAATCCGCAGCAGTATTGGCGTCACAACGACAGATGTGTTGACACCTAAATTTTGGCGATTTAGTTTATTTATTTTATTGCATAGAAAATTAGGGGTTAATTTTATTAATTGCATAGCATATAGATTTATGTTGCATTTATTGGACCGGTGGTGGATGAGTTCAAATTAGATGGATCAGGCCCACGAAGTGAGCAAGTCGGCCCAAGCCCATATTTTTAATGATCGAAAATTATCTCGTGGGAAAATTTATTTCGAAATTTTTCCGAGATATGATGAATTTTTGGATAGATATGACGAAATATTGCGGTTTATCTTTGCAAGATTAGGATTTAGAGAAAAAATTTATCTTAATCTAGAATCCTTATCAGTATGGGACGAAATTGGTGAAAAAATATTGCGGATATCAATTCAGAAAAATTAAAAAAAAAAAACTAATCGGTAACCTATAAATAGGTGAGGAACGCGTAGGGTTCGGGGGCCACACAATCGATACAAATGGCCACATTGAGGAGAGACACAATAGAGACGAGGTGACTACCATCGTGAGAAAAATCTTTTGTTCTTCTTGTAGTCTACATGATGAAGATGAAAGATGCATGCTTGAGTTCTGTTAGAAGATACGCAGAAGTTAGGAAAGATTTGACTAAATCAAATCATGAAGATTTTATTGAATCAATTAGATCTGTACATTGTACCATTTCCTTTTCTTCTACATATACATTGTAGTATAATAGAACTCGTACATTGATCGAATTACGGTGAGAATATACAGAAAATTCACACAATTCTATTTCTCTTTCTACTTTTCTTCGTGTTTCCCTTCATGTTTTGACATGGTATCAGAGCATCCGGAGACTCTGACATTGCTTCCGCTTCTTCTCTGTTGATTGCCGAGAGGAACCCTATTCTGCAAAAGGGTTGCCGAGAGGAATCAAAATTTTTTTTTGAAGGGAATCATGTCAAATACGAATCAACCAGAGCACCTCATCTCCAATCCAGATGAATCAACAACTTCGACTCCACAGACCTCCAATCCTATTTCTGTGACCGAGCAACAATTCGGCCAGATTCAACATCAACATGCGCATTGGCAGAATGCTCCGGCTCAATTCAATCTGGGTCAGCCATTTTCGGCGTATCCCTACCAATGGATGCCATATCCATGGATCCCAGGGATGAGTCCAGTCACATCATCGCCAGGAGTTCAAAGCAATATGCCGAGCGACGGAGGTCCACCAACCAACATTGGGGCGGACTCGACCATCGGCCGGAGCGACGGGCGGTTTGAATCAATCCGGAACGGTACCTCAGGGACAATTCGGTGCGGGATTTCAGGGACAATCCAGCAATTCTTACCAGGGAATACCTCCTGGATATTTTCCTTTCGCGGCCGCCATGGGTCGACCGGAGCCCGGCGACGCGCTTTATGTCTCCCATTCCGAAGGACCGGAGTTGCGGCTCATCAGCCACCCTCTCACGAGTCCAGAGAACTACTCAACCTGGGCGCGGGAATTCCGGCGAGCCCTAATCACGAAAGACAAAGAGGGGTTCGTCGACGGGACCGTTCCGATCCCGACCGACGAAAAAATGGGAAAACAGTGGAGAAAATGCAACCAATTGGTCAAAACATGGATCAGCAACTGCATCAACCCAGAAATTGCAGCCGGGTTACCACCCACAGAAGATTCAAAATCAATTTGGGATAGCATCCGCGAAATGTATGGAAAATTGGATCGGGCCAAAATATTTTCACTCCACCAATCGCTCAGCGAACTGAAGCAAGGAAACACGTCGGTGACAACGTGCTTCAACAGGCTTTCAGCCCTCTGGAACGAATTGGAAGGCGCGAAGAAAAGCTCGAAGGGGGCTGAATCAACGATCCAACAAGTACAAGGCCATAAAAGATAGGGAGAAAGCGACTCGATTCTTACTCATTTTGAACGAATCCTTTCGAACCTTCCGATCGCAGATTTTGGCGATGGAACCGGCGCCAACCCTCGGCCGCATCTTCCGGCTTGCGGTGCAAGAGGAGAATCAAAGGCTTGCTTCGTCGAGATAGCAAGATCTCCGAAACCCTAGCGCGGCGGCAAGGGTAGAGAGGGAGAGAACCCTAGATCGGAAAGGGCAAGAGAGCAAAGGGGAGTCGCTAGGGTTCGCGGAGAGCCGAGGGGCGCTAGGGTTTGCGGAACAAAAGCCCTTTAAATGGGGCAGCGCGGACGGATCAGATCGCTTGGCGCGATCTGACGGCTCAGATCGCATCCCGCGATCCGATGGCTCCAGAGGCACGCGAGGCTCCGCTGATCTGGACGGTGGAGATGCATCCAATCTTAGAGGATCCAACGGTCCTCAATATTCGAAAGGATATGGCCAAAATTTTAAAAATAAAGGCAAATTATTTTGCGATTTTTGCAAGCGACCCCACCACACAGTCGACACTTGCTGGAAATTACATGGCAGACCTGGAGAAAAGGAAAAAAGGGGAAAAGAAATATCTGCAGCAGCCTATCAAATTTCTGGATCGATGAATTCTGCAAGTCAGCCCATTACGCATGGGGAATATCAGCAACTTATGCAAGCTTTGCAAAAATTAGATGTCGAGAAAAAGGGAACGGCTTTACGGTATTTCTTATTGCTTAGCGAATGCTATTTCTAGAAATACTGGATTATAGACTCGGGAGCCGGTGATCATATAGCATGTGATAGAGGGTTATTCTCTACAATTAATGAAGAATTGGCAGATCCCGTCACTTTGTACAATTACCCAATGGACATGCTGCATATGTTACTACAACAGGAACAGTTGAGCTCAATTCCCACATTATCCTTACCAATGTCCTTTATATTCCAGACTTCCAATTTAATCTTATTTCAGTGTCTAGAGCTTGTAGGGAGAACTCTTGCCAAGTCCTTTTCAACATTGATACCTGTTTGTTTCAGCCCTTTCGACGGGACACCGATGGGTCAGGGTAGTCTCTCTGAAGGATTGTTTTTCTGGAAAAGTTTGCCTGCAAATTTCAATTTTTCCTGTAATAAGAAATCATTGTGTAATTCAACTTCCAATGATAGAAATTTCCTTTTGCACTCCAGATTGGGTCATAGTTCTTTTTATTTTTATCCTCAATGTCGAATTTGCCCACTTGCAAAGCAATCGCGTAACTCTTTTCCCTTAAGTAAAAGTCGATCGAAACATATTCTTTCCCTACTTCATATTGATGTCGGGGACCTTACCATACCCTAAATCATGATGGATCGCGTTTTTTTCCTTACCATTGTGGATGATCACTCTAGAGCCACATGGATTTTTCTCATGCAATCCAAAGGTCAAGTTGTGTCCAACTTAAAAACTTTCCTTTCCCTGTCCAAGACTCAGTTTGGAAAACCTGTCCAAAGGATAAGGACAGGCAATGGAAAGGAGTTTTTTAATTACGAATGTGCGGATCTCCTTTCATCACAAGGAATCTTACATGAGAGCTCCCGTATCTATACGCCACAACAAAATGGAGTGGTGGAAAGGAAGCATCGTCATCTCTTAGAGGTTGCCGAGCTTTAAAATTTCAAGCTTCTATTCCAGATAATTTTTGGGGGGATTGCATATTGACTGCCGCTTATCTGATAAATAGAATGCCGACCAAAGTTCTGGATGGCAAATCTCCTTTCCAAATACTCTTTGGGAAACAACCAAATTTGAGCCATTTGAGAATTTTTGGATGTTCCTGCTATACTGCAATTGTCGGGCCCAAAGATAAAATGAGTCCACGAGCCCGTCCTTTGCATCTTCATGGGTTATTCTACCCTACAAAAGGGATATCAGATTTTTGATCCTCATACAGGAGAGTTCTCTGTCAGCAAGGACATTACATTCCAAGAAACTATTTTCCCTTTTGCTCATCAGAACAAAAGTGGCACAGAAACAGGGCATTTTCCAAATCATCTTGTTGAAGATAGACATGCGATTCGGATATATCTTTCTTCCTCCATTAATAGATACACAAGGTGTTTCTACATCCACTATCAGCACCACACCTTTCGAGGAAGTCCAGGATGAAAGACTAAATGATGCTGAGATTCTTCCAGATATGCCTCCTTCTGACTTGCCTCTAGTGGATAATCCAGATACTGCTACATCTTCAGAAGAACATCAACACAGACGCTCTGGCCGAGCTACTCGACCACCTACCTGGACCAAAGACTATATATGTGGAGTTCGGAATTCACCGAGGTATTCCTTTTCCGATCTCATCTTATGTTTCTTTCGATCATTTGTCCCCAAAGCATCGGTGTTGCATTGCTCGTATTTCGAAGAACAAGAACCATCCAACTTTCATGAGGCAATCTTCGACCTACGATGGCGGAGCGGCTATGGGAGGCGGTGAAGGCCCTTATGGATAACCACACATGGGATATAGTTCTATTACCCCCGCATCGTAAAGCAATCGGATGCAAATGGGTTTACAAGATTAAACATCGAGCAGATGGATCGGTGGAACGATACAAGGCACGACTAATGGCTAAAGGCTTCACACAGAAAGAAGGTTTCGATTATCACGAGACTTTCTCACCTATGGCCAAGGCTGTCACAGTACGTTCATTTATCTCTGTGGCCGCTTCTCAAGACTGGTTGTTACATCAGATGGATGTTCATAATGCCTTTCTTCATGGTGATTTAAACGAGGAGATATATATGGACATACCTCAAGGTTTACGGAGACAGGGGGAGAATAGAGTATGTCGTCTCCACAAATCCTTATACGGGCTCAAGCAAGCATCCAGACAGTGGTATGCAAAGTTTGCTTTGAATCACTAATAACGCCGGGTTTCAACAATCCAAATTTGATTATGCTGTTTTCACATGGACTCAAGGTATGTCATCTATCTACTTGATGATATATGTAGATGACATACTCATTATGGGGAATGATGAAATAGCTATCAAAAATCTTAAAGGATACCTGCATTCTACTTTTCATATCAAAGATCTGGGATCACCAAAGTATTTTCTTGGGATAGAAATTGCTCGATCTAGCCAAGGAATCTCTCTCAATCAGAGAAAGTTTGCATTGGAGATCATTTCGGAAGCAGGATTATCTGGATGTAAACCAGCGGGGGTACCAATTGAGCAAAATGCCAAACTGACAACCGCTGATTATGATGTTGAAGTACCTCAGGAGGCAGATCATATTCTCAAGGATTCTTTTGGATATCAGAAGCTTGTCAGGAAGCTCATATATCTAACTATGACCAGACCAGACATAAGTTATGCTGTGCAGACACTTAGCCAGTTCATGCATAAGCCAAAACAGTCTCATATGAATGCCGCGTTGAAAGTAGTGAGGTACTTGAAGAAATGTCCTGGCCTTGGGATTCTTCTCTCTAGGAAGTGTGATATGCAAATGATCGCACTTTGCGGCGACGCACTATGCAACCTGTCCTATGAGCGAAGATCAATAACCGGATTTTGCATCAAATTTGGGGATTCTCTACTTTCTGGAAAACAAAGAAACAACCAACCTGTCTCATTATCTTCGGCGAGAGGCGGAATATCGAGCCATGGCCAAAACTACATGTGAGATAGTATGGTTGAGAGGGTTACTTCAAGATCTTGGAGTGCAGGTCAAGGGACCAACTAAGTTGTTCTGCGACAATGACGCAGCCCTAAAACTTGCATCTAACCCTATCGTGCATGAGAGAACAAAGCACATTGAAGTAGATTGTCATTTCACCCGGGAGAAAATCCAAGAAGGTGTGATTGAGACACAAGGGATTGGAACACAGGAACAACCGGCGGATATCTTCACCAAACCTCTGTGTCAAAAACAGCATGCGTATCTCTTGAGCAAGCTTGGTGTCTTGGACATCTACAAGCCACCAGCTTGAGGGAGAGTGTTAGAAGATACGCAGAAGTTAGGAAAGATTTGACTAAATCAAATCATGAAGATTTTATTGAATCAATTAGATCTCGTACATTGTACCATTTCCTTTTCTTCTACATATACATTGTAGTATAATAGAACTCTGTACATTGATCGAATTACAGTGAGAATATACAGAAAATTCACACAATTCTATTTCTCTTTCTACTTTTCTTCGTGTTTCCCTTCATGTTTTGACAAGTTCACGATCTTTTTCTTCCTGGTGATCGCTCGTCAAATTTGCAAGGCCACGTCCTCAAGCCATCCTTCAAGTCTTGTTTGCTGGGGTTCCACGATATGCACATAGAGAAGGGTGGCAATAAGAAGACAAAAAGGGGTTTGCTCATTAAAGAACAAATCAATGAGATTTTGTTGTCGCTCTAGTTGTTCCCTATCTCCAGCATTGCTGCAATTCCGTCCACAAGCGCTCCATGAGTCCTTGGCGCCATTGGGACGTCTTGCCTGTTGCAGTCCAATAACCAAGCATCTCTGTCAACCGCCACCAATCCGTGAATGTCTTCAATTGTGATCAACAACTTGAGAGATTGACGCCCACATCTCAGCGCACGGCCAAGGAAAAGATGGACACCTAAAGAAAAGAATGGAACATGCAACTCAGTAGAAATTTCCTTTAATCTCCCTGGGTGCACGAAGAGTCCAAGCATTATTGATTTTGTTTCGATTTCTCTTATTGTAGGTATTCCTCATGAGGCACCACCGCGAAGTAGTCCCTCCTCAGTCACGTATCACCTTGAATCGCAGTCATTGTTGTTCGAACCATTGATCGTGATCCGCTTGCTCGTTTGAATTTGGAAACCATATCCCTCGGATTAGGCGAAATTCTCATCCCAAGTTGATTTGGGTATTTCATTGTCTATTTGATGCGTGTTGATATCTAATTAGATATTTTCGAGTGATAGACATCATCATTTAGGATTTATTTCTTAATTTCATAACGTGCATACGATTAACAGTCCGATTTTCGCACCCAAAATTTGACTCGCAATCGCACGAAAATCGCCAATCCAATCTCACGCTCGAGATTCGATTCGTGATTTATTTAAAATTGACCAATCCGATCTCATGCACAGGATATGATTTGTCAATTTGTGGATATTGATCTTATCTTGCTAGATGTGCAGTCATGTTATTTGAATCGACTTTGTTTTCATAAAAAAAAATCCAAAAAAAAAATTGAATTAGGATTAGGTTTGTTTTTTTTTAATTATCTTGCATGATTAGAATAGGGATTTTATTTTGAATCATGAAAAAAGAAAAAGAAAAAAAGTGCATTCATTTAGGATGTTAGTTTTTTTATTATTATCTGAATTGCATGTTTAATTTTAATTTCGAATTTCATAAAAAAAAATTAGAATTAGAGCATTCTTTGCACGTCATTGCATATTAGATAAAATTGCATGTTTAATTTTAGGTCTAAGTAGATATTTAGATGAATTGCATGATAGGGTTTTTTTAATGCATGTTTAGAAAGCATTTAGAATAGATAGTATTTCGCTTGAGTTAGATTTTTATTTTTGGTAATTTTAATTACGAATTTTCGTTAAATAAAAAATAAAAATCATGTGCACATCATATAGAATTAGGTTCATGAAATGCATGTCATTTAGGGTTTATTGCTAGAGTCATTTAATAGGAAATTGCCCGTCATTAGAATTAGGTCATTTTGGTTAATTTGTATTGCATATTTAATTATTGCATGTTTATTAAAAAATCACAAAAAAAAATCTTTACTCATTCATATAGTTTAAGACATTTTTCCATGCCATATTATTTCATGTTAGGTTAGAAGCACTGCATTACATTGCATATGGACTATATTCTCGTTAAAAAGTGAAAGCAAAAATTGAGTGATTCTTTGTTAATTAGAAATCATATCTAGGATTCTTGATGTGAATTACGATCTAACAACGAGATCTTTTTCGTTCTTTGAGGTAAGTTCTGCATTATTTAATTGCTTTCTTGAGTGTTAAATTGGTGGTATGCGCACTCGTATGATCACCTCACATGTTAGGAAAGTGAAATTAATTCAAGCTATCTGCAAAACATTTTTTTCGAAATAAAAGATACCGAAATGGCACTAGGATAGTCTAGTGTAACAAAGTCCCCGTACCCAAAGTCTCTGGTTCATAGAAGTGAAATAATTCTCCCATTATTTTACTTAGGTGTCTAATCGATCTACCGTAAATCGATTAATGGCGACTCCCTTTTGCATGCTAGATATTTGAATTTAAATCGCGAGTTGGTATGGGCTTGGGAGAGTCCGAGCTAAATCTAAGCTTAGCAATCCATTAGCCTAATTTTAAGTGGTGCACCCGAAAATTTGGTCGTGACAAAAGGCAAGGGAAATATTGGGAAAAAACGAAAGCAGGAAGGCAGCTTCGGAGAAGAGGCTTCGCTTTGCCCATGGCGGCGAGCGTTGACTCTTCAGTGTCTCGATGAGGGTCTGACAATCTGATTCAAGAATAAGCGCAGCACGAGAGAGGCCTTGATCAAGCAAATACCAGAGAGCAAGCGAGCAAGCGTGGATCTCCGCCTGCAGAGCCGAGAACGCAGCAAAGCTATCCGAGAAGCCACCGGTAAGATTTCCCTGCGAATCACGACACACACAAGCCATAGTCCCTTCCCTGCTTCCCAGTTGATAAGATCCGTCGATATTGACCTTTAAAACCCCCGGATTTGGGGGTCTCCATAAAGTTCCATTATTCTGAAACAGAGTTGCTTTGCAGGTGGAAGAACGAGCAACAGTTTCAGCCACATGAGATTGAATCAGTGCTTCTTCAGCCACATGATGCAGATCGGGAATTTTTCGTCCAAAAATAAATGCATTTCTAGCCTTCCAGATGTGCCAGAGGACAGTGGCAAGCACTGGCAGACTAGGTGAGGGGTTCTGTTCACGGGCATGGTCTACGATCCAGTCTGTTATATGTTGTATATGCTGAGTTTAAATAGGGAGGTTAATCTAGGGATGACTCCAAACACGCAAAACCCATGGACAAAACAGGAACAAATGTTCCAAGGTTTTTGGGGTGTCTTGTGCACAAATAGGATAGTATGGATTGTCAATGATATTTCTATAATGCAGGTTCGCTCTTGTTGCTAAACTATTTTGGCACAGTAACCACACAAAAAATGTCGTACCTTAGGAGCAGTGTGCATTTTCCACAATTTTTGCCATAACAAAGTTGGTTGTTGATATGAGGTTGAGGGTGAGCTGTTACGGTTGTTCTCTGCTGAATGTTTGATGTTATGATATGCTGACTTTACTGTATATTCACCATGAGTTGTAGCAGTCCAAATAAGTTTATCCATGGTAAATCTGGGTCGTACCGGAATAGCTGTAATCTGGTGAACCACCTGGGAGTCAAAAAAGCTGTAGAGTAGAGAGTACTTCCATGAGCTGGTGGTGCGATCAATAAGATCGGCCACTAACGTGGGCTCTTCTCGTTGAGGAGGTCCATATAATCTACCGATGGGTAACCACCTATCTTCCCTGATTCAGATAGAACTCCAATTTCCTACTGACCAGCCAACATATGGAAGAATGGCATCACGTCCACTCAAAAGGCTTTGCCAGCCCCATGACGGGCGAGAGCCTTTTTCCGCCTCATCAAATCGTTTAGTTGGAAAATATAATCCCTTAAATACTTTACCCCACAAGGTGGATGGCTGAAAAAGTAGGCGCCATGCTTGCTTACCAAGCATGGCTAAGTTAAAGCTGAGTAGGTCCCGAAACTCTAAACCACCAGCTGCCTTTCTCTGTTTGAGTACCTCCCAATTTCGCCAATGGATACCTTTTCGTTGTCCATCATTCTGTCACCAAAATCTTGCGATTCGTTGTTCAATAGCTGTGCAGAGAGAAACAGGTAGTCAAAATATTGACATAGTGTACTGTGGTATGGATTGTACTATAGCCTTCAACATAATCTCTTTCCCCACCTTTGAGAAGAGTTTTTCCTTCCAACCTTCCAATCTGGTATTCACTCGAGCTAGTATCCATGAGAACATGTCCCTTTTCGACCTACCCCAATCAGATGGTATACCAAGATATTTCCCACATCGTTGCAGAATAAGTACTCTAATTGCATTAGCCATATTTTCCTGTAGAGAAGTAGGGCAAGATTTACTAAAAAATATACCAGATTTGTTGCGGTTCACCTCTTGACCCGTGGCAAAGCAATACTGATTCAATAGATTTGATAAATTCTGACATTCCCGAACTAATCCTTCTACAAAGAAAATAGCATCATCTGCGAATAGAAGATGTGAAAGAGTTGGGCACCATCTGTTGAGTTTGATACCTTTTAGTGCGTCCATATCAAGTGCATTGTGAATAAGAGTGGATAATAGATTGGATAGGATGATAAATATGTATGGGGATAGAGGATCTCCTTGGCGAAGGCCCCTGGTAGGATGGAAAGGCCTAAGCTGATCACGATTCATGTTTATACATAAAGAGGTAGTGGTGATACACTGCATAACCAAATTACTCCATAACAGATGAAAGCCTAACTTAAGCAGATAAGCATGTAAAAAATCCCATTCGACTCTATCGTAAGCCTTCCGCATATCCAACTTGATAACAGATAGAAATTTGCGCTTCCTCCTTTTAGATCTAAGTTGATGTAGGACCTCCTGAACTAATAAGATGTTATCTTGTATCCGGTGCCCCCCCCAACAAAAGCATATTGTTCCTCAGAAATTAGAGTTGGTAGCAAAGGTTTCAATCTATTTGCAAGCACCTTAGAGATAATCTTATAGGCATAGTTGCATAAACTAATAGAGCGAAACTGATCAAGACTCTCAGGGTGAGGGAGTTTTGGGATCAAAGCAATGACTGTTTTATTTAAGGCTAAAGGGAGATGGCATGAGATAAAGAAATTCTGAACCTCTTTGAAGAGATCATTCTTGATAATATCCCAATGAGTCCTATAAAAGAGCCCAGTGAGGCCATCGGGACCAGGAGCTTTGGTTGCTCCTAGTTGAAAGTAGCTAGCCTCAACTCTTCCAAGGTCAATAATGACGTTAAAACGTTGTTCATCTCTGGCGTCACCACCGTAGGACACTGATCTAAAATAGGTCCAAAGTTGCAAGCTCCCACTGTGGTATATAATGATGAGAAGAAAGAAAATGTCATCTCCTGAAGCCTGCTAGGATCCCTGACCCAATCCCCTTTTTCGTCCTTGAGCATAGTAATCTTGTTCCGCTGTCGCCTCTAGATTATAGTTGAGTGAAAAAAGCGAGTGTTGCGATCCCCCCATTTCAGCCAATGTATTCTAGATCTCATGGCCCAAAACTGTTCTTCGCGCTGCCATGCATTATGTAATTCCATTCTCAAAGCCTTAACTTGGGATCTGTCATAAGTAGTCATAGGCTGGTTGGTGATTTGTAGAAGCTGCTGTTGAATTTCAGCTCTACGTGTATGGTTATTCCCAAATTTGAGACGACTCCACCGAAGCAAAGCATGGGCAACATGGCTTAATTTAGTAGAGAGGCTTGAATTCACCAAAGAACCCGAATGCCATGAAGAGTCAATGATCTGTCGGCAGTCACTGTCCTCGTTCCAAAAGGCTTCATATCTAAAAATCCGCTGATTTTTCTTTTTAGGAGCTATAGTAGATAAAAGAAGAGGACTATGATCAGAGGCAACAGCAAGGAGAGCATAAGCTTCTGCCGAAGGAAACTTTAAGCGCCATTCCAAAGTACAAAGAACCCTGTCCAATCGTTCTCGAACAAGTTCATCCCCATCTCGATTGTTCTGCCAAGTGAAGGCACATCCTTTGGATTCAATGTCCATAAGAGCGCAGTCAATTAAGACATCACGAAATGAAGACATGCGGGAGAAATCTGCGGTCGTTTGCCCACCTTCTCCCATGGGTAAAGGATGTCATTAAAGTCACCTAGGCAGACCCATGAAGTATGATTTTCACAGCTGATAGTGCGCAGCTCCTGCCATAATAGCCTCCGAAGGGGATATACCGCCGGAGCATGAAGACAAGTAATACGGCATGTGCTATCATCCTCATTATCATGGCAGAACAAGTCAAAAAAAGAAGGGGTCGACTTGATGGAATTCAAACAGAGGCTGTCATCCCAAAAAAGAGCCAATCCCCCAGCTGAACCCACCGAACTAACCACCCGAAGATTTGCAAAATGAAGCCTATGGTTAAGCCTTCGAAGATAGACCTCACTATGCTTTGTCTCCATCAAAAAGAGTAGGTTAGGCTTTTCTTTAGCCACCAGGGCTTTAAGCACTTAGACTGTCAGGGGATTGCCCAACCCTTGACAGTTCCAACTCAGTACTTTCATCGATGAGGCGGTGGCTGTTGAGGGCCAGCCACCTTCGCCCATAGATCATCTTGAGGTGCTTCCAAAATAGGAGTATCTAGAAGCACAGATTCATCAAAATCAGGAGGAACAGTACCCTTTAAGTCATAAGGGTTAAAACGCTTTTGCTTCTTTGCAGGTCCTATCTTTAGAGCAGGAGAAGGAACCTTGGACTTCTTAACCTTAAAAGACAGGGATTTCTGAACCTGAAGACATGTTGTTACTACTATGTCATGTATGAAATCAGACGGGATAGGACAGCCAGTTACTGCACCAGGTAGGGTAGAAATCCCCTTCAGTTTTGCTGCTGCTGGAATAAGAGCTGTATGACGATGTGTCCCCTTCATGATCTCTGGATTATCCTGATGTGCGGAGTCTTTGGAGCTCGCCGGTCCGCAAGGAGTCTTTGAGATAGTCGTTGTTGCAAAGCATCGGTAACAAGTGGTGGGAGTAAGAGCGGGATTTGGGAAGGGGTGTCTCGGGTATGCTCTCGTCCGGGCGAGCCGAGGGGTGTGGAGGGTTATAAAATGTCTCGCAGTAAGGACTAGCTTGTTTAACTTGACTTTAAGCCATGGACCGTAGACCATAGTATCCCGTCCTTCAAATTTTGACTCATCATAGGGGATCTCTTTGCAAGAGGTAGCATAATGGCCCAATCTTCCACAGGAGTAACAGAAATGAGAAAGTCTCTCATATCGAAAGTCAAGCCAGAAGACTTTGCCCTCTATACGAATTAGTTTACCTATCCTTAAGGGATCCTGTAGTTTCAAGACGACCCTTGCCCTAGCAGTCCAAGAAATCATGCCCTCTTTGGTGTCAACTCGCACTTCAATTACCCTTCAGAGATCTTGCACAACCTTGATAATTGTCTGTTCAGTAGTCCATTCCAAAGGCAAATCAAATATTTGTATCCAGAAAGCATAGTTAGAAAAATCATAACAATGCAAGGGAGTTGTAGACTGCCATGCTCTTACAATTACTAGATGACCCGAAAAGAGCCAAGGACCACCATCAAGAACACGCTGTTTATCGGCAATAGAGTGGAATTTAGCTAGATATAGGCCCTCTTCCCGTTGAGTAATATCAACACGGTCAGTCCTCCAACCCTTCTTAAGAGTACTCTGGAATGCAGGGAAGTTTACAATGGGGTCGGACAAAATTCTGCACACCAAGATTAAGCTACATTCCTCCAATTTTGCAGGTGATGGTTGTTCATTCTAGCAATCTATATTTTTCTCTGTTGTAAGTCTCCCTAATCTTGAATAGAGAGCAGCAAGGCGATCCGAGTCATTATGTTCTTCGGAGTCCATGACGCAGAGACAAGAGCATATGAAGAAATAAGGGGCCAACTAACTAGAAGCACACTATGTTGTACAGTCAGGTAAAATATCCGAGATGGGAAGACCCCACATTCAATAACAATATCTGTTGAAATACTCAGGATATGACCAGAAAACAGGGGAAGATAACCGTGTAGTGAAGCAAACCAAATAAGAAGGAGGGCGGAGGCACAAGGTGGATCATCCTCGTCAAAAGCAGTCCGCCGTCACTTCGGGATACAATCGCAGCATGAGTAGCCATTGGTAAGAGAACTCGGCATGGTGAGAGGAAGAAACTGTGGATACAATCACAGCTAGCACAAACACCTTAATTCGGAAAAGAAACAGAGTGAGACCTCCATGAGACCTCCATGGATGGAAGATAGAGGGAAATTATAGGGTGTGGAGAAAGTTCGGGATGTAAATTGGGGTTAGGGTTTCAATTGCCATGAGTAACCATGGGTAAAGAACTCTGCATGTTTGAGAGGAAGGAACTCTGCAAGTTGAGCTCCGACAGGGGATTTCTAGGGCAAATTGAGTACCGATTGAGGTGCGAAAACCCTCCGGAAGAAGATGCAAAATGTTGACTCCAAGGACGGAAGCTTCACTGGGTAACAGCGGAGCAAGAGAGCGAAAGAAATCGGTAGGTTTTGAGTGAAAATAGGGTTGCGATGAACAGGAAACTACCATCGGAGGGTAGAAAGAAGCTCTGCATGTCGAGAGGTGAGGCTGGTTGCGATTCTATCTGTAAAAGCTATTTGGATGGTGACAAAAGAGGTCATTCCAACAAGATTTACTTGGGTGCAATTTACTATCAACAACAGGGTCATGCTAACAAGCATTTTGGGGGCATTTATTAAGCATATTCTTTACTTTTGACCATTTCATTAAAAAAAATTGAAGAAAGCAAGAGATCAATTATTGCCATAAAAATCTCCAATTAGATTATGATTTCGCTGTCGAGCAGGGTATTTTAGAGATAAATGAGCGACGGTATCCACGTCGTGCATAATATCATAACTTCAAGCCAGGTTGCGATAGAATCGGGAAAATTCCAAATAAAGACCCGAAGTGAATCTATTTTCTCAAATAAAGACCCAAAGTGAACTTTGTGTCATATAAGGACCCGAAGCGAACCCATTGTTTCAAATAATGATCCGAAGTGAATTTTGTGTCAAATAAAGACCCGAAGTGATCAAGTTAATCTCTATTGAGGATCTTAGCTCGTCGGCAAACATTTTCCGACAATTTAAAAAGGGGCAATTTTGTCGGAATTTGTGATTGGAAAAAAAGGGAAAATTCTATATTAATTAAGTTTAGGTTATTCATTTAGATGTTTACGTTTTCTTCTTTCTTCTTCCTCGCTACTCCTCACCTCGCTCGACCGACGGAGAATTTGGGTCTTCGACTTTGCGGAGGATGAGTACAAGGAATGGGGAGAACTTCAGTCTTTGACTTTGCAGAGGATGAGTACAAGGAACGGGGAGACCGTAGAAAACCTACGGTTTATTTTTATTTTTTTTTTTAGGATTTGTTAATTTTTCCTATATATTTTTTTGGACAAAATTGCCCAAACTTCGGTCGTCAAAAATGCCACATGCTTGATAGCTGGCAAATATTTGGCTGACCAGCAAGCTTAGGTTCTTATTTGGAATTGATTCAACCACTTCAGTCTTTATTTGAATAATGAAGTCAACTTTGGCCTTTATCTCGACATGAAAGTTCATTTGCGCCCTTATTTGAGAAAATGGGTTAACTTCAGGTCCTTATTTGGAATTTTCCCGATAGAATCCCTTGCCAACTTGTTTCGCGAGCATAACAACATCATGTATATAAACTTCCTAAATTGCAATATAAAGGTAGAACTAGGGTGACGTTACCGTATCCTCCGTTCCATAGATACAACCCGCACATCACAATTCATTCGGTATGGGCTGCCCTCTCTCCCTCCTCGTATAAAAGGAAGAAAGGTAAGAACATAGGCATCGTTCGAGCAAATAGGTATCTCAATTTCTGCCAATATTCTTTATTACTTTCCTTGAAATCATAAAATTGTTCCGGTTAGCAATCTCGGTGTAATCATTCATAAACAAGAAGGCATCACATGAAATTACAAACTATGGATCTTTCAGCAATTACGCATTTAAATTGTCCCAAATTAGGTCGAACGGTTAATAGCAGATCTAGTCAAGCCTCCGACAACAAGCATCGTGTAAGGGCACTAGAGAGAGTCGTAACGTGAGAGTAACAGGCCCAGTCGTGTGTTATTGGAATGCTGATTCCAACACATCTGAGCCTCCCATAACAAGAACCCGATAGCTTCTACTATCAAAGAACTCAAGACTTCTCCAGAAATCTCCAGATTTCTCGAATATCCTTCAGTTCTTGATTTATATGTATAGAGGGTATGGATAGAGGACCCCCCAAGCGAGCCACGCAGTGTCATCCCAATAAGATCAGCATTTCACAAAGCACCTAGAGGAGTTCAGCAAGAAGAATACCAAGAAAATCCGTGGAATGATAAGGAGCTAAAACCAAAGTGACTCCAGGAAATCCAAGATGAAACAAATTGGTCATCTAGTAGAAACCACACAAGAAAATGCCAACACCAAGAGGATAGTGGTGGATACTTGTAGACAACTCAGCCGTCATGGAACAAAACATAATTTATGACAAACAATCTATTGCAGAACGATTGAAGAAACATTTGCACAAGTAATAAAGAGGGTACAGTATAACACTACTAAGATGCATCAGAGGAATTCGAGAGCCTCAGGCACTCACTCTGGCACCTCCTAAGACAAATATCGTTCCAATTGGGCACTTGATGTTGATTAACACACACAGTTCTTGCACATGCATCAGCACAAGCATCAAGCTGGGATACACCACAAACAGTGACACAAGTATCGGGAGTTGGGTCTTTGGAAAATGAGCCGACCTTCTTCAGCATCCTCTTTGAAGTGCAGACCCTCTCGCAGACAAATATCTCTTCAGAACTCTTTTCTCGCCCTCTCACGCTCTTCAATCTCTGTTCCTCGGCTCGCCTTTTCCTTATCCTCCAAGCTTGACCACCGACAATGGCAGGTATCACGGCTCCAAGCAAAGGCCACCACACTTCCACCATCACTGCTTTTCTCGTACAATTTCCTTAACTCAATGTAGTCTACACCTATCAAAACACATTCATCATAAGCAGAATATAGATAACTTGCTCAATTTATCTCCATATTTCCCCAATACCCATCTCATTGTAAAAAAAGAAAAAATAATTGGCCTCTTCTTCTTGAAGCTATCTTACTGATATACAACCTTGACATTACGATATTGAATCAGTTCGAACTACAGAGGCTACATATAAATCCTACCAACGAGATATACAAGGCTACTGGAACTCGACTCTTCACATCCACAATACAACGTATCAAATCTATGCACATAAAAAATAAACAAAAGCCTACTATTCACGCTTTGATAGTCAATTTTGAATCCAATAAGAGTCATTTGCGATTATGCATAACAGGTTAAGCTATCGGAAATACAAAGAATAGAATGTGCTCGAAACAAAAAAAGGGGAGACAAAGAAGTTTCTTTCGACATCAAATACAAAGCATGCTCCAAAAAGATGCAACAAGAAGTTGTAGCGGTTTTATAGCTGAGGCAGTGTATTTTCCAAGTCACTTAAAGAGCTCTCCAGATGCATAACCAACCACTACGATGAGAAACCTCCAAACAAACAGCATCCCATTGAATTCATAATGACCTTGAAGACTAAGATTCAACACAGAAGCATGGCAAATGGAATTTTAACTAGAGATTAGGGAACAGCATCCAACGGTAGGCTCGAATGGACAACTTAATCAGGTCATGCTGCCGTGCCGTAATCATACCGCACCGAAACAGGAGTGCCAAATAGGTTCGGCTAATGCGAAAAGCGTCGGAGTTCCCGAACAACGACTTCAGCAAAGTGTTTAACACAGTTAGCAAATGCGTCCCCACGGATTAGCTTGGCGCAACGAAACGCTATGCAAATCCACACGTCCGCCATCGCTTTTAACAGGCAGACGAACTTCGAATCGCACGTCGCGAGGGATTCACCTGCACATTTTAGAGAGGACCGCGGCAGAGTGCGAGACGCGCGGACGGCGACAAGGGCTCGGGCGGCGAAAAAGGTCCCTGCGACGAGACGATTCCGATACGGGACTCCGATGAGAACGAGACGCAAGCGCAGGGGAAGAAGAAAAGACGGAGTCCTCGAACCTGGAAAGTAGCGGGCTACGGCGAGTCGAAGCGGGTCAGGGCGGCGGTCGCCGGCGATTCACGCCCCCGTCGCCGGCGAGGCGATCGGCAAGCGAGAGGACAGCGCTAGCGCTAGAGAGGGAGTGTGCGTGTGTTAGGGTTCTGAGGGAGTGAAATGAACGAGGGCAGAGGAGAACCTGAAGGCAGAGAGAGGTTTAGACGGGCCGGTTTAATCCGGTTTTTTACACGATTTGAACCGACCGGTCGAACCGAAAACTATCAACGGACGGGCGCAAAATTGGAATTAAGTTCACATTTTCTCCTCTTTATTTATATGACTTTTTGCAATTGGGATCTCAAAAAAATTTTTTTTTTTGGGGTGCAATCTAATCTTTCCCAAGATTGTTAACATATCTAATCGCATTGATGCGATTAAATTAAAAATAGATAAGAGCATTAGAAAGTTTCAAACTCACAACTCATGTCATTTTAACTTATCGTCTCGGTGCGAAAGTAGCAAACGAGGGCAAGTCGAAACGATTTTGACTCGATTAATTTATTTTGCAAGTCATTCCAATTTACAAAATTTCGAGTGCAACCCGTGGTCCCCATCGATGGTTTTAAGGGAGGTTGGCTAGTTTTGACTTAATTATGAAAGTTTAACCGCATAGGATTTTGCTTTTTGTTTTTTTAATTATCCTAAATTTTGCGTTAACGCACTTTGACTTTTTTTCAATCCGAAAACACCTATAACTTCCACCTCATATAAATGTATGGTTTGTTTACAATTCTTACAAATTCAAATAATTATAAATTATGTCGAGAAAGTAAAATGTTGCTTTTAACTTTTTGAAAAGCATGAGCGAACGGAGCTTTTCTTTAGTGTTGTGAGTACTCATTAGCATCCGATAAATAAGATTCCACGTTGGTCAATAGATGAATGGGTACTCTACATCATCCTAAATTTTGCGTTAACGCACTTTGACTTTTTTCAACTCGAAAATGCCTGTAACTTCCATTTCATATAAATTTATGATTTTTATACAATTTTCATAAATTCAAATTACATTATAAATAATGTTGAGAAAGTAAAATGTTGCTCTTAACTTTCGAACATGTAAAGATTTTCTTTAGTGTTGTGAGTATTCATTAGCATCGGATAAATAAGATTCCACGTTGGCCAAAAGCTTATGTCTTTCCATTTCCTTTTAGACAAGTTTCTATGTCAAACTAATTTTCCTTTAAAAAATCTAATATTATCTTGTATCCAAATCTACCTTCCATTAACATTTCGTCAAGGGTGCCAATTTGGCTTTTTTTACGAGACAAAAAGTAGTTGGATACAAATATATATGACGTACCAATTTAAGGTTTTTATAACATAAAAATTAATTTAAAATAAAAGCGTCATGAGATACTCATTTGAGATATTTCATGAGATGAAAACTAATTTGAGGTAAATATATCATGGTTAGTTGTTCAAGCTTTTTAAAGGTATTAATTTTCTTTTTGGAGAAGTATAACTTATTTTGAGAAAAATAACACAAATGGTTATTGAACCTTAGCATAATGTGCAATGTTGTCTCTAAAGTTTTAATTTGTTCAACGTGGTCTGTAAAATTTTGATACAAGTTCAATTTAGTCCTTAAATTATTTGAAAACGTTTAATGTTGTCCCGAACTTGAACTAATGAAAGCATGACATTAGTTGTTTTCATATATCTTAGAGACTATATTGAATATTTACAAAAATTATCAAAAATTTATGGATTATATTGAACAAGTTGAAGAGTTCAAGAATAACATTACACACAATACCAAAATTCGGAAACCATTTGTGTTATTATCATTTATTTAAAGGATTAGTACCACAAAAAATTTCAAACTAATACACATGTGATAAATTTATCCAAAATTATTTTTTTCCATCAAAATCACAAACTGATAAATCTATGATAAATTTATCTCAAATCAATTTTTTTACTACTAAGATTCCCAAATTGATATATTTGTGATAACTTGCTCTCCATTAATTTTCATTAATTAGATTAATATCACGAAAAATCATAAATTAGTATATACGAGATAAATGGAGAGTAAAACTCGAAATTGTCATATGTTATCTAATTCAGCAATCCGATGATAAAGTTTCATGAAAATTAGCGGTAAATTTATTACAAGTGTATCCACTCTTAGTATAATCAAACGTCTCTCCTTTTTGCTTTTTGCATTTTTTTTTTTTAAGGTGACATGGTCAAAAGAATCCCACCCAAGTCTCGACTTCTCCGTCTTCAATAGCGACTCTCATTTGACCTTTATTCCATTCCTGTGTTTCCTCACTCACTCCCCCTTTCTTCTTTCTTCGTCTCTTCAGCTCTTCCTTGTCTTCCCGACGTCCGTCCGTCCGTCCGTTTCTTCGGAACTCGGAAACTCTCCGTCGGCCGGCGGGGAAGACGATCCGCAGGTAACGACGCTTCATCGCTCGCCGTCGCAATTTCAAATCTCTCTCTCCCTCTCCCTCTCCTGTTCCGGTCGCTGCCGCCGCGAGTGTCTCCGCGCCGGGGGCCTCCGTCGGAGCATCGGTTGCTCGGGAAGTCCGCCGGCAAAGGGACCGGAATCGGCGCTCCCGTGCTGCATTTTGCGCTTTTTTCCTTCTTTCGCTTGGCCTTTCGTCGCGTTTGTTGGTCTTCTCGGCGGACGAGCCGATGTCAGGAGTGGCGTTCCATGCGCGAAGAGCCACCCTTCGGCTGCGTTACGCTGCCTTTGCGCGTGCACGATGACGGTGTGGATGACGAACTCGTGTGTTGCGAGTCCTAAAATGTGCTTTGACGAAAGTCGTCGGACCGGTGGGAATGCGATCGATCGGATAATTTCTCGCATATGACCATGACGATCGCCTTTTGAGGTATCTACATGTAGGTCGTGGAAATGCAGTTCTGGAACTTGGACATGAGAGCGAGGTTTAAGCGTTTAGCATAGTGCCTTGCCACTCCTGTTTTTTCGGTTCGATTACTAGCTTTGCACTCGCTAGGCTTTAGGCGCAATGAGGGAAGGTGAAAATGTACTGCGTATTGATGGTGGCTGTGGTCAAGAGATCGCCTCGTTTTGTGGAAATACCAAAAAAGACATTTCTTGACATTTCTTTTAGACCAAAAAAGACATTTCTTTTAGACCAAAAAAGACATTTCTTTTGGAAACGATACGGTTTATGCTTTGCATGAGGTAAATCTTGTGGCCAACAAGCTTTCAAGCTGTGATTGGAATGGTCTATGTGGATCTAATGATAATAAGGATTATCTGATGCCATATTTGGGTAATTCTTAATGAATCAGTGGAATTGTTCGTGGATCTCTTTCATGAGATTATAGATTCAGATTTGTTTGTGGCCACCTGGAGGCGCTTTTTTTTCTTTTTTTTTCTTTTCTAGTTGTGAAAACAACTGTATTATAATCTTCTGCAGCTGAAGAAGTCTATGACTTGTTATATAATTGAGAGTGGGTTATGATATTTCCTGCTTGGTCAAATGAGACGATGAATAGAGTAGAGACGTTCTCAGTGAGATATTTGAGATTGATATTCATGGTATTCATCATTGAGGATGAAGTTACTTTGCTTGATGACGAAGTATTGATATGGACTCATTAAAAATGGACGAGATGAAGCAGTTCATTGAGAGTCTTTGATTATAAGATGCTAGAAGGTATCAGTATATGTAAATAATGTTTGAAGGTACAACAAGGATGTTTTAGTGACATAGAAGCATCCAAGAAAAATGTAGACTTGGATAAGAGTTTGAGAAAAATGAGGGAGAAACTTGAGAGGAAATGTGTGGATCTCTTAGAGAAAGTCCTTTAATTTTCATATACCTAGACAAGAATGTGGGGGCTTATGATTATGCGAAAGTATTTCTATATATGACTGTGCAGGGGGAAGGAAAGTTGCAAGGGTGGTCTTCATCTTCTAAAAGCTATAATAAGCAAAATTAGAAATTTAGGAAAATTTCACATAGTGAAATTTATATATATTTGATATGACTGGAAGTGTAACTAAATCTTCTCTTTGTTGCCAGGGACACCTAATTGATAGTGTTTCAGGGAAAAGGGGGAACTAATAGATGATATAAGAGAAGAATTTGGCAATGATCCTTGATGTATTATTTGTAATGTTGGTAGGATCTATGAAGAAAAGTAATCCTTCAAGCATTAGATCTTCAGTCGCCGGGAATACTGGTATGGAAGGTACATCTACTCAATCAAAAGGGGATTTTGTGCTGGGGAGCTTGATTTGGGTCAGGCTCAATGGTGATTCATGGTGGCCGGCACAGGTTTGTCAAATGCTTCTGTGGTTCTGGACATTAAACCTTTGAATTGCTTTTTATGCTTTGGCTATCTTCCACAACGCGTTACTCTGGGAAAGTATTCATTTTCTTAATATGCTTTCTCTGTTAGGTTGTTGATGGTGACGCCGTGAGTGAGAGCAATAAACCCAGTAAGAGGTTGGCGGGTGAAGTTCTTGTACGGCTGTATGGGAGCTACAGACAGTGAGTCAATATGCCTGCTCTCTCATGACTGCTCTTGCATTTAACTGCTTAATTAATTCTCTTATTTTGTAGTTTGTATGTGGATCCTCTTAAATGCCGAAATGACTTTGAAAGTGTAAGTTAGCTGCAAAGTTCTGAAAGAAAGACACCTTCCCTTTCCTTTAAAGTCCTTTGAATCATTGGTATTGATTATTGCCCTCTACCTTTGCCAACTTTTTCTGTATATTCGAAAATTCAGGTGCTCAAACAGAATAATGGGAGCTATCATCATGTATTTGTTAAAGCTCTTAAGATGGTATGGTTATCTTGTGTTCTCATTTGAGTTACTACAGATAGCACTCAAGGAGTATAATGTATGCTTCCAGTTAGTTCTGAATTTCTGGTGGAGTTAACTGCAACTTGTCTCTGGATATAGGAACTTGCTAGTTCAACATCTGCCAAATTGAAGGAACGGGGATGTAAACATACAGGTAAATACAGAAGTTGCACTCCATAATGTAGCAATTATCAAAACACCGAGCCATCCAATGTAAAGACAGTTTTTGCTGCTGGTTATCCAGTTACAGAAGCAACCCCATAGGCTTTTGCTTTCGCGTCTCTCCACAACTGCAGTTGTTATAAAATCTTGGTTTAGTCATCAGGGATTCTTAAGCATGAGAAATCTCTATTTTTAGAATAGAAATAGATAATTGAGGGCTTGTTATTCAACAGTATTACATGACTAATATATCCATGTCAATTTATATCTATTAGTTTCTTATCTCTCTCCCAGAATTGCTTCTTCTGGTGACACCTTTTCTTGTATCCTTGGGTATCACATGGTGGATAGCATCCTGGCTGAATGTTAAATCCTCATGCATTTTTCAAATGGTAGGCCGGGCTCTATATTCAATGCTGTATTATGGGTTACGAGCCAACCATATCCAGAAAGAATACATCCGTAGCCCTTCTGACTATAATGGTGGGGCTTTTCCACTTTATTTATGTGCTGAAGAAAATAATATTTCTAACTTATCTCTGCTTATTTTTTTATGTTCTCCTGGGCCATTCTTCAGATTATCTAATTCTTTCCTAAATTTTGGACTTCTTATGAGGTCGTTCAGATCCTTGCCATTCTTATGTAGCTTGGAGAAACACCAGCTGGGATAACCTAGTTTGACATATGCATTCTTTTTAAATCACGAGATAGTTCACCCTGTGCATCTTCAATCTGACTTTACCATAGGATACCTCATACTTTACTTGTGCATGCAGGAAGTTTTTAGCTGCAGAAACAAGCTATATACTTTGTTTATAAAGAAAATGCTTGTTTCTTTCAGCAGCAATGCTAAAAAAGAAAAAGATTAGTGTCATGTTTGTAGATGCTTCGAATTTCAAGTGACTGCCTTGAAGTCTAGTGTTTACACCAGCTTATGTTAGGAGGAGTAAGTAGCAACAGATCCTATTGTCCTGGATAGGACAAATTTAGCTCAGTTTGTCCCTCTCTTCCCAGTGGGAAATAATTGATTTTACCTCAATGGAAAGGAGGGAGAGCCAGCTCTATTTCGATACTACACATATGCTAAATAGACTTGCTGCAATATTGATTTCCATTTTTAACCTATGACTCATTTATTATATCATAATCACAGTGATGCTTCTCTTAACTTATGTGTCACAATTGCTTTTGTATGACAAATAATGGAGTTTAGGAAAACTGGTGATATCATATCTAAATAATTTAACCAAGTTATGGATGGAAACTGGTGAAGCTTGAACTGTTGCTTGATTCCTCCATGTGTACAATAGACATAGATTTGTTTAGTGATTTTTTCATTTACTACAAAGCCAGTGGCCTAACTACCTTGCCACTTGAACTGCTTCTATTTGATGGGTCTTCAAGAGAATGTCAGGATGCATAGGTATCTCTAGCTTTTTCCAGCTATCTGAGCTGCTCATTCTGGCTTTCAAAAGCCTGCTCAATTAGCAAGCTAAACTGTATGTCAAATTGGATCATAGTCTTTAGGGCAGTTACTTTCATTTGGGACTGTCTTTTGTGAATATGATATGCAGAGTACTCAATTTTTTCAATAGCTAACATGCTCAACTGCATTTGTTTGACATGGTTTTTGACTAATACAGCCCATGAGATATAATCTATGTTGCGCTCTGTAGATTGAGTCTGAAGGAAACAAAAGACACCTTGCAATTACATTAGGTTTAGCACTTGTCTACACTTGCATGGCTCCCCCATATAAAGCTGTGATCTGTGATAGGAGTTCCAGACTTCCTGTTTATTTGTTGCCTGTTTGTTTGAATCCGCCCATCATTGTGGAAAGAGAATAAGTTATCTATCAAATTATTGCTTTCTTGAAGCATCTTTTTCTTAGCTCGCTACCGTTAAATGTAAAGATACCAATTATTGATTATATGATTTTGATGTGTTTTGTGCAGAGAGAAGGAATGGTGCTTCCCAGGATAATGGATCAAATCAAGATACGGAGGATAGGACTCAGAATTTAGAAGACAGGAAATCTGTGGGTTGGCTTAGAATGGGTTTTTTATTATAGTACTTTTACTTGCTCATAATGACTCTAGAGATGTTGTAAATAATCCTGGTTCCAGGGAGATGCTGATGCAGAAGGTTATACAGATTTAACTGTGAAGAGGACTGGAGGACGTAGTGCTCATCCAATAGCTGAGGGATCCAAGATGAAGTTGGTAAATACTAGGCCTTGTATGCATGGTTTTTGGGCTGATTTTCTTGGTGCGCATTTGCTACTTGTACCTGTCTGAAGAGTCTGTTGCTTCTAGGGTTCTCAGAGAGCTGAAGGAGCAACCTTGAGAACCTTTCAACGAAGTAAGACACACAGAAAAGAAAGGCTAAGTGACAATCAAGATCCATCAAATACTAAAGATGGTTTGCCAACAACACCAAGAACTGTAGAGGGAGGAGAGAGTGGCATTTCTAGGACAGAGAGAATTGACAAGTGTCTAGAGCTAAAGAACGGGAGCACTGAGCATCTGAAGATCAGAACTCCCAATCAAGATTGGGTCAAGAAAAATCATGAATCAACCACAGACAATGCTTCTGTTTCAGCAAAGAGGAAGAGCTCAAAATTGAAGCAAGATAGTGTATCAAGCAGAATCAAGCTGTATGGACGAAGTGCAGCAGAAAAAGCAAAACTAAGGATCTCAGGACAGCTTGGTCCACAGGCTAAGCCCAAGGCCATTGTCACAAGTATCGAGTCGAAAGTGGAAAGCAAATCCTTGAAGAAGCATTATGAGGTTAAGAATGAACAGAAGCAGAAGAGCTTTTGCCAGCATGAACGACAAGGCTATGATGAAGTTGATCGACATGATAGCATGGCTCGAGGGTTAAAGAGGAAAGACCAAATTATGGACCATGATAAAGAATGCAAAATTTTGAAGCTGGAGGAGAGACAGAAAAACTGCAAGCCAAGTAGCACAAGGGTCGATGAGAATTCAATCAATGAATCCCCTTTGCTAGAGAGGTCAGTGAAGAAGCTGGATGCAAACAAAAGAAAAACTGAGCAAGATAATATGCAGAAGGAACTTGAATCAAATATAAAATACGCCAAGGAGGAAACAAAGATGCAACCTGCAAAAGAAGTTGAGTCGGTGAAGAAAACAAAGCCAGCAAGTGCAACGGTGAGGATGCTACTTTTGCTCATCTAATTATCGCATTTCTGTCTTTCTGCTAGTGACTTAGCCTTTTTTTTTCCAAAAAAATCTCAGACACCTTCTCCCAGTTCAACTGGAATAGCTCAAGAACTTAGCACCCGGCAATTGCGAGTAATGAGAAGTCTTGGGTTGATCAGTCCTGCAGGGTCGCCATTTCCAAAAGGGAGAACACCATTGTCTTAGTTTTAGATCCAGGTGCAAAGGAATTGGGATTTTTCCAAGTGTTGATAGTTGTTTTGTCTTGACATCTAATTTGGTTGTCTCACCTAAAGATTTAGAAGGCGGTAGCCACAAAGCTTAAGAGACCCTAACCTTAGTCAACGCATGCAAATATTCTCCCAACTTTTGAGTCATTAATTCACAGTAATGCTGCCTTGAAATTTTGTCCGAAAGAATCATTCCTTTAGTTAGAGGGCGGCAATGATTGCCACAGATGGCGCTTACTGTTTGCCCAGAATCTATCGGAAATGTTAATGCTGAGTTTGAGATATCAGTTTGGTCCGTCCACTTTCAAAGCTTTGCCTAAGTGATTACCATGTGCTTGAGTCAACCTTTCTTTAGGTTTCACTTTTGGGCCCTCTGCATAATGTTGGCCGTGGTGTACAATGTCCCACGATACCAGGATCACAGCGTGACGCAGAAAATGCTCGTGCGGGTCATTAGTCGCTCCATGGATCGTCTCATTTTGTTCAGGTTCTTTGGATGTGCTCTGTCCTGCAATTTTCTTCTCGGGCACCTATGGGTTTTCACATTCACATAAATGTGCATGTCGGTATGAAGTCCAGGCGCTTAGGGAAAAGTATCGAGTTTATGAGATACATCGTTGAAGACAACGAACTGCATCCTGGAAAATCTAGTACGCTCGCATTTCGGCGATGTTGTGGCCATGCATTTTAGGGCCAAAATCTTACTAGTTACTTCAAAAGCTTCACCTGACGGGACAATGAAGCATAGACTCACATTTTCGGTCCCGTCTGACTTCTGCCTCTGGACAGAAATGGTCGGGTATTCAATTGAGATCTATTTCCTTGAAAATGTAGCAAAGACAGGTACATTATTTTCGATTTTACCCTCTTATGAACTCGTATTCAACTGGACTGCCTCACTCTGTCAACTTGGCGTAACCGAGTCGGCCCTGCGCATTTGCTTACTCAACTCTCTTTCTACGATAGTCGACATCTTCAATTTTCGATTTCACGGATTAGAGAAGATTCGATGCAAAGTGCATCTGCTTTCTTCTGGGTTAAGTTGCAAATGCCAGACATGGCAAATGACACGTTGCAGTCCCAAGCCTGTCGGCATGGCATGGCATGGCTAGGCGCGGCTCGGCACGAGGAATGGGTAAGCGCCTAATATTTTGATCTTCGCAAATGATGAAAATCCGATTTAGGCTTTTCTTGTTTGGAGTGATTGTAATTTTGTCATATTAATATTTATAGATTTTACAGTTGGCGGACCTTGACATTTTACAATTGTAGAATCATACATAAATTTCTCACATAACATCTCGAGACTTGAAAGATACATTTTTTTTTTTTGTTTCAAATTTTGTATTAAAAAATTACAAATAATAAGCGCCGTGTTACTATTTTCAAACAGGCCAACCTCCATTTCTTCTTCTTCTTCTTTTTTATTTCTTCGAATTCTTGATAATGAAACGCAATGATTTTGTGTGTATTGAGCCTTCATTAATGGCTATCCTTTTCAATTCAAGCTGTGTTCGAATCTTGCGACAAAAGAAACAATTACGACTCTATATCCTTCATGTTCATACCATATGTGAGGAAACAACAAAAATTACAAAATTAATTGCAGTTTCACGTAATCTGACAAAAGCTCAGAATATTTGAACAAACATTCTTACATGATTGGCGAAATCTTGAATTACCACAGGAGGCGAACATTTATTGATTTTGCATGAACTCTGTAGCCTATGGATTTTGATTCCGATACCAAATTAGAATAGATGATATAGAAGGATTGGTATGTTGCTTAGAATCAATCAAGTATTACGCTGAAGCGGTATTTATACAAGAACAATATGTATAGTGAAAAAAGTAATCTAACAATGAAACTAGTTAAACCTAGAAAATAGCCAAAACTACAGAATCATTTATAATCTCATGCAATCCGTCGAAAGTTTAGGAGTATCCTGACAATATTCTAACGAGAACATCAAACATAACAGAAGGAGGATGTTTATGAAACTCTGAAACGCCGAGTTTGTATGCCAAAAACCTGAAGAAGGAGGGTATTTGCAAGAAACAAAACAAGTTGAGATTATGTCTTTCTTCTCTTGGTTTAGCGGTCAAGTGGTGTTCGGGCTAGCGTCCACGCACGTCGGCTAAGCTGCCTTCACAGGCGATCTTAAAGACGCCGAAACGTCTTTTTCTTCTATAATCTCTGTATTACCCAATGCCCTTGCCTCAGTACTCACCAAGTGGAACTATAGATTTACGAGCGAGCGATATCGTCAAGAGAAACGAAGGAAAGATCATTGAAATGTCTCTGTCCTTTCAAGTGGATACTTTGTTCATATCCGACAAGAGGGCAAAACCCTGTTTTCAATGACACAAGACAGACAGCAATGAAGCCAATTTAGGGCAATCGGTCATGTTGGCTATCTTGTACATTTGCCTTCTTTGTTTTTTCCTCTCTTTGCTTCCTCTTCTTTTACCCTTTTTTTCATCCTAATTCAAAGCAAGAGAACAAGAAGAAAAAAGACGCATGCCAAACTGTTTTGGAACATTATGCTGTGGATGTAACTTCGTCTTTTCACAAGCATCCTCGAGATCATGAGCTGTCATTTGATCATTCAATGACCTCCATATTCGACATGAGAATACAACTTTACTCTCTATAAAATGCAGTCGATTTGATAAACCGTCAGAAAATTAGCCAGTCTAATTTGCTAGAAGCTAAATAAAGGGGCAAATGGTTTGTTATTAGTGCAGAGAAAACATGCAAAGCCCCTCCAAAGAATATAAAACAGGTTGAAAGAGACACGAGTAGAAAATATCTCAGTTATGATCATCTGTGATATGCTTGTTTCCCAGTAGAATCTTGGCAGAGGAAAAAAAAAATAAGTTCAAAAAACAGTGACACAACGAGCATCTATGGAAACGTGCATGTGACCATGTACTAGGATGGACCCCCACAAGCCAACGGACAAGGAACCCTATTATTTCTGGAACTAAAGATGGAGAGAGAGAGAGAGAGAGAGAGAGAGAGAGAGAGAGCCAGGAATAGCTGAGAAATTGCCCCCTTTTGACACCAACTAGAGGCTGAGAGGATACCATGGTGAAGACGACATGTTCTGTGCACTGCTCAGTTTTTGCATGCAGAGTGTCTCATCTCATGCATACTGCTACTATCACTCACCCATCAATGGCCTTGTGCTGCGTTGCCCTCTTGTATATCACCATTGGACCCCCCAAATATACCTCTCTTCTCCTGGAGCACGACTTCAAAAGAGACTTCTCCAAAAATGGTTCGAAAGGAATTTAATTGAGCCTCTATTAATCCTATCTATGTTTATTTATCAAACTTAACATAACCCCTATCAAGTATCCTTGTTCATTTCCAAAGGTCCTCAAATTTGCATTTCATAAATTAAGCTTCAATTTGATAAGTTTTCTATTTTTTTTTATAATCCAGGGATATGGGCATAGAGACTCGACTATGTAAAGACTCATGAAATACCCTATAAACTCTTAATGAACTGGTTAATTCTAGATTTTTAATCTAAGTATATGGCATTGACAATTTGCACAAGGTTGATGAGATTCGAATAAATTATTTCCTGACATGGAAATCCTTCAATACCCCTAGTCAAATCAACCGCACCAACCCTAGGAGCTTTGGCTCGATTCCTCGATGGAGTGCTTAGCCAAAATGGGACAAAAGGGGGAAAGGAAAAAATGAAAAAGGAAGACGTCAATGTTGGAATTCACTCTTATTTGTTTGAATTAACGCTCGTCATCTGCATATATTTAGATCACATGAGTTTTATACGAATACACTTGTTATATTCAGCATCCATCACAGTTGATCATATTACCAAATATACAAATTTTCTAAATTAACCTCGAGATTGATTTAAATAAAAAAAATTTCTAATGCAAATATTTTCAAATTAACCGGTAATTATTTTCTTAACCTCACAAACCTTCTTGTTTTTCTGGCATTTATAAAAAAAGAAAAAAAGAATGAAGACGAAGAGAGATTGGTCTATTAATATACCGACCTCCTCATCAGGACTCAAAAAGTCTCCCCTCTCCTCTTCTCCTCTCTCTCTCTCTCAGTTCCTCCTCCTTGTCACTCACATATTCCTCCCTCTCTGCTTCGTCTCTCTCACCCCCTACTTCTCATTATAAAGCTGTCCTCATCTTATCTTTCTTGTTATTTAACTCGACATATATATAATTGTATGCCATCGGCTCGGGAGCTACTCCAATGGACTCGAGACCTCTCGGACTCGGCATCCCTCATGCCGGACCGGCTCGGCCTTGTCAAGAGCCCCCTACAGCCTCAGCGAACTCCGTCGACGGTGCAGACCCGTTGCTGAGTCACATGATGAGGAAACTGTCAATGACGGCAAGCCGGAGCCACAAAGAAGCGGAGAGGAGGCGCAGGCAGCGAATCAACGCCCACCTCTCCACCCTCCGCTCCCTCCTCCCCTCCACCTCCAAAGTATGGCTATCAAACACTCTCTCTCTCTCTCTCTCTCTCTCTCTCTCTCTCTCTCTCTCTCTAAAGAGGACTTTGCATGTTAGCTAAACAAACGACGTGCTGCAACAATCATGTTGTGGTCAATGTTTCAAGAATTCCTGAGAGCCTAGTGTCGATATCTCATTGAAAACTCGTATCCATATTTGTCGAAATGATTCTCTAAACAAGGCGTCCTTTATATGTTGCGTCCGTCACGAGATTGTGCAGATGGACAAGGCGTCCTTGCTTGCCCAAGTGGTCCACCGAGTGAAGAAGCTGAGGTGCCAGGTCGCTGACTTGGCACGCCGAGATGGGCCCGCATGGTTGGGCCCGGAGCTTCCGGGGCCGCTTCCCAGCGAGCAGGACGAGGCCAGCCTGAGTCGCTGCAGCGGCGAGGAAGGCCTGGTGGAAGCGACGGTGTGCTGCGACGACAGGCCGAGCTTGAACAGGGACTTGGGCCAAGCCGTTCGGGCTTTCGGGGCCAGGGTGGTTCGCGCTGAGATGGCGACGCTGGCCGGGCGCACCCGGTGCATTTTGCGGATCAAGTGGGCTGGGAGGGAGACTGAATTTGGTGGGCTGAAACGGGCTTTGAGGATGGTTGTGGAGAATCGGGCTTTAGATTGTGGTCCGGACCGAGTGGCGGTAGGGTATAAAAGGACTCGGGCTTATAGTTCGGTTGACACCGTGGGTTGAGGACCGAACGTAAGATCATTAGTCCACATTTAGTTTGATGGCATTGTCAATTAGGTACACGTCTTTGCCATCAAAATCTTATCGATGAATCGTTTTAATCATTAAAGTAGCTCAAGTTCACATCAGTATATGATAGTGAATTTGCTTTCCACGTGGGAAAAATGAAAGTATTTCAAAACGCTTTACGTTTCATCAATTTGGACTTGACTACGTTCGTGTATATCGAATTAGGGTTTCTCTTGCTCTATGCATTTTGACCGCGGGATTCGATTTTCACGTTTAGTTAAAGTTTATTGTCTCTATTTATTTATGTAGATACGTCATAACTGGTTAGCAATAGATCTTCCCAACATGCCTCACGCAAGAGGAGGAAAAAAAGGAAGGAACCAAAAAATAAAATAAAAAACACATGTTTCCTAGGGGAAGAAAAGGATAGTTCCCATATGCTGATTGACACTTTGTTGCACCATATCTTATAGAAAGTTTTGATTTTGATATCACTGAGGACCTCACCTCTAAGTATACTTTAATCTAACCAGACAATGATTCTTACTCATGTAATCTGATGATTTTCTCCAACCGATCAGTCTCTTTGTTTACTCGATGTACTTCTTAGACAAACGAACAAAAAAAATGTCTAAATCTTTGACCGTTGACTCGGGCTAAGAAAGACCGAGTGAAATTTGTTGTCAAGGGTTGAAGGCCATTAATCATCAGGTATAGTTAGTCGAAAAAGTGAGTGGCTTGAGCCAATGTAAGGATGTAACAAGTATGGGCATCGGTAAATGAAGCTCGGTTTAGTCCACAAAAGCCACAACTGACGAAATCTATGATGACCTAGATGCAAAGTAGTAACCGAAAGTGATACAGCCGACGATTTCGAACACGATTCCCTGAGGCACATCGACGTAGCTATAGAGAAATGAAACCCGCGCAATCATCGGGTAATGGATGCCATAGATCTCGGTAGCAACTAACGATAGAGACCGCGAGATGTGGGTTATTACAGCCATCGAGTAGTGGAACGAGGGGCTTCAACAGCTAAATATTAAGAGTAACGTAGGATGTATTTGTTTCTTTTTTTGTCTTTAGTTGTTAATTGTCGATTGTCGGCAGTAGCTATAAGTACTAGAATCGTGATTCACGCGATGGACCACAATTGTCTCTAGTCTCGATATTTCAAATTTTCTTATAGGATTTGCATATCCTATCTCGGAATCGACTTTGTCGATCTATTGATCCATAGCTCAAAGATATTTTGTCGAGGTTTTTCAGAGGAACAGTATTCTTGCAAAGATATCTCTAAAGCACCCATAAATTACAATTTGATTTGTCCTTTTAAAGTCTACATACACAGTGGAGATGGATGAGGAATGCGGATAAGATTTACGCATGAGGACCCCAGGAGACAGCATGCATGCATGCTTCGTTTTCTAGACAAATATCAAATTGAACAAGCTTTGGTCCCGACTGGGTCCCCATGGAAATTTTGTCTCGGACATTCTACTGGCTTAGAAAACCACTTGGCAAGCTACTGATCGAACTTTCTGACTTTCCTTCCACCCAGCAGATCGTTTGCGAATTTATTAAGTGTGAACCAAGCAAACATGATTGCGACGCTTGAAACTTGGGCGGCTTTAGAAACGAGTGGAAGAGGGGAAAAAGGAACAACGTCGTCGTCGTCGTGGCAGCACATGGAAAGCGAAGCCTTCCCGTCAAAGCAAGTGAGCTCGGATTTCTGAAAATTTTTGGCAGAGAAAGAAGCCGGGATTGACCCTCGAACGGAGAGATGCAAGGTGGGGGGAGAGAGAGAGATAGAGAGAGAGAATCGGTGTCGTGAGAAATCATCCTTTTGGGGCGCCCGCATGTTCTTTTTGACACGCGATAGTCCGGTCGTAAAAGCAGGCCAAAGTATCGGACATACTTGCTGAAGGATGATCAAGCTAATGTATTTCACCGGGGCAAAATTATTCAAGTAGTTTGAAACCTATAAATCTTTCAATTACACCACTTGAGTTTAAATATTTTCACGTTTTACTAATTAAATCTATCCTATCAATTTTGATCGGAAATCGCTAATGTGAATGTTGATACTGTCACATAGAACGAAAGACATTGACGTGGATAATTTTTTAAATTATTTTTTCTTTTTTTTTTATGACAAGGTCTAGTGAGGGTTGCTAGTCGACCCTCACCGGGCTTGAAAGAAAAAAAAAAAATAAGAAAAAATAAAAATAAAATAAAACTTATTTTTAAAAAAAAATTATGTACAATTTGAATGTTAAATGGTCAATGTCGGCATTAGTGATTTCTGATTAAAATTGGGTGGATTAACTCAATTGTTAAAATGTGAAAAAAGGTTTGAGACTTAATTGACAAAAGCATAATAAGTTTAGGATTTTTTGAACAATTTGCTAGTATTCTAACGTCTTAAGATACCCAAACCGTTGGCTTCCCAAGGCCTAGGAACTTACTAAATACAAAGGGGTTCTCCGCCTCATCTTGCACAATCATTGTAGTATACTCAAGTGGTTTTCTATTTTTGGATTTATTTGACTCTCCATAAGAGAAACCCTGTCTGATTTTATCTCACCTAGATAGTGGAAGGTTTTTTTACCTATTGTCATATCATGACTCCGATACAAATAAATTATTTCTAAACATGTAGTCCATAAGAATGAGCGGTTCCAGATTATGTATAGGTTCCACTTGAAACCTCGAACCTACCTATTGAAACAGGTTTATCATTTTTTAGAATCTCGAACCATCTTATCAACAAGTTCCAAGGTCAGTTCCATGGTTTACCTAGGTTCCACTTGCATTATTAATCGAACGATTGCAATAAATATCATATTTAACGACCACCACTTACTACTACAATTCACTAACCACAACTTATATTAAGACGCAAAAAATATATGAAACATTAATAAAATAAAAGTCTCAATTATAAAATGAAAGCTCAGATTAGTGTTTCTATATTATACACTCATCATCGGATGCCATGGAATTTTATAGGATATCACAAAGACAAAGGCAAAGAAAAATACAAAAAATTATTTTAAGTTCCAAGTTTTAAGCTTCAGATTCTATCTACATAAATCTGGAACTTACCTATTAAAATAGGTTTTCTAATTTTTAGAACTTTGAACCCACCCTACATACTCTGGAACCTGGAACTGAACTAGGACCTATCCGGTTTCAGGTTCTACCCTAAAATCATGCTCACTCCTAATAGTTCAATGCTAAAAGAACAAAACTTCAAACACTTAATATCTCATTATCTCCTTCTACATCCTTCTAGGTCTTTCTTCCTCCTGCACTTCTATCCCATGCTTCATCCCTTGCTCGCATCTCCTCACTGGAGCATCCTAATACATGGCTAAACCATGCCAAGCAAATTTCTATAACTTCATCTTTAATCAAGGCAACGCCTATCTTTCAATATCGCCGCGCATCCGACGAAGTGTTCTCATCTCTACCACCATCATCCATGCACCGATGCGAATGCTCATATATAACCACCCGGCATTCCTCGACATAAAAGGACATGGCGTGGCCTAACTCAATGCATAACATCTCTATGGATTTATGTCTCTTATCCAAGCCCTAATCACTTCGAAGAATTATAAAACAATTCATAAATAGTTCAGTACATATGAATTTAGTCGAGCATTGTACAGGGTATGACACTGCACAGGGTAAAGGGTAAAGACAGTGAGTATGACCTCAAACCTTGATTTTTCTATGTACTCACCTATTCCGATATTTTGAAAATTGGAACTTACCCTAAAATCTTACCCTAAAATCTTACAATACCCGTTTTGGAACCTACACGACCATGCTGGTTCTACAGGGCTTGACAATATGCTAGCCCCCAGACTTACGGGCCGGCTAGGTGACCCCTGTCCGAGGCCTACTCGGCTGTAGGAATTATGTTAAGACAATCTTTAATAGGAGGGAGCTTGAACGACAAAGTAGGTCCGGTCTTAGGATCTTTTCCGCTCGATCCCACCGCTACTAATCACCCCTCTACTTTGGGTTTTTCTTTCTCCCTTCTTTTTCACCATGACCCGAACCATCTCCCTTTGCCCAAAAACCGACAACCTCAATCAAATTATCTCCTTAGGTCGGAAGCCTTTTCTCTCGGCAGCAAAAGGCGGTTTGAGGTTGAACCCGAGCTCTTTTTTCTTTTCCTTTTTTCATTCATCTCCCCTCATTTTCGCAAGCATAGATTGTGCTTTGCCCTAAAATCTAGTTTATACGGCGAGAACCAAAGCGCAAACGACAAGATTTTCAAGACGGTACGAGTCGGATTCCTCGAAAACCCTTTTCGTAGCTGCGGCTCGTTCTCATCGAATTTTTTCTGAGGAAGGATTGCTTCGGAAGCATCGATTTAACAACCGAATTAAGCAAAGATGAAGGGAGCTGAATCTGACGAGGGTGGTGGGGCCCTCGCTGTTTTGCCTCCAAGACCAGCGGCGCCATCAGAGAGAAAGAGAGAGAGAGAGTTCTTGAATTCTTGCTTTCAAAGCTCACCCACCCCTTCCCCTCTCTTCTTTCTCTCTTCCTCCCTCCCTCCCTCCCCCCGAAAGATTCCACCGATTTGAAAGCATCGCATTGCCGCCGCCGCCGACGAGAGTCCGTCCGTCCACCATGAAAGGCGAGTATCTAGAATCCTCCAGCGACCGCCCCTCCTTCTCCCTCCACCACTTCCGCCCATCTCCTTCCTCCCCCGGCAAGCCCGGCCCCGGTCCCAAGGCGAAGCCCCCGCCGATCCCCACTCCGGCGACGGCTCCACCATCGATGTCGGCCGCCGCCGCCCCCGCGGCCGCCCCCCGGGTCCAAGAACAAGCCCAAGGCCCCCGTCTTCATCGCCCGCGACCCCGAGCCCTCCCTCAGCCCTTACATCCTCGAGGTCCCCTGCGGCTCCGACGTCGTCGCCTCCCTCCATGGCTTCTGCCGCCGGCGCTCGCTCTCCCTCTCCGTCCTCTCCGCCTCCGGCTCCGTCGCCAACTTCACCCTACACCAGCCCCCCTTCTCCGGAGGCTCCGGCGCCACCCTCACTTTCCATGGCCGCTTCGACATCCTCTCCATCTCCGCCACCCTCTTCCCCCTCTCCCCGCCCGCCTCGTCCTGCGCCGCCGCCGCCGCCTCCCCCAACGCCTTCTCCATCTCGCTTGCCGGGCCCCAGGGCCAGATCGTCGGTGGGTCCGTCGCGGGTCCGCTCGTCGCGGCCGGGCCGGTCTTCGTCGTCGCGGCGTCGTTCAGCAGCCCGGTGTTCCACAGGCTGATGGACTGCGAGGAGGAGGCCGAGAACGAGCGGAGGGCAGCGTCGGAAGGGGGGAACGGCAGTGGGGAGGGGCAGTCTCCTCAGATGTCGAGCGGTGGAGACAGCGGGCCGGGCCATCGGCCGCAGGCGGAGCCGGTGTATAGTCGCCATTTGTCATCGGATGTGATATGGGCTCCCGCTCCGAGGCAACCTCCACCGCCACCGCCCCCTTATAATTGAGTTTGGTTTATTCATTTTTTGTCTTTTTGTGAAGTATCTAAGGTTGTGATCTCTTGCTGCTCACCATGCTGTGTTAACTTTTAAGAGGGAATTCTTTTTCTTGTTTCAAACTGGGCCGGTTAGTTTTTGCTGTTTCTTGCAAGAGCTTAGGCAAATAGTCAGTGCAGTGTACTGTGCTGTGCTGGCATCCATTTTAGGTAGGACAGGAAATTTGACGTCGTGCTCTTCCTCCTTGTTCCTGCTAAGCAAAGTCTTCCCACGTTTTGGTTGGGGAAGAAGAATCATAAGTGATCTCGAAGCCTCGCAATTCGGCGACTTCTGCGCTCGAGGGGCATGAAGAAGCAAGCGAGCCGACCTCGCTCGGTGGGGGGCGGGTCGCGTCTCGTTGAGGGGGACATGATAACTCGGTTCTCTTCGGACCCGACGGATTCGTTTCGCTTTTTCTCGTCCCTGGGCGGTGATGGTGATGGAGGGATGGCTGGGGATAATGCGTGTGGCAGAAGAGAACGTGGCTAGGGTTTTCATCTCATCGTGGTTGGCCCCCCTCCGCGCTGTTGCTTGCTTTTCTCAGTTGCAGTTGCAGAAGAGAGAGAGAGAGACAGAGAGAGAGAGAGTTGAAAGACTCGAGGTGGGGGGGTTTCTTCGCTTTAAATGGGGTTGGACTTTACTTTTCTATGCGCGTCTGATCGAAATCTGTACTTTGGGGTTGTCTCTTTCTCTCTTTCCCCGAACCGCCTCTGAGAAATTGAAGAACCTGTGATAATTCATTCAAAGCAAAACCCTGACCTCTCTTTCCAATCTTCTTCTTCATACAATGCTATCCTTTTGAAGTAACCCCCCGCCCTCCCCTCTCTCTCTTTCTAGGAATTAATCCTTGACATGCTGTTTTTCATTTTGACACGACAACAGCGTATGTGAAATATGCCATGCATGATGCAGTCGATCCTATGGTAATTTTCCTTGATATCTCCCGACCTAATGCATGGAAGGATTTTTGAAGAACCCTGTAGGAGTTTACCATGAAAATCATTATCAAAAAGACACTGATAGAATGTTCTTACTTTTTACAATGGAATGCGTCGCTCGAAAAAGATTTCAGAAGAAGTGAATCAAAACAAGAAGATTGAGTATTGAGAAGAGGAAGGATGAATTCGTTTTTACGTGTACGGTAATTACAAAAGAGGAAAAATAACATAAAGTAGGAGTTCATTGGATTGAAAAATAGAAAATGAGTACAAAAAATGAAATTAAATAAGGAAGTAGAGAGTGGTGAAATGTTAGTTAGGGATAAGCATTGAAACCGGCATGAACCGATCAAACCGATCGATCCTAAATAGTTCTTGGTTCCTAAAATGTGAAACTAGTAAAAATCAATCCAATTCTTGATTTCAAGTATGGATCGAACCATCCAAACCGAACTAGTAGTTTTTTTTATTTATATATAATTCTTATTATTATAAAACATTGAAGGTTGTATGTATAATTTCACACTCAAAATCCCGATTGCCTATTTTCATCTCGGTGCTCAAGCCTCTCCTCATCCCTTCTGTATCTCGCTATGTCCCACCCATTCTCTGACCCTTTTACTTGACACATCTTCTTGCTCGACATCATCTCAAGTCTCGACTCTCGCCTCAATACAGAAATAGAGTATGACGTGAAAGGAACATCTAAAGTGGGTCCTTGAAGTTTAAATTGCAATGCCAAAAAGCCATAGTGGTCACACTATGTTGCTTTTCTTGTTCTTACTTTCTATTTGGAGTTCATTGAGAAGACCCAGAGATGAGATGCTTGTTCTTCCTCTCTTAACTCTCTGAGGGCAGTCTTGCAAGGAATAGAAAAGAAAAAATTAAACACTACCAGATTCTAGACTCACTTGGGACATCTGGACCAGATGGAACGCTTTCCAATTCCAGGATAAGAGTCGACCCATTTTGGAACCGATCACCCATAATGTCAACTTTTTGACAACAATCACCAACTTCCACAACCAAGTCATGGACGGTCAGCTCATAATCACCTCGCAGTGGTTGCCACGCTCTCTTGAGTATGGCTCGAGGGGGAGGGAGGAGGGAGAGAGGAGGCCATATCTCATGCAACCATCATGAGGGTGGTGGCCGTTCGATTGTGGCGATGATGATCGATCCTCTCTCCTCTTTCTGCCATGTTCTCCCCTTATGTAAGGATCTATCTTTTCTTATAAAGTAAGATTATTTCTTCCTCCTCGTGGCTTAGTTTTGTTTGGATTCAATATGGGATTATTAGAATCTTTTCAGCAAAAGAACACCCCAAGTGCCAAAACTTGGTATAAGAGGATAATTAAGTATCAAAAGTCAAGAAAGTAATACTTAAGTACCACTTTTTCAAAAAAAATGGAACACTTGAGTGACATATTTGGCGAACCCTACCAAAAATCCTATGTGGCAATTTTTTATTAATTTTTCTCATTTACATGGCTCATCAGAAAGCTAACTCAGCAAATAAAAACTTAGTCATTTTGACACAATTTGAATTTTAATAAAAAAATTAATTAAATTAAATTTAAAACCAAATTAATTTTTTTTTTTTTTAAAAGGGAGAAGGAAGATGAATAGGGCGGCGGCGGCCCTCCCTAGATCCGGCGAGGGCTCGCAAGCCCTCGCCGCCGCCGGTCGGCTGGGTTCGCCGTCCAACCCTCCCCCTCGCCTTCCTAGTGACGCGACCCTTAGCCACCACCTATTCATCTTCCTCCTCCCTTCCCTTTTTTTTAAATTTGATTTTAAATTTAATTTAATTAATTTTTAAATTAATTATTTATCACATCAGCACCAAAACAACGTCATTTTGGTATTGTCTAGCCACATCAGTATGCAAAATAACGTCGTTTTGCACTAGGTTCGTCGGAAAATTTCTACGTCAGCATTTTGGCCGGGTTTTCTCGTCATTGACACTTAACTAATCAATTTTGCTCGATTTTGACATTTAAGTATTACTTTCCTAACTGTTAGCACTTAAGTGTTCATTCATGCCAAGTTTTGACACGAAAAAGTATCCTTGTGTCGAATCTTTTCACATTCTAGGACAGCTTCAAATGTTGGATGTATGAATACTTACCCTCTCTCGGGACATTTTCTCACACTCATCAAATGCAGCCTTTGGCCATGCGACATCAATAAAAAGAATGAAGAAGAAAAGCATAAGGCCATGCAAACTTGAAACCCCCTCAAGGGGTTGGCTGATCGGTTAAACTGCCATAGTTTGGATTCAATAAATTTTGTTTTTCAAATTACAATGATACCTCTTATATTAACCTTGAAAATCATAGCCGCCATCTTGTGAGTGGAGTCTTGTTCGATACATACGAACGGGCAATTTGCGTGTATTATGGTGATTAGTGGAGTTGGAAGTTTCAGTACACTAGCTAGAAGTAAGAAAATTATGCCAATGATGGGAGTATAAAATTTGGTTGAAAATTTGTTTGTCATGTGACATTTGAAATTTATATTTATTTACGTTAGAATTTGTCAATTCAGCTCAGAAAAGGGGAGAAAACATGATAGATTGGTTACCTTTATTCATGTGAATATTTATGCTAGAAATTATTTTTCATATTTGACATTTGATATTAGCTGTCTACTTATATGTTTTGAATGAGCATTGTAGCATAAACAACCTTATATACTAATAATTTGAGAGAGTGAACAATTACAATGGGTGAGCAATTTCAGAGTGAGAATATTTCGGACTTAAAACCTGAAACTTACCTTGTCAAGATGAATTCTCCATTTTTGAAACAGAACCTACCCTATGGACCTTGTCTATTTGGTATGGTTCCAATGTTTACCTAGAAACAAGCCAATTCCCTTTTTCTTTTTTCTTTTTCTTTTTTCGTATTCCCTGAGAGTGTTGCCGATGTCAGTTTTTCAATTACATAACAAATGCTTCTAAAATATCTGCAGGAACAGAAAATAGAGTTGAGGCATCTTCGATTCTTCTTGTACAGCTAATCGACAGATCTACAAGAGGCTCATGAGCTTCAAATGGTTGATTCATGTTGAGAAAATGTGAAGAAGTAGGCGAGGCGAAGTATAGAGTGAGAGAGAGAAATCAGATGCAATGGCGGCAACAACACAATACAAGATGAAAGATAAAATTAAAAGGAGAGAATTATGATTTCTTGGGCTGGTTCCACACCCAAAACCAGGTATTTGACCGGTTATAGCCAGTTTCAAGAATCTGAAACTGAGAATCAGACCAAAACTAAGTGGATAGGTTGATCTGATTCATTTTCAAGGTTTACCCAATACTAGTGCTCACCCCTAAGAATTACAATCCTAAAATCAAGACTGGATAAAGTCACTTGCGTAAAATTTACTTTAAGATGTCAATATATGCTCTATTTTTCCTTTTCAAAATGTAGTTGGAAAATTTTATACAAAACCAATTAAACTTGTTAGTCAAAAGTATATTATCTACGTGATACGTATCTTATCCTATGTGGTAGTTAAGTTTTGGATTTATTCACTTTTGATTGACTTGTTGCAACACATGCCATCACCACATGATGCGACCGTCGAGCGAAATACCTTTATTCCTTTGCCATCAAGATCATTCAATGACTTTGTTTTTACCTTTTATCATATATCCAAGTTTACTTTCACATTCAGATGAATCAAGTCACTCCAATGCCGATCAATGACACATTGAGAACGTGTCCAAAACTTTCCTCCTTAGTCATCTACTTTTAGCTTAGCTTTCACTGCATATCCCACTAAAGCTTCAATTGAATTTTAGATCTAACTTTTCCCAATTGTCAACGACAATTAATGGACAAAGTGGCCCTACTAGAAGTGAAATCAACGGTGGTATCTTAGAATTGAAAAATCAACGGTGAAGTTGAATTTGCTACCACGATCATTTACTCCGCAATCTATTAGATGGACATTGAACCATAAGTCTCAATTTTTCAAACAACAAGAAGTTCCATTAGTGGAGCTATTATATGGACATTGAACCATAAGTCTCAATTTTTCAAACAACAAGAAGTTCCATTAGTGGAGAAATTATGATTTGTAAAAATAATCGTCTATATCACTTATAAAAACTATTATATGGACATTGAACCATAAGTCTCAATTTTTCAAACAACAAGAAGTTCCATTAGTGGAGAAACTATGATTTGTAAAAATAATCATCTATATCACTTATAAATTTTTTTCGAAACAAATCCTCAAATAATAATAACTAATTGCTAGTTCGGCATGATTTATTTCTCCTTGACTTTTTTAACGTTTTAGGTGTGGAATTTGACATGGTTAATTTTCATATTTTTTTTCTAAAAAAATATATGTTTTTAAAAATGTCGCAAGAAAGCCGCAAGATGCAACTTGTATTTGTTTAAAAATTAGGGCGTCGATAGATTGGACCAAGAATGTAGTAAAAGTCAAACAAGCAAAGATACGAAAACTTTCAAGGGGTTTGGTACGCCCGAATTTTCGCGGATTGTAATGATGAAATGCCACGTCATCGCACGCCTGTAGTGGGGCCCTGTGCCAACTTGGATGACTCATTCGTTCGTCCACGACCGCCGCTTTTGTTGACCGCCTTTTGGGCCGCGCTTGCATCCCCAAGTGCCCTCTCACCGCTAAAGTTGACGCAATCATACACCGTAATGAAGCATGTATATATTTTAATGATATCTCATATGTATTTTTTCGGGCATATAATTTGATACACTCTATGTAATTCCTAATTTTATCTCTTCAATGTCAAGAAGCATAAAAATATTACGTGAGAGAAATTGTCCAATCATTTCCAAATCTATTGTACGAACGTTTTAATTTAGGCATAAACTTTAAATCAAGTTCAAAACCTTTGCAAGAAATTTCACATGTAGTCTTTTTTGCCAATTTCGTAAAAAATTGTTGATGTAGGATTGCCAACAATGACTGAACTGCCACGTTAGTGATTTCAGGTCCAAAATTAATATGAATGATTATATTAAAATTTTGCATAAATGTCAATCACTCAATTGGCAAAATTAAGAGATTTATGATTAAATTGATATTCTACACATTAAATTTAAGATTAAATAAGGAATTTTCTCTATTATATGTATTTGAATATTGGCCATTTATATATCATTTTTAGGGTAATGTCATTAAAAAAAAACCCAAATCAGTATATATGTGACAAATATATCCCAAACTAAATTTTTAACCACTAAAACCTTTAAATTGGTACACATGTAATAAATTTATACTCTAATAGCTTCACTTAAATTTTACAGTCAAATTAATACCTAATAGTTAACAAGTAAAATAATTTCTTCATTTTGTCATAGGTGTGTTTATTTATAATTTTTCATAATATTAATCCAATTTAATGGAAAATAAATTTGTCACAAATGTACCATTTTTGAGATTTTGATAGTGACAAAATTAGTTCGAGATAAATTTGTCATTAGTGTATTGATTTATGATTTTTTGTGATCAAAAAACTAATTTGAAATAAATTTATCATTAGCGTATTAATTTATGATATTAACTCTTGAAAAGAGAGATTAAGATATGATAAATAAAAGATTGCAATCATGCGGAGGGGAGAAATAAAAGTATTTTAAAGAACTTTGACTCTGACTGCTGCCGTTAGAATGTCGTACTAAATTATATTTTATCATAGGAATCTGGAAGGTATACATTATTATTATTGCTATTATTATCATTATCATTATTATTATTTCTCAACTAACTGATTGACGTGTGCCTAAATCCATTGCATGAGCGGCGTGTTCTTATCAAATAGAAAGGTCTTATATAAAATTCCTTCCTATGCCCCACCTGACTTTATCTGAAGATTTTTTTTTAAACTTGAGCACCATGTGTGAGAAATTTTAACTCATGCAGTTTAATTAGAGATGGACACAACTATTAAATTTAGAAAATTTCGCGTATCATTCTGAAGGTAAATTATTCTTTACTATTATTTCAAGCAGTTTCTTGTTTGGCTATTTTAGATGTTTGGCATTACTTATAATTAAGAACCAAATAAATTCCAGGCGCAATAGTCTTCCGGTCCTACACACGTCGGGGAATTAGAACACATGTTTGTGCTTTCATGGATGTGACCTTGAAATACTAGGTAAACCGGTGGAATTCTCATTTAAAAAGATGGGAATGCTAATCGCTCAATCAATTCGATGAGTTTTCGTTTTTATCATCTCAATTTTTAAAGTAAAAAGATAAGATGTAAGAGAGTAATCATGAGGAGACAGAAAAATCTTGAAAAATGAAATATGACAAATTCAAAAAGAAAAAAGAAAAAAGATGCCAATCTATCTAAACGGATTAATCAAATCACGGACAACATAAGCTGTCGGTGTTGTGTCCGGGCGCCGAAAAAGTTCTGTTCTTTCCATTTTCCTTTTCGGAATTTGATTAACTTGTAGGAACATGGAAAACTGACGTTATCCCGCACCTCAGATCGTGTTGCTGCTTTGCTGAACATGTCGGCGACAGAATTAAATCTTTTTGGCCTCGTGCAAATTGGCGTCTCCTATATGTTAGGGCGCTATAATTGAAAAGCCGCTTCGAGACGAACAGACAATTTGGACGGAGCTATTGGAAGGGAGTTGGAAGGGATCCGAATAATCACGAGAGAAAAGAAAATTGAGGTTGAGTTGAAATATTGCTCGGAGCTAAGAAGGGAAAAGATTGGAAATCGCGTGCACAATGAGCCAAATATTTTCGTGGTTTTAAAAGTCGAGATAAAAATAAAGGGATTTTACGGAAAAGAAGAATATGCATCATCAAGGTTGAGCTTTAACGTCAGCTAGGCAAAAGATCCAGTGAAGGACATGGCTATTGAACCGACCACCGCCTAACCAAGCACTGCCTTCAGTCTACTTCAGGAATCGGGATGCAATCCGATTAGCATATTCATCCAATTTCCTGCGCACAATGCTAAACTCACAGGGTCATATTGCAGCTACATGTCGGACGACCGAGCTGTCTAATTGTTCATGTCAGCAATCGCCGTCTATTGTCAATTTGAAAAACAACCATAAGATGGGCACTCCGGGACAAGATCAAAGAATGAGGGAAAAGAAGTTCGGCATAAAATCTGCAATGTCTCACAAGGCAATTAGCCCTATCATTGCTTTCAAAACATCCATTGCTAAGTCACCTTCTTTTCAATAAAGGAAAAGGGGAAAGCTCAGCCAGTAGACCTAAGTTTCCTACATATTCATCAGTACTTTGACCCCCGTCTTTTGGATCAGGCAGACCCAATTTTTTTATTTTCTTTCCGAGACTTCTCCGACAGGTAATAAAACAGACATCAACGGAATTGATACTTTCAATATTACAAGAATACATCGTACAACCATTAGAAACTTCAAATAAGAACCGCATCGACATTGACAAAATGGTAATGGCCTCCTTTTTCCAGCTAGAAAGTGCATTTAAATACAAGCTTCTCATGGATCTCTTATTTACATATACTCCACCTCGATATATTATGATCAAGGTGATTGATCTGTCCAATTTCCTCCGCTACTCGCTTGGCAGATAAAATCTACATTTTACATCTGCGACACAGTTAGCCCCTCCAATGATATCCTCGGGTTAGTCTGCCTACAGAAACTACTACGGCTACTTACGAATTCTCTACCCCCAAAAAAAAAAAGAAAACGAAAAAAAAAACAAAATCCTCCACCTCCCAGATTCGCCAGCTCGCAACACATTCTCATGATGTGCACAACTTGTTAGGAAATGACGAGATTCTGGGCATGTGCTCTTTTACCGCAAAAGCCATCAATGTCGCGAGCAGAATGGAGACAACAGAGAAGGGTTAGATTAAGAGGGATTACTCCAAGGACTACTGCTCCAACTGCCACCAGAGTCACCGAATATAAAGTCAGTAATGTCATCATAGCTGGGAGAATCTCGGGTGCTGATTGTACTACAAGAACCCTCATCAGAATTACTGCTAAACAGGGAAGAAACATCGCTTGAAGAGTCCTCTCGGTGATATCTGTGCAGCGGGGTGAAGTCCGAATCAAAAGAATGGGCACTGGCTGAATCATTTCTAGATGCGGAAGAATGGTGGTTGTTCCTCAAGTTTGTGAAGCCCGATTTAAGCGTGGCACTTTTCCCGCTGCTCTTGACATTAATGGGTTTGTTTCTCGGATCCGCAGATGTCATGCTGTCTTTCAATAATCTAGGGGCACGTGGCAAGCACCTGTATAGCAATTACTTGATCTGAGTATCAGACAGCCACATTCACACCGTGCAAGAGCTTGTAAGATCTTTTACCTGGCATAGAGAAGCATATAGGCTCCCTTCGTCAACACCCTTTCGAGTTCAACAGGCTTCACCTATAATAAAGCAGGATGATGATTAGTGAATGTGCATTCGTTATTAATGCTAAGCTCCAATTAAATCCATTAAAAGGACAGACCAAAAAAAAAAATCAAAAAACATTTCCATAGCAGAATGCTTATAAAATCTGAGACCAAAATGACACCCTCAAAATCGAAAGTGTTGAGTGAACAGAACAACTAACAAGCAAAGGCCTCACAAACATGTATGTGTGCATGCACAAACTCATCTATGTATCACTTTAAATGAAGTATTGAGCCGAGCGAGAGTATCATGCATACAGCACTAATAAAAACTGCAGGAATCTCAATAGCTCAACCCTAGGGAGCTAAGTACATGAATATCACCCAGCAATACAGCTTGAAATACCCAAACGTAGAAATGTTCATAATGTCTGCAAGCAGATAAGCTTGAGAGCGCGGTTCTATTATGACCAGTCCAGTATCAAGCAGATAACTCTTGGTGAAATATCCTGTCGCATGCAAGATAGATAACTTCTAGTTGTCGTGAATGTATCCAAGGAAAATGCAATTGCATCAACTTTATTGACAAGTAACTGGAATTTTCAACTTATAATAGAAAGAATAGCCTAGGAAGCAATTAGCATAAAATCTAATCAAAATCTTGCATCCATGTTCTCAAAAATTTAGACTAAAGGAATGAGAATTTACCGTGCTGTCATCAATCTTGAACCACTTATTGTGCATATTCTTAACATAGCAGACGTAGTGACCAGAAAATGCCGCATTCATGATATCCAAATGAACAATTACTCCATAAAGCCTATATACAGCGGATCTGTCACTTGTTGTCCCCTTCATATATGGGGACAAATCAAGGATCTCTGAAAACCGAATGGACTTGTTAAGCTTTCCAAATTTACCTGACTGCATGTCCAAAAAAAGTGCCAATGAGTTTTTCTTCCATAAAAGTACACACTGTCTGATTTAAAAAAAATATATATGAAACATGAAAAATAACTCTCCACAATCACTACACCTGAAATCGCTTCAATGCAATTGTAAGGATATTAGGAGCCTCTAGTACTGTCAGCTTCTTCCTAGCTTTCTCATAAGAATTACACCTGATAAAGTCACAAGAAAGAGAACATCATAAGTCCAGAAAAATCAGTTAATAAATTGGTTCAGGCCACCAAAAAGTATCATTTCATAATCTATCTCAGTGACAGGAAAATATCTCATAGTAACTTACGACGCAAAATAAGCCAGGATTCACTGTGCAACATGAATAAAATTCTAGCAAGATTGTTCTGTAAGTTTTTTTATTCATAAAATTGCCATAGTAAATGGCAGCTTCAAGGAGGGGCCAAAGATCAAATCAAATGATTTTCAATACTTAAAGGATGATCTCCATTCTCAAAGAATTTTTTCGGGGTAAAAACTCTTGTACAGTTTACTTATTAAAGCACCAAAAACCCCAAAAAATTGTAAGGAAAATGCTTCAAATGAAATAACAAGTTAATTAGGCATGCCAACCTGGTACATTGATACTTGTTCTCTCCATCCAGTGTTTCGGTACTAGTGAACTGTCGAAGAGCCTCCTCCAGCGTTCTAATATCTCCTCCAATCTCAACGGTCAGATCCATCATCCTTTCATGTCGCTCTGACTTTCCATTACACCTTGTGCACTGAATCTGCAAATAGAGAAGGGAATTCCATGCATATCAATTATAAACTCTCAGCATTACGCCTTGTGCACTGTATCTGCAGATTGGAGAAGGGAATTTCATGCAATGGTAATAACCTTTGCACCTTATCTGCAGATTAGAGAATGGATTTCATGCTTATCAAAAATAACCTTTCAAGTTAGGGGGGAAAAAAGCCCTTCACAGTTGCATGCAAGAGGTCAATAGAACAGTGGGACAGATGAAGATGGAAGAGCATCGTCAAAATTACTACCTTTGAACGAAGGTAGCCTCCGAATGTGAGGCCAATGAGAGTGGCTTCTTCCTTTGACCTAGAAACCTTCTTGCCAGAGTCCACAAGACAATCAGATTGCATCTTATCAATAGCACACCTGCCATATTTAACTCATCAGGGGTTGCAATATCCAACACTAGAGAGAAACAGCCAAAAAATTTCACGCCAATGCAATTGTCATAGAGTACAGTAAAGAGAGGTGGACTCTCACCTTAAAAATTCATGAGCATCCTCTTCTTTCCCATTTCCAAGCTGCCTTCCAATGTTTCTTAGCTGGGATACAATTCCAATAGGTGAAATAGGAGACTTCCCTTCATTCATCCTTAAAATTAGACTCTCAAATTCACAGGTGAAACACCAATCTTTTCTAACGCCTGAGGTAACAGAGATGAATAGTACAGATAATATGTAAGGTGTATTACAACGTGACTGGAAATCATCTAAAGTCACTCACTGAACAAATAAAAGTGCACCAGCAACTCACATGCTTTAGAGTGGAGTCCTTGAAGGAAATATGCAGTAAGAGGAGGAGTAAATGCCAAGCACTGCAACACAGCATTCGCGTAACAACTGCAAGGAAAAGAGGGCTTGTGTCATAGAAAACCATACAAAGAAAAATTCCTGAAAAGACAAGTCTCAGCAATGAGATAAACAGTATTTCATACTCAAAAGAGAAACTTTCATCAATCCTCCATAAGTTTCTTGAAAGAGATGCACTTACAGATCAAACAAATTCAAAAGCTTCAGCTAAATGGACGAAATCAATAATTTCAGAAATCATTTTGTAAATTGAGCTTTGCCGGAAGCTAAACACATATAACCAAGTCACAAAGGAAGATGCTAATTGATTTGTTCAAGCAGAATGTGGTCCACTCTTATCCTGAAATCTAGGGTTACACAGAACAGTTTACTTTGCCTACTTGGTGTTTACAAAATGCAAGAACATATCATATAGTCACTTGCTATGGAAGAGTTAGGAGTCATCATTAGTAAAGACAAAACATCGATGTGACGCCCTCAGCTGCGTTTGGTTGCCAGAACAAGAATTATGATAGGGTAAGAAGTCTGGAGGGATTTGTTCTATTCTATTTTTTGTTTGGTAAACCATTAGATATGATGGCAGATATAATTGTAAAATTGACAATTCAAAGAATTTCCTTTAATAAGTAAAGAAGCCAAAAAAAAATAAAAATAAGAGACAGGGAGTGTGGTTGCTGGAGCACTGTTGTTGGACCATCATTGTTGTGGGGGTCTAGCCCACTCCTCAGGGACCACCACTGCCTGTGGCGACCACTGTGGTGGTCACGTCTATCGCGCCGGTTGCAGATGACCACCACAACAAAGAGAAAAAGTACAGGTCGAGATCCAGACCTCAATCTGGATCTTGCTGCACAAGGCCACCACTGTCATGGTGGTCGCAACTGTGATGGTGGTCTCCAAGAGCAGCACAGGGCTGTACAGAAACAGATAAGCAAGGGGCGGTTGCGTCAACCATGGAGCTAAGATCTTAGGCAACCACTGCAATGGCGGTCACCTGAGTTGTGCGACCACCCAGTGTCACTTGAGGGGTGCAACCACCACGGAGTAGTAGCCAGCAAAACTTTCTGTGTTCAACCTGCTTGGCATTTTTTCGTTTATATTTTTTTATTCTTGTCCAGGTGGAATGATATTGTCCCACCCTCATGCACCAGATAAGTTATCCAGGTTTATCCCAGTCTGAATGCGTATCCAAACACCGAATGGGATTAGGTCTATCATATCTGGCATTTTACCCACGCGACCAAACACGCCGCTCTTTCTTTTTTAGAAGAACATTGCTATGTGAATAATCACTAGTGGCTCTCTGACTCTTTACAGATATTAGATATAACTATAAGAGCCTCACTCATGTAAATTACCTGATGTCAAATTCTTATCGAAGTGGAACGGGGTTAGTTACCAATAAATATAACAGTGTTGCAATCTACTTATTTTGGTAAAGCACACATACGTCCTAAGCAAACAAGGACAAGAAATCAATACAAAAATTCTAGATATTCAGAAACCAAGATTATCAAAACCAAGCGGCATGGATCATCAAATCTCTTAGCCGTCCTTCGAAGAACTGGAGAGATACCATTACCTATTCCCACAGTTTATGAGGCCCCGGGGATGCAATTCCACACCTTTCCATGTATAGAGTGTGACAAATAACTCATATGGAAAAATACCCTGCAAAAGGAACGAATAAATGCACATTCAACGAAAACACTTTGGCATGAATAAGAATAATATTTGGCCCCAAAAAATGAAGAAGTAACAAGAAAAAGGTTGCAATATAATGAAAAACCTTGTCATTGCATCTTCCAGGTACATCACTCCCAACTCCTAATCGGTGGTGCTTTGACATCACCGATCCTTTAAATTGATCTAGGACTCTCCATACTGAAGTTTTCAAGCCATTTTTAGTGTTTGGAAGATGAGCTGCAACATGAGAGGACACAGCAGCATGTGCTTGGCCTTCACAAACTCTCTCCAATTTGGCACGTGAAGTTGAATGCGAATCAGACCCAGAAAGTCCACGCGAATCAGACCCAGAAAGTCCACGAACATCAAAAACAGAAGGTGATATGCATCCAGCTTCACTGCACTTTGATTTATGAGCATCCACTCTTGAAGAAGGCACTATCTTGCTGGGAGTTACGTTGGCCTTCACAGAGCTTAAAGGCTCACCGGCACTAAATTTTGACACATGAGAATCACTGCAACCTTCATCAGCAGCATGATTGGGGCCTTCACTTTTTGTGGACAGTGATTTAGGGGCATTTGAACCATCTGCATTCGGCGTTTCAGATAAAGCAGATCTACTTTCAGATTTCTTAGCTGAGATCTCAAAATCTTGCCGATTGATGGGACGGACATTATTGTTGGACAAGTCGAAAGAAAACCTACGAGTAGATCCAGAATCAGGTTTTCCACAGGCACCAATTTTGCTGATACTGGAATGAGAAGAATCATCACAAACATCATTTCTTGGATGGTTCAGAGTATTCCAGAAGCCAGAAGGGTGTCTAGCTGGCTTAGCCATTGTATCTGTGTCCAAGCCACTACAGCCCGAATGTGAAAGACTGCTTGACTTGCACTGGACTTGATCATCAATACAACCGCTCTTACTTTTGTGTAATTTACTTGAACTTCTGAAACCCTCAATAGAATCAACCAAACTAGCAAATTTAGGAGAAAGTGGCTCAGCTTGTTCCTTGATCTTGATACCACCAGTGCCAGGTATCTTATGCGCAATATCAGATGATAAAGGTTCCTCTAGCCTCCCAGAATCATCTGAATTAATGCTTTCACAGACAGAAGTATCATCCGAGGAATCGCTATTTGTAGTGGAGGAGGAAAATCCAGCGGATGCATCAGAAGATTCAGAAGAACAATTTACATCATGAAGCTCAATTGAGATCTTATCACCCTTAGCACGAAATATTTCAGAGCAGCTGGATTGAGCCCTTACGCATTCATCACTAAATGATACATTTGGCTTAGCACACTGCTTTGCCTTGCTCTGCAATGTCTCTCCATAAGATGTATCCTGTCCTGACCTATTATCCTTCCCATCAAAATGGCTCCCTGCCTCCACAGGACGACATTCTTCCTTATGTCCTTGTCGCCAGTGTATAATTTGGCACTTGCTAGAGCTAAGACATGGAAATGCTAAAATTAGTAGTTGGAGAATAGCCAGATAACTTATACAAAATACGCATGAGAATTTAGACACTAGCAAAGAGATAAAAGGAAATAATCTATATTTGCAAACTTAGCATCACTGCTCAAAAATCAGGAAGATGGAAATAAAGAGTATGAGACATCTGTCTGTAAGACATGAGTTGTTTCCTGGTGATACTAGTATTAAACTTCACATAGTCATTAACACTTCTCCATTACTTTGCCTCACCAAATTCTGCTCATAAATTATAGCAAACAAATTGTGGACTAAGGACCAACTTCACATTTGATAAAACACAAAAAATTCATATTACTTCAGCACATTCACAAAAAAATGATTCGACTTGTGATGGCATTTCCTAAAAGGCAGTTAATGACACTTTGCTTCATCAATTCAATGTCTTGGTTCCATCACCAAATATGCCACCAGTATAAGATGTCCCAAAAGGTCATATTTTGCAACGTTTCAACACAATGACAACCTTCATCATGAGGACAATACGTGCAAAGTACTCATGGATGCAAAATTGAACGTCAGTCAAACATCCAACTCAAGAATGTTACACTTCTCGCACCGGGTTAAACAACAGAACAAAATGATTGTTTGGATGTGTTTGAATGCCACAACGTTCCTCAGGTTGTTACCACTGCGATTAACAAGATGTCTAAAAGTAACTCCAAACTTTCCTCAAAGCCGTAACAAGAGCTCATGCTTATCTTTCTATGGCGTCAAGCTGCTATTTACAAAGTTTATTTCAATCAACAAGGTAAACAAGGAAGGTCTTCAGGACAAACTCTTCAAGCATAAAATGGCTTTAAAAATTGCATTCGGCAGCAAACTAAGCAATTTCTTAATGCGATTACGCCCCTTAGTTTCCAATCAATTCCTGCAATGCCAGGGTAGCCCAGTAGCAACGGTGAAGCAGGCTATCAAGAAATTCCACACCATTAGTTCACCAACAAAACCCACGGACTCCAACACGCCTCGAATCATTGATTTTATCCCTTTGCCGATCATTCACGCTATCGAAAGGTAACAAGGACAAACTCGCGGCGCCCTATGCGAACGCTTATGGCAAACAACAAACCGATCTCCCACGGCAAAAAACGTACCAGTATCTCACGGCTTTGCACTGAGAACAGCGGGTCGTGGTAGGGCAATAGCAAACGGCGCAGTAGTAACCCTGCGGAACGGGAGGAGGAGGAGGAGGCGGCGGGGCGGCCCCGGCGAAGTAGCTCGCGGAGGCCTCAATCTCGGCCCTCGCGGCCTCCTCGGAGGCCAAAACGAGGAGGCGCCCGATCTCCTCGCTCTTGGCGGCCGCGAGGGTCCATCTCCGGCGGAGGAGGAGCCCGAGCAGGGGGAACGCGAGGCAGACCACCAGGACCAGGCTCGAAAACCCTAGATCCCCAGCTACAAGCATTTATCCAGCCCCAGAGGAGAAGCATCTAGCGAAGTCCGAAGGCCGCAATCCTCTGATCCGATCACCATACATAGATTATTCTCTCCGGCCCTGCGGGGTGGGTGAGGGAGGGGGGGGCACTGCGAGAGGCCGAGCGAGGTCGGCCGGCCGGTCGGTCGGTACTGCTCCGGCCCTCGATTGGCGGCGGCGGCGGCGGCGGCGGATCCCGTGCGGAGGAAGAATGCGGGATTCTCTGAGGGAGGTTGAAGGCGGAAGAGGAAATCCTGCCTTTGGAGAGACGGAGAATTTTGGAATTCTGCGAGGGACAGGGCAGAGAGAGAGAGAGAAAGAGATGCGGAAATAAGATTCGAGTTCGCTAAGAATTTGTTTCTTTCCTTCTTCTTTTTTTCTTTTAATTTATTCTATTCGTTTTTTTTTTTTTGTACGTTGCGACAAAGGGAATTTGAGATGGGTTGCCGGTGGAGAAAAGAAGAAAAAGGAGTGGGGGAGAGAGAGAGAGAAAAGGCGGTATAATCGACCAATCGCTTCTTCTTTTTTTCTTTTTTTAATCCGCTCACTATGAATCTCTTCTTATTTATCGCCTGTAATGCAATTTACATGTGTCTCCGTTTCAAATAATTTGTACAATCCTGGCGCTAAAAAAAAATCACTGTATTTTTATCAAACTATGGTACGAAGATTATGTAAATTACTTCTTTCTTATTCATTTGATTGGATTAAAAATGTGATAAAGCACTCAGTGAACCTTGTCTTTTAGATGTAGTAATAATGATAGCAAAGGAGACTCTTTTTCTTTTTTTCTCATAGATTATAAACAAGTATCAAAAGTTTACTAGATCGACTCACGGACAAAAGAAAGGGCACAGAGAGATCGTAGAATTTCATATCAAATGATTCGTTGATTATAAGAATGTTTTGATTCGAAATATAAGTAACTATCATCGTATTATAAGGCTGATTGTAGCCATTCAAAATTATGACAACATGAACATATATGATAAGTGAATTGAATCATATGGTAATACATTATATATTGAATATTATTCGTGATACCATTTTTTTTATATAATTAAAAGATGTGAGCCAGCTTTATCTCGATCATTGAAAGGTGTGTACCGTTCAGAGTTCTACAAGATCTTATGATTTTTTTTTTTTTTTTTTTTTGGTCGGTAGGTCTGATGGTTGAGACGCAGTAGATTCAATGCACCGGATGCTTGCGAGATGTGCCTCGGGGGAATCTTGCCTTTTTCCATTTTGACGTGAGCTCTTCGATCCGCCAAGTATTCCCTGTCGGGTTCCATCCACGTGCCGGTGGAACCGGTTCATGTATTGGGACCGGAACCTGATGGGTCCGGTTCGGGTTGACGCACGTTGTTGGAAGGTGACGGACGGTCGAGATCGGATCTGGAGATTTGGTGGGGACCGAGATTGGGCGGCGGAGATGGATTGGCTGGGACTCCGAGTTGATGGTTACGGTAGGCAAGATGGGAGATGATGATGGCTCACCTAATTTTCGAGGATGCATCTCTCATAATAATCATGAGCATTCGGGACCAGCATAACAAGTTGCTCAAGACCGACAAAAAAAAAAGTTGCTCAAGGGAATTTTTATGAACACATTTATGAAAATCAAATGAATAATTAAATATATGACTGTAATCAATGCGTGATCGGAACAAGAAAATAAATTATTTTCATGCTTCTTATCACGCGATTATAAATTTATTGAAAAAACAATGATTGTGGGCTTGTTCGTTTGTAATTAAGTAAAAATTAACTTTGGTGCCAAAATTTAAATATCACGCGGATTTCAAAACCTTAGAAGAAAATATATGCAAGTTGGTTGCGAATTTTTTACTAATCCGAAAATAAAAATAGAAGTGTGCTTAGGCGAGTTAAAATGAAGATCCAAATGTGTCCATAAAATTAAATAGATAAAAAGGGGAAAGAATTTAATGAGAACTACTTAAAAGATACATAATCATCAATATAAGACATAATATTGTACATGCGTGATACTTAACCAACAAAGATTTCTCAACGTTAGAAAAAGTAAAAGGGAATATTTTCAGCCATATTTCATTCCCAGTATCATATCTAGTTAAATTTCAAAGGACCGATATTACTTCTCAAGTAAGTTACCATTTTGCTTTAGCACGTGAACTATTACAAAATCGACGGCGGACATCTCAATCAATTGTACCCGTCCTAAATTATGAAAACTTGCATAAGTTGTAGCAACCCTTTGACTATAAGCAAAAATTAATCTAATATCATCTATCAAAGAAGGAAACACCATCTCGTCCATTTTAATAATCGTTAGCTCACATTAGGGGGGTACGTAGGATCGAGTGCATGCGCGAGATTTTTATAGCTCTAGACGACGTTGAGAAGCACAAGAATCATATTCTACGACGAGTATAATAATCTTCATGCCAAAATTAGGTCTAGGCCATGTCAAATCTTGCGAAATTGGTGAAACTCTGGTCCAGGAGGTAAGTAGGAGGCGACCAAAGGCAGGCCAAGTTGAAATATACTTTGATGTTGGCGTGCAGACTTACGTCAGTGGGAGGACCCATGTCCTTTTGGTGTATTATAAAGTACTTTCGCCTCGAGGAGGACGGAAAAATCATATATAATTTCGAGTCTTGACTATGGTTTATGGAATCTTTCCCGGGCGGACTCTCTATGATATATACACCCATAACATATAGCACTGCTCAGAAAGGGAAAAACATGTCAACAGTTTTCATGGCCAGAATAGTAAAAAAAGGAAAAAGTTAAGATGACTCAAGTAGTGCGTGCTTGGACAGATTCTAAATCAAAAGAGAGCAACAAGCGAAATTGCTCTGATTGCGGCGCGTGACCTCTCGGGAAATCTTATGCCAGACACGCACTGTAGAGATTTTTGCGGTAAGACTTTCTAGATGCAGAGTCACAGAAAAAAAAAACAATGACCAAACGATTAGCAAGTAGTAGCAAGGATCGACACTATGAAGTCATTGGCTCAAGCTTCGAAATGAGAAGAGGAACCGACTACTTCAACAACCTGATGTTCCTGGAGATGAATGACGGTGCCTCTGATACTTGAATTCGGCCTGCAGTTTCCAAAGGGGCCTCAGACTTTTGTATTGCTCCTCAGCTTTTGGGAGAACATTCCCGGTCTTCACCATACCCTAAAACGTTGACATGGATCCTAACCTCGTCGCGTAGGCATCCTACTTCCTTGTGTCAGTGCCCAAAAACCAATTCCCAGTTAAACTTGGATGTTAATGAAAGCAGCGAGATTAGCACCATATTATCAAACACTACCATTCCATCATCTAGGACCTGCCCTTGAAGTGGCATCTGATTCCTGATTTCTGCTTGTGTCTTGCGATGGCTGGCCTTCTAATCTTGCCCCTCTATCAGCATCCTGACTATTTGTTTTCTTGTATTTATTGCGATTCAGTGAAGTGTTTTCTCTTCCCAACTCGTCTCCTGGGTCCTGGATTGGTCTAGAAGAACCATCTGATTCTGTACCAGGAATCTCCGCAGATTGAGATTCCGATGCTCTACCCTTTTCTGTAACCTCAGCCGCTGGAAGGGAGCCTCGACCTTTGTCCATGTTCTGGAGCTCATAGGCAATTTGAGTACGCCGCTCTTTTAAGAAGTTCAGTCGAGTAGTCAACTTTGACAATGCGGAAGTTGTCGAGTTCAGCCCCTGCTCATTCATAGAAAAGAAAAGAATGCGTCAAGATTGGAAAGAATTAGAGGGATGCTGACTACTCTATCCAGTTTCACATTCTAGACACAATATATGTCCTATCCTATTTCTGCCAGAACAAATGCCAAAAGGAACGAACAAAGAGACAACAACACAACTATCAACAGAGAAGTGGCACAATGGAGTGCTTCAAAAGCCGAATTTTGACAACGTTAGATTTTTGCCTAGCTCATATTGCAAGCATACGATCCAAGTTAAACTGCTTAACATCCCTTTAGCTAGGAAAGAAGTGCACTTTAGCTCTCTTCGAAGGAGTTAATTGCTCCTCCTTTATGCCTTTTAATTGCTTTAAACTTAGTCTCTTATTAAGCAAATGAGTTGTGATGAATGTAATCAGCTAAACAGACAGAATCTAGTGATACAAAAATGTGACATGACAGGCACTTCTGAACAAAAAAGGGCTTTTGCGTAAGTTGGCATAACGTTAGGCATGCGCTGTGATTTCTATTGATTTTTTCCTACGAGAAACATGGCAGCAAAATAAACTCGCCATAATAAGTTGCTGACATCTACCTCGTTCCTTGTACCAGACCTCTTTGATGACACTGGAGCAAGAGGCCTTCCTGCTGCTGAATCTGCAGCTTGAGAATTGGCTGGCTGGCCCAAGTACCTGGATTTGCTGTTATATGCTGAATCCGGCTGCTGACCTAAAGGTTGATGTTTATTTGACGAAGATGTTGATTCTTCCTTACTCTCATTCTCAGTATGCATGCCATCCAAACTCGAGTCCTTTTATGGAAAACATCCAAAAGGTAGGGGGTCATGTTGTTGGTCCACCCAAGAATATGACAAATAAAATGAGAACCATTCTAAAAAACTGGGTGAATTTCACAAGCATTTGGAGATTTAACCGTTATAGGCAGATTGTCGTCCGACCCCAAGATTTTATAATGAGAAAATTTTGGTCACAATTATTCATCCACTGTGCAGCTTACAAAGCTGATCGTTCTCTACATGTATTTTGGTAAAGATCTCTGAAGAGAAGTACATACAGGTACAGAGACAAAGATAAAGAGATGTGCATACCTTTGTAGATGACCTTCCAGCAAGATATGAACTCTCTGGATTCTTAATGTCACCCTGTGTATTCTTCCTGTTCCATAAGAAATGTGAAAGTAAGCAGAAGTCAAAGAAGAGAAGAGACGAGCATGTTTGCATGTGTGCATGCACTCTAAAACGACATTCCTATAAAATTCATGTCTTATTCAATCAGACATCTTTGAGGTAGAGTAAAAATACAAAAAACTATTCAAGCATCAAACTTTTCTAGAATTTGGCAAAAATGACAGAAGGTCATTCATGTAGACACTTCTTTTTCGAAGTTTGACACTAAGAGCACTTACAGATGCTAATGCAATAGCAGAGCAATTAAAGAAATGGAAATCATACACTTTCACACTGTCATCTCCACTTTTATCTTGTCGATCGCCTAAATCTTGCATTGAATGATAGTTCTTTTCACGTTCTTCGTTAAGCTCTACTCCAAGATTATCAACCTTTTGCCTCAAATTCGTGACGTCTGCCTCTGCCCGAGCTAAATCTTCAATGTCTGCCTTTGTCTACAAGATTCAAAGTTAAATGATTTTTCCTTTTATCAAAGCCACTTAGACTTCCCGTCACCCGCAAAAAATGGAACTTAGACCTGTTGAAAGAGAAATTCACCAACCTTTTCGTTGATATTTGCTCCAACAGAAACAGGCACCCTAGTTACTTTAAGCCCTGCTTCCAAGGCTTGTCTCAGATCTCTTTCCTTCTGTAACTGTTCCTGCAGTCTTGCCACCTATAAGCAGATTTCACGTCACATTATAATGATGAACTCGCCAACAAAATCAGTTTCACAACAATAAAATGCAATCAGATTAGGTTTGTACAAAAGTAGGAACATCATTTCACAAAAATGCAACAGCTAAAAACTACCAAGAGGTTATGGAAAAATGCTCTGAATTCCATAGAAAGGTCACAAAGGAGAAAAACGAAATTAGTCAGAAAATATAAAACGATATTATTGCCATCAGCTACTAATTCTGAAATATAGGTTAAATGAGCGAATCTGTTAATTGGAACAGTACAGTGCTGTATAGAAGAGACAGCTCTGGCGGTTACATTTCTGATCTTAAACTCAGAGCAGGTACTTGTTTGAGGCACTGAACTTAGGTTCCTTGTGTTCTCTCTGTGTTTCTAAAAGATTGTTATGCGACACTAATCAAAACCAGAGATTCAAAAATCATTTGCACTAGCAGAGGATATCTTCTATTGTATAGAACATACATCTTGCTCGAGAGCCTGACGACGCCGGTGCAATGCTTTCTTCTGTTTTTCTAAATCAGCCTGAAGAACTGCATTCTCCTTGGCCTACAGCAGCAAAAGAAAATTCCGGCATAAAAGTTAAACCACTTCATGCAAAAAAATCTACATGGAGAGTAAGCACGTACCTCTTCTGCAATTCTGTCTTGCAAGTCAAGCTTTGTAACCTCAAGCCTCTGGATTTCAACACTACATTGGTAAATTTGTCATCAGTGGAAAAATTACTGGAAGATACAAAGCAAAAATAAGGGTACTCAAGAACTTCTATTATATTTAATGAGACTGAATATGATCACACTTGTTAAGACTATACCTCCTTTTTTTATAAGGTCTAAATGCACCAATTAAATGTCACCTTTCAATAGGAAAAGAAAGATAAGCGCAAAATTTGTCAATCTGTAAAAGTTTACAAACTTAATGGTTTATGCAATATTATACGACCATGCCTTGATTAATTTTCCAAGAACCCAGTGAAGCACAAGAGAAAAATCAAATAAGCTCGAATGCAACTAAGAGCCTACATTCACCAAAGGTGGACATAATAAGAAAAAGTAGGGACTCCAACAACAAGAAAATGCTAAATTTTATCCCTACATGTTTTGGATGCTCAAATTAGGAATATATAATCAAATTAAAGGTAACCAGTGCAGATTCAGACATATAAGGTCTTTCCTAAATTCACTTTAATAAACAAACACATGCTAATCCCCTATAAAGATTATACTCCAAAAGGACCAAACAGATGATGTAGCTTCAATCAAAGATGAATTACAGCAAGATACAAATATATCATTGACATCATCTATCTCAATTAAAAACTTCAACGACAGTGTCAAACAAAAAATTCATGACAAACAGTAGCTGCATCACTTACTCATCAATAATGTCACAGTCATTGGATTCCATGGATAGGTTCTTTTTTCCCTGAATTCATGCCAAAAGAGGAGATGCAAGAGTAAACAACGTTATTGTAACACTTGCAAAGAATAAAGATTTGGCTTTTCATGGACCATCCCAGCAGTGCAGGCATAAAAGTGACGTTGTATTTTGGAGTGAGAGATGCGGGGACTTTTTCCTAAAGAAAGAGACTAATTTTCATTTAAAAGGAATACTCACAGGAGTACGTCCCCAAACAGCAGGACGCCTAACACTGCGGACAGTCCCACTGGATATAGTTGTTGATTTCTTCATATTGGACAATGGACCATGATCGGTCGACTTTCCAGGAAAATTAATTTCTGCAAAATCATCCACTGGTGCTTGAGAAAATTCATCATCTTTCCACGATGAGCCATGATTATTTAGCTGGTTATCAGTGTGCTCACTCCTGAGCGGTTCCTCAGTTTGGGATGGTAAGGTCTTAGGTGAATTTTGTGATAGCTTCTCTTTTTCGTTAGAATCAGCAACTGCTTCTGGAGAATGGGAATGAGGGGTACAACTACCAGATACCTGCATAGACAAATCTTAATGAAGAATCTCAATGAAACCATTTCAACAAACAAAAACTGATCAATCTCAATGAAGAATCTGACATAGCTTTAAAAACAAATCTTAGTCCACTTCAAAAAAGGAAAAAGAGAAGAAACTCGTACAAATACAAAAGCAGTGGTAGAGGCAATTATTTAAGCTTAACACGCTTATTGTCATCAGTGCAACAGAAACCTCCCAACTGGTCAACAATAATAACCATATACTACAAACAATGCTATTATTTGATATCGCCACAGCTCAACTACACTGGAAGTTTAACTTCTCCATGCTACTGATTCACAGAAAGAAGAGGGAATGATACTTATGCATTGCCACGAGAAAGATGAGTGGATAATGTCAAAGAAGATAGAGAAATGAAGGGTCCAAACACAGTGAATGTTATCAGCCCTATGTTCTCTTTCTTACTCCAGAGTGATCCCATTATACTATGTTTCAACTATGTATATTCTTTTACAAGGACACTACGAAGTCGAGAATTATTGTGTGATAATATCCTTCATAGGCATTGCAATAAGCATTGACATGTCTAGGCACATGGAGTACGAGAAATTGCCAAGAAAAAATGCTCATATTGCAGTTAAAGACATTGTCATAAAAACCTAATCGAGACGAGTGGATAACAACTTACCTTCTGGAATAAATCGGTCTCGCCTTTTTACTTAATATGGTATCAACGCCAGGGTCTCAAGTTCAATTATGTTGCATTGCCCTCTCACCCATGTATGACATCAATGTCTTATGGGTTTTAATTATTCTTTCACCTCTACATATCTCTTTCATACAGTTCAAGCTTTTGTCATTCCAGCATTGCATTCACATGAGTCTCTAATAGCATAAACTTTTAAAATAAACGATTGCGCATTTAACTGAATAATATGCACTAACTTTTTTTCCCATAACAGGATAAATGTCAGCTATGCTAGCATGCTTTTCTGGAGCGGAGAGACCCAGAATAATGGGTCGTTCTATTCCATCTATTCCATAAAGTAACTGACCTTCTTGTTTACTCGAAGTAAAAAGAGAATTTGGACAGCAGACAACAACACCACACTATGGCTCCTAACGATACAAAAAAATCTAAGGTTTCTCCAGTCATGATTAAGCATCATGCTAATTGTTTTAGTGTAAGGAAATACCTTGTCAAGTTGAGCATTATCTCCATCAGTTTTGTTACTGGAAGCATATTTCCCATCCTCGTCACTGCTGCTGTGGCTTTCACTCGATGTATGTCCCAGATCATCTTTGGATTCCGATTCAGAGTCTTGCGTTAAATCATCATGTTCATCATCCTCATAGGATCCATCATCATCGGTTTCCTCCTCACTCTCACTTCCGCTCTCTTGTGAGTCAGAGTATATATCAGGAGATAGAGCATGTTCCTGCAACAAAGTTAATTGTGAAGCTCTAACAGCACATACAAGAGGCCTTAGCAATTCTGAACAAAGCAATCTGAACCAGATATGTAGAGGATAGACAATAAGAGACCATGTCTAATCTATATGCACCATGCGCGTGGAGGAAATATGAAATTCTGAATCTTCAAAATGGCAAGACTACTCTGAACTTTAAAAGTATAATAATGAAATCAAAGCATCGCGAGAAGACAGTTTACTCATATATATGCTGTCACTGGATGAGTACAAAGACTTGGATCCTGGATGAGCAATCCCATCTGTAAGGTTGTCTAAAGACTTAAGAATGCATGCTAACATGAAGATGTTTAAACATCCAACATCCAATACATATTGGGAGCATATTCTCTCAGTGGCCTTAACCTTGACAAGGCGAACCCCTTCAATGTCCGACTAACAAGAATTTTTTGGAATGTAACCAACAAGAATCAGGAATGGTGCCATCCTTGTGCACAAAACTTGAGGAGAAGGCTAGAATGAGATGGTTCAGATAGGATCAAAAGCTGAAACATTGTTTGAATTAAGAGATATCCCATCTTGATTCTGTGGAAGAAGACAAGTATAAAAAGATTGTGGTGGAGAATTGGTATTTGTTTCAGGAGAAGCAGGGTTTGAAGGCACAATGCCCAGAAACCATGCCTGTTAGGTCCACCAAGATATGGTATCCAGACTTGATCTCATATCCTTTTGCAACTAGAATGTACGAAGAAAAAAGTTTTCTAGAGCTACTCGACTTTAAACAGATGTACCTGGTAGAACAGATAATTGACTTGCCATAGACCAAAACTCCTGAAGTTACTCATGCTATTGTTCCTGGCAGTATCACCAGTGCTCAGAGATGAAGTAGCTTATTTTTCCTGTTGACTAAAAATCTACAAGGTACTTGTGTGACATCGCTTTATTTTAGCTGCTTCTGCTTTCAAAATGGTGGGACAGCTTTACTAAAAGCAAACCTAAATATTTAAGTGGAAACAGGCAAAAGCTGAAGCCATAAGAAGCTTATTTGTGATGGTAATTTGTTGTGGTACAAGATAATTTGAAGTTGTTAAGAAATATAATAATAAGGATAGAATTGTAACGTTAGGTTGCTGTTAGAAGTGCAATGAAGATCATTGTTGACAGCAAAGATGTACATATTTGAGATCATTCTAATTTAGGAGAGGAAAACATACTGAAAGGGCTGATGTGCCAAAATAGATACGTGGATTTAGAACTTACCCCAAATATCTTGTCATATTCCTCTAGAAGAGTTATGACAATTGCTTGAGCATGGTTTGCTGCAGCAGCTGCTTGGAGAAGTTGAGCAGAACCATCGCCACCAACATCAAAATCATTTTCAAGCTCACAGTCACCAGCTAGAAGAGGACGCAGAAGCAAAGGAGCCATACAAGCTGCCACAGCTGAAGAACTCATTCTGTTCTTGGCCTTATGAGAAGCTACAGTTTGCATCATCACAAGTATTCTGAAAGGTGAGACAAGAGAAAGGAAAATTGAGTCTGGAAAGATGCATCAGCAAACCAGCTGAAATTGGATATATAAAGACAGACTATCGCAGGCTGAACCAAACTAGTAAAAAATAGAAGGACCTGATCTTAAATTTATTCTGCCATAAGAGAGCTAAAAAAAAGAGTAGTTGTATGAAAAATGTATGTAGTTCTTGAGAAGTTACTCATTAAGTGCAAACTTGTGATCATGCTCTATGAGAACAAAATCAATCAGACTTCTTCAGCCAATTAAAGTATAATTTTCTTTGGGCTATGTACTATGGTAGGATTTAAGTAAAGATACTTCATCAATCACCTCTGCAGTAGGCACCGATTTGGTTCTGGGAATGTTTCACAAATTGCTGTCCGCATTGCATTGACTCGTATATCACGATCAGTTCCTATAATTGTAAGATTATCCGATACTGAATAGCTTTGCAAAATAAAAGACAAAGCAGCATAAAATTTATACAGAAGATTGTCATATTCTTCAGTTTTCTCTTTCTGAATGTCTAAAACAGAATATGAATTTTTTAACCATCATCTAAATAAGAAACTTACGGCAGGCTTCCAGTAATGCATTGCAGCATGATGCAGGAACCGGAGATGATGGCAACTCACGGAGAACATACTGTTTCAATGTAAATAAAAATGTGGAAGCATCAATTCAACGGTTCAATTTGATATCCACACTGTAAAGATGCACACCAGCACTTGGCTTGTAAAAGTGAACATAATTGACTGTAACAAGGGCTAAGACATTTAAGAAAAATAATTCTGTAGGTATCTCAGTAAACACAGTACCTTGATGCAATCGGCAATAACATGCGCATCCTCCTCTGCGGAAAACTCAGTACTCCCTAATCATAAAGTAGAAATTGTTTGAGGCAACCATGATCATTAAACAGAATGCATGGATCCATCCTAGCATTCGATTTTTGTACTATCCACTCAGGATACCACATATATATGGCATTATTAGTTTATGTGATAATGTACATAAAATAGAAGACAATATTTTCACTGAACTTAGTCCAATATTTTCGATGCCAGTTATCTCAAATGAAACCCATAATGACATAAATCTTCAGTGTCATGATTGAGATGTACCATTATTGATCAATAAATGACAAAACAATATGTAAACAAACAAACCCTGCTCATATTCTCGAATTCGGTGCTCAACATCATCGACGTCTGCAGCCTGTCGCAAGATCCCTTCTGTTTTAATCCCTGTTCAGTACCTTCGAATAATCAGATATAAGTACATGTATTGATCTAAAAAAGGAACTCTAGCATAACAAGGCAGATATAAGATGAATATCTTCCCCAATCTACCAAACTAAAGAGTAGGCACATGAAATTGTCAACTTAACAAATTAAATAGTTGGACGGTGTAAAGCAAAATGCACAAAGGACTTTGTAAGCCTATGACAGTTCTCCATGCCAAGTTTGATCTCTCAGTGACAAGAGGGCTTTTTTGTGCTTATTGTTAAGAGGACAGTATTAAAGAGGAAGTTATTCCCTCTCAATGTACATGCTCAAACTAACATCTATGAGTGCACTAACTGAAAATTAAGCATCACTTCAAGAGAGAAGAAACAATCTGATGGAAGTAAGCCACACTCTTGTCCTAGAATATGGTGTTCATTAAAAGCACTAATGCTCCATTCAGTTATCGCATATCACCGAAGGTTGTGTTGAGATGCAACATTTTGCTCACCAGATAAACTGGAGATAGCTTCATCATTAGCTAAGCATGCCAAACCTCATCCGGACACAAGCACAGATCCCAACAAATAGACATAATGAATAATAAATTCAGAATGATTTGTCCAAAGAAGCAAAGACGGCATTAATAGAGCTCACCATGCTCTTCTATGAATCTAAGAGCTTTTTCCAAGAATGAGGGAGTCCCATCAACTTCCTCCAATGCTAGTAAGATGGGCCGACCGACAACCATTGATTTTACGGTCTGTCTGTCCTTTACTGACAATATAGCACCAGATAATGACAATTTAGCATGATGATGGAAGAGTAATATAATTCAAGGGCATTGATACAGAAAAGATTTATGAGCTATGAGCAATTTTATTGGTTAATGAAGCATCTATCCAATAAATTTGCAATGGCTGAAATTAGCAATTTTTAGAGTAGGAATCAGAATCAAGAGGATGGTTCCAGATCTTAATCAACAAATTCCTAGGTTCCGTGCAATTTACAAAATTCTCGCATGTAACAGCAAAGAAGTCACAAATTTGTGTTGTTCTATCAAGACTTTTATTCCTAACAGGCGGTAGAAAAGCTAATGACCAGCATTGGACGAGACACTTTGTGCAACCAGCATGTAAACTAAAGCATTCTAGTTGGAGAATTCTCAAAAAATTCGATCTTCACAACTTATTGTAAGACTGATAAAAGTTCTCTACTTTGCTTCATTAATTGTTGAAAAGCAGGCTTATTTTTGAATCATTCTTCAAAGATTAGAGTCCTGAGGAATCTTGCTGAATGAGCTATCATTGTCTTATATTTTTCGAAAACCTGCAATCACTACATTATCCGATAACTAAGCTTCTGATAGAATTAAAGACACCTTATCATTATTGAACATCACCGAAACACTCAGATGTTCAATAATGACCACGTGCCACACAAGTTATATAAAGCTGTGAGAGAAGAGCAGGATTTAAGATTGACTTTTGTCAAGTGAAGCATACATTGTTCCAGAGAGCCATCAGGTGCAACAGCCTGATCACTTCGAAAGATTCCATTCTGTCCCATTACAAGAGCAGCATTCGGTGCTTCAGCCAATGCATTCTCGAGGGCAGCTTTCCACTCATATAAATCCTCCAAAGTTTCAGCCTGCAACATCAGAGGAAGCATGATATTATAGAAGATAACTTTAAAGGGGAAATGACAATATACATAATATACAATGCACATATAATTTCTTGTGCTAATAATTTCAAAGTTCACACTATTAATATTTTGAATTCTAGGATAAATTACACAACACTCGCTCGAACTTTAGGGTAGTGCATGTTTTTCCTTACAATTTCAATGACAAATTACTCTTGTGAACTAGCTAACCATCTGTCATATTTTCCATTAGCAAGAATAATGCACAGTACTTTTAAAGGGTAAATGTGTGCTTTCATCTCACATTATTTTATTGAAATGTCTCTTTTACTCTTTATTTCTGTAAAAAGATAAGACAACAGAGAAAAAGGAGAAAAATAAATTAACTAAAATATTATTCTCATAAAGACAATATTATTAGAAAATAAATACTGATAAATATTTTAAGAAAATGATGGATAACAAAACAATGTTTACAAGTGTCACCATAGATATCAATTATTTATTTTTTCTTATAAGTTGAGGACATCATTTCCCTTAATAGTTTTCTGAATTTATTTTAATCAATCAATATTTAAATTAATCAACCCTTTAAATACACTCCCAAATTGAAAAAAACAAGAGAGCATTAGGTTCTGTAACAAAAAGAAAGTTTAGGGGTATTGCTTAACAGTTGAAATTTCGGGCCAAATGTGTACTAGCCCACAAAGTTCGGGGAGTTTTGCGTAGTTTCCCTAACTTCAAATACACTCCCTCATTCTTTTCATCATTTTTTGTCAATGTCAAGCACCACAATGTTAAAGGTCACTAAATAGCATATCAATTCTTACATGAATTGCGTTTTAGTTGCCAGAAAAGCTTGTGAAATGAGACGTCATCAACAGAGCTATAGGATCTATAAAGACTTCCATATCATCCTCAATCATGAATTGTTGCATGGTAGAACTTTATGCAATTTCACTTCTTTCGTTTTCTTCCATCCCTCTACAAGAGTAAATACTTGTATATTGTCTTAGCCCAACATCATCTCCAGTTTGAGATCCTTTACAACATATATTTCTTGTTTAAAAATGAAGTGTTTAAGGCAGTAAAGATTAATGGATGGACTAATTCATCATGCACATGCGCTTGCAAATGGATGTTTGACAATGATACCACTTGAAACATCTATTCACAAATGCATTTGCAAGATAACCCCATACAGCATTTGCACTTGATAAAGACACCACTTGAAACATTTATTGATAAAGAGATATATGATAATGCCTAGGTCTTTGTTCTTTCCTTCTCAAAATGGAATTTTACTCTCCAATGTAATGAAGCACTTTTCACATTTTAGTAGGGTAGAATAGTATGCCCTCATCTCAAGATGTTCCCATATATGTTGCACCTGCCTTTGGATGAAAGGAAAGGTCTATTGAATGACCTCTTCCTTTTTTGGATCATTAGGAAGGACAGGAAGGCAAGCCATTAACTTTGTAAAGGACTAACTGATGTCCACTCTCTTTGTTGCTCTTTGCAGTGGCAGCTCGGATGATTGATCTTTTGTGAAGTCTATGGATCTTCTGTCTTGTAACTATTGTTGGATACAGGTTGCATACCCTCAATTTTCTCTAATGAATAGATTTTCATTTGCAAGATGTGGAAGAACTCTAAAAAGATCAACTCCTTAGTCCCAATGACGGACTTTGCCTGCGTTATCCTCCCCCTCTTCAGGATTCTGCGACCTTGCAAAATGGCCCTAAGGACATAGCCTCAGGCCACCACCAAAGGACCAAAGTCCTGAGGATAAAAAGCCAGAAGGCAAGTGTCCCTAGAAGTGGCTCTGATACCATGCTGATGCATTACAAGGGGTGGGAGAACTCATCCTGAAAAGCTAGTTGCCGGGAGAGGGAACCTAACCCATTATAAGCCCCAAGATATCTCCTTAGTTGCCCAATGTGGGACTTTACCCGCATCAATTTACCATAAGAGGCATTCTACTTACCATTATCTGCACCCTATACAATAATAGATCAACATGTTTTCTCCAATACAAAACGACAAAATGACCATGAGTTCCAAAGAGTCTCCTTACTCTGTTACTTGCAAATCTGGTCTAAACAGTCTCTACAGACATGATGGAAGGACTAAGTGCTTGAATGATACTTCAGTCTCCCGTAGAGTTCTAAATAGACTAGACATCAGCAATATTGCCTTGCATGTATACGCGACTTCAATTCTTCTCTTTGATAACAAGTAAATTCATACTCTTACTCTTCTTTGGATTTTTAGGGGAAAAAAAAGGAAACAACTATGCAGACAATGTTTTATAAAACTCTTAGACCACCAAATTTGGAGGATCCTACTTTCAGTAGTCGTGTTTCATTTCAGCTCGAAAATGCAGTCAAATATTGAAGGTAGTATAAGTGATCAAGGAGTAGTAACTCATATCCCGGGAGAGAACTTTGCAGGTTTATTGTAAAGAAAGAACTTATTTTTCATTCAAATTTCTTATTGAACCTCAGTATTTGTGCTGCTTTATAGTACATATAACATGAAACCGCTTTGACTCAGCTCTATAGTTTACATGCTTTTGTGTTACCTTTTGTGCCTCTGTTAAAGGTATTCCAGAAAATGTCTGCAATTTTAAAGCTTAAAAAATATTACTCTCCCGATGTCTAATGAGAAAAACCATCTCATGCATTCATCACTGCTAAGGTCTTGGTGTTCTATTCTCAAACAGGGAAAGTTAGAAAATGAACCATGCATTGTTGCTGAACCAATCATCAATCTACAAATGCAAGCAATTCTCCATGTAAATTTGCATATAGCATATCATTACTCTTGAAGGGAAAAGCTCTTTGAAAGCAATCCCTAGAATAAGACTAGTCACACGCTAAAGAAACAAAAGGCGTGCATTCAAAATCAATCTAAATGTATAAACTTGAAATAACACACCTTAAGTGTAAAGGCCCGTCCATCTCGACCATCAGGAAAAAGCACTGTTAATAGCTTTTTATCTGCTTTGACAACCACACTAGAAATTGAAAAGATTTTAAGCAATGGTTATATTCAGATATAGGTCATGAGGATGAGGATGAGGATGAGAAGAAATTGGGCACGCAGAACACTGGAAATAGGAACAAGCAAGCCAACCTGCCTGAACTGTTGAGGTCAATACCACCAAGGGTCAGATTCACTTCACTTCCTTTCTGGGGTATGGCACTCTGGAAAATTTAAATAACCAAATGAATCTTCCCATGCCTCAAACTAAAACAAGAGAAAGGGGACGAGAAATGACTCTTAAGGAGGGAAGATATATGACATAGAGAAAAGCAAACATTTTGGAGCAGCAAAACTCGTGTGCCACCTTATGAACATACATTTTTTTCCATCAGATGATAAAGACGAACAGTGCTTTAATCCCACATAATTCTGAAATGATGAACACCTCAAGTACACAAGGCAAGTAGATCTGGCTTTTTGATATAGTAAAATGCATCAAGATTTCGTCTACACAATAATCAGCCATATTGGACTCTACTACCCTAGACAGTCTTCATCAATTGAATTTTGCTACAAAGGTTCCTCACCCAAATTGTTGAGATATAACGCACATAAGAGAATTTAGCAATTGATTCAAGCTATAACCAGCAAAATGCAATTGACAAAGAGCAATTGGTTCAACCTATAACCAGCAACCGCCAATAACTATCTTATGAAATATTCAAATTTTTAAATCTTGTGGTTACCTGACCCTAAACTTATAATTACAGAACCACCTCGCCAACAATACTTAGAACTCTCATATCCTAGCTATTGGTCTTTTAGCCTGCACCGTGCCATCAATTGTTTTATGAGCATTAGACAACAATTATTCCCAAAGGCTTAAATAACCATTAGTTAAAGGTGTGATTTGATATTAAGATGCTCATGAACTCCCCCAAATCCGGCTGGGCTTTGTCATCAAATTGATGAATGGAAATCGCCATAATTGAGGAAGGGAATCAAGAAACCGTGACCACCAGCACCTCTAGTTCATGTAGAATAAATAAAATATTGCCTGCCGATAATGCATATTAAACAATATGCTAACTCCACCCCCACTGTGAATACTGCATGTGCACATGACCATATCAAACAAATAACTTGAGGCAAAAATACAAGAATAGAACGATAGACAAGATAATAATAAGAGGGATTTTTAATTTAGAACCGTGCTCCATACCATATTAGATGATTGTTCTCCCACAAGTTTAAAATATTAGGTAAAGGCATCATTTAATATCGAAATGCTCTAACAATGAGCAATTTGACTTGCACCAAAATTGCACAAGGAACAAACTTGTACTTTGCTAGCCTTTGTTATTTGAAATACTTCGAAGAATTTAGGGTTTTACTTCATTCCTATAGAAGGAAAGTTTTTGTTCATCTGAATAGGTCAGCAGTGCAAAAACCTACGGAACACTCCAAAGTGTCCAAAGAAGAAAAACTGTAGCTTCTATGACTTTCTCGTCATATTTTATCATAAGATAATCACAATGGGAGTGGAAATGTTAAGGCAATTGCAACATGTAGCTGAAGATCCATGCAGTGTTGAAAACGGCAGCCACCTAGTCAAGTGACATTGTATTACTAACATTCACTAACTTGTTCATCGATGATCACAATGTTGTCAAGCTAGTATGAGGGAACGCACGGCATGGATTCAAAGCCGTTTGTCAAAGAGAAGACTTGTAAAACAAGACTGCTTGACAATAACCTAAAGTTGTCCCAAATGTCCCGGAGTTCAATCCCTCGATGTGATTGAACAAGCATATAAGGTTGGACATTAGGGGACCTAAGATGTGGAATTGCTATAGAGCCTGCAAAGATTGTTAATTGACTGTTCCTCTCCATGAGTTGGATTAGGTGCATTGTGTCTAAGCAATGTAAAAGATAAAGACTTTATTCTCTATAAATAACCAACTTGGACATATCTTTGCTAAAGTAATTGGCATCGACACTTAGAGATTCTTTTCCAAATTAAGGTGCTAATTAGTTGAGTAAACTTCATTGGCATAACCTACCATTATATGACATGGGTTATACTGAAACTTAAGGCAGCATTTCTTCACAACAAGCCGGAATCAAGCAACATGTGTCATAAAATCAGAAAGATCAAGATCAGCAACAACAATGACATTTGCCTTGCCTTGCAAGGACAATTGGCTCATATAACATGCCCCATTCCAAGAAGGGACAAAAGATGCCTTTAAACAGGTGAAGGAAGATCGATGAGACGAATTGTGTCCTTAGATAGCCAGGTGAGAGGGAAAGGAATGAGAATAGAGATTCCTATTCTGCATTAATATTAGGCCCTCTTATAATTAGGACATTGCACGTGAAAACATATGGCTTGCCTTTCAAAACAATATTCAACTGACAATGGAAACTTAAATGTCCCATAGGAAACTTACATTGGACCCAGTCCAAGAGGCTGTATCATCGATAGAGCTTCACATTGGGTAAAGATTGGAACATTAGATATATTGGATGCATTGCCTTGTAAATGTTGCTGCCTTGTAAATGTTGCTTTCACTAATAAAAAGAATCAAATTATGTCATGCAAAAGCTGAGGCAAGGGGGAAGGAACTAAGTTTCAGATTTTTGTTCTAATTAGATAGGTTTACCATTCCTTTAGGATACTGCAAACATACCAGTTGTTTTGATTTGGTGGAAATCAACAGTAAGTTACTCCTCTTAGTCCATACTAGGGAAATGAGAAACGGACTGAATTAGTTGGTAGCATAGAGGATGAAGTTAGGCTGGACAGGATTTACAAGGCATGTATGTGACATTTGGAGTAGGGACTAAGTTGCTGTTGTGTGGATACTGGTGATATAGGGTAAGTGAAATATATTAAGAGCTTCCTGAGTTGCAGGGAGAAGGGAAGTTCAAGTGGAATTAGGAGGTGATGAACCAGATCAAACCACATGATGTTACGCCTAACTTCACCTGAGAACAAGAACTCTAATTTTACCTTTCTAGTTGTTAGAATCTCCAAGTGAAAAGCTTAAGCCATGAGGTAGAAGGAGACCATATAAATATAGGGCCATGTAAACCCCATAGATAGGGATACTTTAACACTAGTTCATCTATTCGATGTTATACTTCCAAAATCTCCCAAATGGCCCAGTGAGAGCAAATACAACTTCAGTGAAGTTAAATGGCCAATATTAGAACTTAGAACTTTGTCATGATTGAGATTAACATAAAGTATGTCACCAAAGCACACCGTACACGCCGTCCTAATCTAATTACGCTTTGGTTGTCTCTATTGCCTCGAATTTCTATTTTCTAATAGATCTTCTATTCTTCTACATCTCTGTCCACGTCAACAATGTGGAATTAGCTTGACGACATTGGGAATAAGCCAATCTCAGGATTAGGAAAATATTCATACACATTATCTGAGCTAACTTTTGCTGAACATTTCTACTAGTCTTTTGGGTTTTTTTGGGTCCTGTATATATGTAGTCTCCCTCTACTTTTAGCTTAAACATCTCTATCCTACATTGCTTGTCTTTTGGGTTTTTTTTTTGGGTCTTATATATATGAAGTCTCCCTCTACTTTTAGCTTGAACATTTAGGTTTGAACTTCTGTCATTGTGACACAGCCAAGTCTTGATTCTTCATGCCCCATTTAATATTTCACTTTGTGCATGTTCTTGAACCTTGTTTGTCAATTCCACATAACTCTAATGATTTCTTCAGAAAAAACACTAATAACATTCTCTTTATCTGACGATAATCTAAGCATAAGCTGGAAAAAAGTAAATTTCGAGGAAAATTAAGAGTATAAGCATGCTCAATCATTGGAATAGCAATGCTTACCGGATCACTTCGAAAGAAGACCAGGGAGGTACGTGTTAGAATAAACCACCTCTTTTTCCACGATGTCCATCCAATACCTGCATCATGAAGTTTGGTACCATCTGTCGTGTCAGGAGAAGGAATAATAACAGCAGCTTAGACCATCAAAGTTGCATGTATGCCTTGTGGCAAATAATTGGACAATACAACATTGAAAATTATGCTCTTCCATTTCAAACAATGACTTCATATCCAGTAACTGAGTGATGCAACCAGTGAGAATGGTGGATTAAGTTGCCCTTTTATCTCAGAAATATATATATATATATACACACACACACACACACACGAATAACCTCCAAAATTACATCTTGAAGCCACAGAGTAGAAAGAAGCATGACACCCAACATTACTGAAAATCCCCAAGCATAACAGCAAAACCAGAAGATATTTTCACGCTTGTATTTGTCCCCCTGCATTCTCACTAGTTATCCTTTAGCGAAACCATAAAGGTGAACATCATATAACGCACCTTTGGATGACAAAAATAGTGGCCCACTCTTAAAAACCTGCAAACCATTGACAATTTGAGCAGGGAATAAGCACGTGCTTTTGTAGTAAGAAAGCAGGACTGGAGATAGAACCTAAGTAAGTCATAGTAGAATTACTCGAGACACAAAACAAAGACATATATAGAGTGCATTATGAACTGCCTAAAGGTTGATACGGTTATGTCTGGGATAGGAATTCCATTTCCCCGTTCTCACAGTGCAGCATCGCTTATGCAAATCTAACTCCTATTTTACTAAGGAATTACGATGTCTAAGCTCTAAGCATAAAAAAAAAAAAAAAAATTTCATCAGTAACAGAGCTCTAATTAAAGGAATAAAGGGGTAGCAAATTAAGAATAAAAAGTTGATGCGAGCCATCGTTGCGATAAAAATGAATTATGAAGAGATATGACACATCAAATAAACAGCTCCGTCGCTGACAGCAGAGACTAAAGATGAATCAGATTTCCTCGGACACAGAAATGCATAACAGACGACGAAGCAACCAATACAGCATTCGTGATCCGGAACAAACGAATCACCTTATTGCCCGTGCGAGAAGTCGGCTGATTCAGCGGCGGTCCAGGCGCAGCCGCAGCCGCAGCCGCAGCCGCAGGGGCAGGCGGAGGCGGAGGAACACCGCTCTCTCCCTGAAAACCACACGAGAAACCGAAAACGTAATTTTCACAGAGCAAAAAGCGTCACCCGCTTCGCCAACAACCTCGGCCGCACGGAAACTCCACGGCCATTTCGGAAATCCACGACGTCCGCTCAAACAGGCAAAAAAACAAAAACCGAAGAAAGGAGAAAAAAAAAAAACGAGGCGAACCAAATCAGCTCAGCTCATCTCATCGTTCCCCCGCCCCCGGAGGACCGGATCGGCCGGGCGCGCGCGACGCACGTACCTGAGGAGCTTCGCTGTTCCGAGTAGTCATGGCACCGGAGGCGAGCGGGCGCGATCCTCACCGGCGGACGCCGCTCATCGGACGAGCCCTTCCTGCAACCGGCATTCCCGCATCAGAGCTAGAACAATGCAGGTCGCCCCCTCCCGCCCCCGGGCCGGTCCCCGTCGCCGGACGCTGACACCGACCCCGGTGTCGACGTCGGCGGCGATCGGAGGAGAGAGCGAGAGGGAATGTCGGCGGCGTAACTTACCGAATGGCGATGATCGTGTTCGGAAGGCAACGAGATTGATGCGCTGCAACGTAGGGAGCGAGAGGGAGAGAGGAGAGAGAGAGAGAGAGGATGGTGGTGAGTTTTTCTCTCTCGATCGACCGGGGGGGGGGGAATGTTTGGAAGGGGGAACGTTGGTCAAGGGGGCCCCCAATGAGTGCGGGGCCTACTAATGTGCGGACGGTTGTCCACGTCAGCTCCGTTTTCCTGGTTCTCCGCGAAGCGAAAGAGGGGAAAGGGAGGGGCACTCTCGGGATTCCACCCGCATGACACTCCTCCCACCCTTTTTTTTTCCTCCCATTAATTAATGCTTTCGGGACATTCTTTTATTCCTCTTTGTTATTTTTATCTACTCGCTAATTTTTAAAAACCGTTTATTTTATTTGAGATCATGATCCCCATTTTTTTATGAACGCTTTACTTGTTCCATCTATTTCTTTTTTTCTTTATATAATTATCAAGATATCTCTCGGTGTTTATTTCATAAATTTATTTCATAATGCATCAGTTAATCATTGAATTTTTAATGAAATTTCGATTTTAAAATTTGAGTCTTTTTCATTCTATAACGATTTTATTGTACTAATTCAAGCCCAAAACTCAACAGCATACTGCTTGTTGTGATGATTTCGATTGTTTTGACTTAGGATGACAATGTTTCTAGTTTTACTTGATATCCAAATCGGCTCTCGCCTTGGTAAATTAGAGCTTCAATTCAAAGTTTGCGAAATGAACGTGAAACATCATTGAAGTAATTACATAAAGTATGAGACGGATTTGGGTGCTCATTCAATTTACTATGATACTCACATTCTCTCGTTGATTTGAAAGGTGCGATGTCATATAGATGATTATATTGAGGTCAATATTATCTTGCAATTACTCTACGAAATTCTCCACTAATTATAGGAGTTTTTTTTTTTTTAAGAGCGCCCTAAGAATACTAACTTGTTAAGTAAAGGATTTTTGCATTTACTAATGTACCAATTTTCCTAGTTTTATTTTCAATTAACGCTTTGAAAAATTTAACAAGTGTATTCAAAAAACCCATTAACTTTAATCATTTATATTATATTATTTATATATATATATATATATATATCAGGGTATGTGAAATGTCAGTGCCATTGTTAGGCCATATATTAACGTCACATGATACACGCACGTAAACAAATTCTTTGGACATTTTTTACGGGACAGAGGGTTGACGGACCCCACTTAACCCCTACACTTATAACAAAACAAACTTATTCCGATGAGAATAGAAAGGCAAACATAAAGAACTCCTTTTGTTTTGGACGACACAATCTGTTGGCACTGATTTTGTCAACCATCCCACCAAACGGATATTAAATTAGAGGCAGACCCACTCGAACATATTCTATAGACAAAATCGGCACCTAAATGACCTCTAAAATTTGGCTAAACGTACAATATCATATTTGAACTTTTAATTCGTTTTCCGCGGCCCTCAAACTATTCTTAAATGCTCGATGTAATCTCCGAACTTTTCAATTTACCTAATCTAGTCTCTCAACTTTCCACGACAAAATCAAATCGATCCTTCCGTGCAATTCACAAGTTTTCGCTAATGCACCTTTGCTCATTATAGTCCTCTCCACTTAATTTCTTTCGTTGGATGTTATTTAGGACACGCATGATAAAATTTCTACTTCTCTATTTTTTTCGTTTTTCCTGCTTTAGGAACAGGTTTGAAAAATAAATCCGTTTGATAACGTGATTTGATTTTTCTATTTCCAAAACAGATTTTTATTCAGAAATAGATTTGAATAATAAAAATTTAAACTAAAATTTTTAACTTCTCAATTTAAAAATCAATTTCTATTTGTAAATTTTGTACGCGCATCCTTGTTGATTTCTTTATTTATTTTCGAACAAAAGGGTTTTTATTTATCTATTGAAACGCGACAACGGGATGCTAGCAAACGAAAGCCACGAGGGGCCCGCGAATGAGGCGATGAATCGGCATGTTACTTGCAGACCAGTACGAGATTAGGTCTTGCTTTTGCGGGGAGACCACGTTACGCTTCCCATACGCCCCGGCAAGGCAACCAAACTCTACGCGGCACGGCGTAGACGGGGGGTGAGGAATATGTCGATAGCGTGAAGGCAAGGTTTGATTATAGACCCCCGCTACGCACGGGATAAATTGTAGGCCCCCGACGCCATGTCGTTTCCTAGAATCCACAAGTCGCTAGAATTCGTCGACATCAGGTCGCGTGACTCTCGCGAGGGCGTGATCACGAGAACCGTGCATTCGAAATGAGAACCAATATGATAGATTGATCGGAGATTGTGTTGCTCGTAATGCCCCAGCTTAGTCTCCGACGATGCATGACGCTTGCCTCAGCGGGAGATTTTATCACGGCCCTAGGCACCTTCATCCAGGAGTGCGGGGCTGGCAACTTCGAGTTATCTTTGTGGAATAATCTACGACCATGAGATGTCCTAAGGTAGGTATTAGGTTGTCATCTTCTCCGCCTTAAAATTAGTAAACGCACCAATTGACACGCCATGTGTCTTTTTCTCTGTAGAAAATGGGGATGCAATATAGAGTGACGTCGGGGGCAAAAAACAAAATCAAAAGATAATTTTTCGATGTGAACGCATTCGATGGCTTGAGTATTTTATTTTGTACGATAAAAAATAGTTGAGATGAGTTCTGCCACTGCTCCCAATTGTATTTCATCGCTGTTTATCACGTTACAGGTAAGGCTTTGCCAAGGACAAAAAAAGAAAATCTTGAAATGAAAATGGTGAAATTAGAAAAAAGGGGAAAAAGAAATGGACTTCAATAATTTCTTTAAAATATGGGTGAGTTGGATCAACCCAAGCCATGATTGGTCATGTCAACCCACTCGTTTGAAACCTTAGTATGGAACCAAATCGCCAACTGAAAATATTTGAAATTTTTTTATTTTTGCAAATGGATTGACCTTTAGGTAATCATTTGACTTCTCATTTGTACTTAGGATCTAAGGCTCACAGTGAACTTTAGAATGATTGATTACAACTTCTAGAATAGTTCAACAGATTCAATCACTTGAAGCGCACCCTCGCTTAATAAAGGGAGAACCTTAGGCCATGGATAAATGGGATGAATTTTTTTCTTCCAAAAGTGGACTCTAGAATGATTGATTGCAACTTCTAGGATAGTTCAAAAGATTTGATCACTTGGGGTGCACATGATAAAATTTATATTTCTCTATTTTTCTCGTTTCATTTGTTCTGGAATAGGTTTGGAGCAATGTAAACTATTTTGTAACGCAATTTGATTTTTTTATTTAGGAATGATTTCTATTCCATAAATCGATTTGAAGAAAAAATCGGTTTAAAATTTTTAATTTCTCATTTACGTTCTAGAAATTTTTTGTAAATGTACGCGCACCCTCAAGCGCACTCCCACTTTTTGAAAGGAAAACCTTAGGCCATGGACAAATGGGATGGATTTTTTCTTCCATAATTGTGCTCACAATGGACTTTAGAATGATTGATTGCAACTTCTAGAATAGTTCCAAAGATTCGATCACCTAAAGCGCATTCCCGCTTAATGAAGGGAAAACCTTAGACCATGGATAAATGGGATGGATTTTTTTCTTCCAAAATTGCATTTTCATTTCCATGCTTTTTTGTACTTTTGAAAATCTCCACTGAATATTTTCTCCCAAGGGGGAGGCACTGCCGTAAGCAAAAAATATACAATTCTTAGAAAAACAAACTTTCATGCCTCCATCCCGACCCCGAACCTATATGTACAAGTGTTCTTGTTCGGCAACTTGATCCTCTCACGTTTTCACGTTACTCATGTGTCATGTGAAATCTTAGCCCACAACCTAACCCAAGCATTCAAGCCCCCTCACTGACTTGGCGAGCTGGCTTATGGAGTTGTCATTTCTTTAAAGACAACAATTTGAAAACAAAAATTACTAAGAATTAAAGCTCGGGAGGAGAGGGGGTCGGGTTTGGTCAGATATGAGACAAGTCAACAAATATGAATTGGACCATTTTCGATTAAACTAACCTATTTGACGGACCTACCAACTTCCAATCCCAGCTGGACAAACTTTTTCTATCCCCATCAAACTTTTGTACTCTAATAATGTTGTTATGGAGGTTTGTCCCAAGAAAAGCAGCCTTTGGATCAGTCGCAATGCAAGTGGGATTCAGGACCACTCCCCAGTTCCCACATGCCTAATAAGAACAAACCTTTCTCCCAAGTCATCAGAACACTTTCTCGCAGGGTTGGAGTCATTGTCTCTTTTTTTTTTTTCCTCCAATAGTTGAAGAGTTTGGTGTTGAATCGTCTAGGGAATGAGATTTCTAGGCCTCCCTTGTCGGGTCCGGTCCATTTAACTCGATCGTGGATAAGCATTCAATCTCAAATTAAGCTCAGACGAAAATTTAAATCTAATCCGACGCAATTTGATTTTCACAATCTTTCTCGCCCTAGCCTTGGATCGTCCTTGTCATCATCCGAGAACGATCCCTCTTCCCGAAGTTTGTGACTCCACAAAAGTCGAGGTCATACAATGAAGCCTATATGCCACTAAACAAGTTATACAAAAGCTGTTGTCTGCTGCCAAATAAGCCAATACTTACGTGGCGATTCTCTTGGTATCGAATTCTCTAGCAATACGCGCTCGATTTTGCCATTTCCCCTTTTCAGGAAAACGAATTGCGCACCAGACGGGAGAGAGTTATATATAATCCATAATTAGATCATGTGAGGAGCCCAAAGTGGATTAGACAACATTAATAAAAATGGCCACCTAACAATGATTCTAATGTAAAGAAAAGGATTAGTACATGATTCATGACTGAACACAAAGAAGGAGATCCAACCAACCCATGACGGGGTCCACTTGCTCTTTTTTTATTTTATTTTTAAACTTTTATTTTCTTAACCACACCCGCAACGTAAGTATAACCCACAGATATCACACGGCGATAATCATCCGTAATTAAATAGCCCCCTCAATTAAATTAAAATTTAATTAAGAACTAATCAGCAAGGTTGACCCTTTCCTTTGCCTTTTCCCTCCTCGTTTTTCTTGCCGGCCGAAAACTTTCTCCGGAAAACCGCAGCGAAAAGAAAGAGAGAGAAAAAGAGAGAGAGAGAGTTTTCATCTAAATCGGAAAAGCCGATTGCCGGCGGCTACAAGGAGGAAGCACCAATCCGCTCGCGTGCCGCCTCCCGCCTCCCGCCTCGACCGACGCGGCGGCCGGCATGTCGAATCCCGACGGCGAAAGCTACAGCCGCCCTCCGACCTCCGCGAAGAAGAAGAAGAAGAGCAAGAAGGCAGATCTCCGTCCGCGTCCTCGGATTCCGCGGCCGAGGATCGGTGAGGGTTTCCCGGTTTTCGCGTTGTGGATCGAGCTGCTTTGCTCGATTCAGAGGGGGGAGAGAGCGGGGGGACAGCTGTCGGTTGGGGAACTGATGGAGGAGGTGGAGAGCTCGGGCTCGAGCGCTCCGTCGGTCGGGAATCGGAAGGCGAAGAAGGATTCGGTTCGGGTGAAGAGGCAGACGCTGCAGACCGTGCTCGAGCAGTGCCAGCTAGCGCTTGAGCTGCTCAGCAACGGGGAGGTCGAGGAGGACGGCGATGAGGGTGTCGGTGTCGGCGATGGGGAGGGAGATGTCCCGGAAGTTGAGCCGGGTGGGGATGGCGTGGCGATTCCGCTCAGCGATTGTGAAGCCGATGAGGTAGTTGTGCCTATGTTTGTTGCTGGTTTAATCGTGCTGAATTTGGAAATATTCTTTGGATGGAGCGTTTGATTCTGGCTTTGGGCTTGCTTGGTTAATACATATGGTCAGGAAAAATGGTTGAAGTTTCCAGCTTTAGGATTTATGGGATTTATTGTTTTTGGTTTTGTGCATTCATTTCTTTTTTAGGTTGGACTAATTGGGAAATTATTCACTCCTGTTGTTACTGTGAATAATTTGTTCCAGTTAAGGATGAGATTTCTGGGTTTGGTGGAGAAACCTGGCAATGACAGCTTGGTCATTTATAAGTGTATATGACTTTATAGTTGACATGCTTGCAGAAGTTTGTTTTCGGGAATGGTAATTTTCGGGGCTTTTTTGGGAATTGGTCTTTTCTCTAGGTATAAAGACCTGGAAAGCTGCACTTGTAAAGTTTTCTTTCTTCTCATTGAAAGGGAATTTTGTAGGATCCCATGATTTGTGTGCGAGTGTTTGAGTTTGAGGTCGGAACACTTCGGGAGAATGAACTTGCATCTTAGATGCTGAATTTAAATTCGGTAGATGGTCCTCTTGCATTCCCAGTGTTACATTTTCGGGGCTTTTTTGGGAATTGGTCTTTTCTCTAGGTATAAAGGCCTGGAAAGCTGCACTTGTAAAGTTTTGTTTCTTCTCATTGAAAGGGAATTTTGTAGGATCCCAGTGATTTGTGTGCGAGTGTTTTGAGTTTGAGGTCGGAACACTTTGGGAGAATGAACTTGCATCTTAGATGCTGAATTTAAATTCGGTAGATGGTCCTCTTGCATTCCCAGTGTTACCTTTTGTGGATTCCCAAATGCCTATTGTACATATGAGATACTTTCTATGAATCTTTTGTGGATGGCCTCATCAGTTGGGTATCCCAGTATTAGTGTTAGCCTCAGGTTTGTTTTGTCACAAGCTTCGTATTGGATTTAGGTCACGTTTGAGATAATTTCTTTAAAGGACAATGGAGATTAGCAGTTTCTTTCAGGCTGTTGATTCATTCTGAGTACAAAGGTTGTGACCATTGTCAGAGAGCCTTCACATATATTTCAAATAAAGGGCTTTCACATGGACAATGGTCCTTTTGGTATTTGGATTCGATGATATCCAAAGTGAATAAAAAACTTGGACTATATCACCATATATCTTACCAGAGGACTACTTCATGCTTCTTCTAGTAAGCGGTTGTGTCGTGGATCCTCACATTTCTCTATTCTCTGGATTTGATGGTCACTGTGCAAGTGTCAATTTTCATATTACAAGGATTTTGAAGGTTTTGGATGCATTTTTTGGTGTCTATGTTAAACACGACTTGCATGTATATAATTAAATGGTTGTAGTACATGTAGACTTAAGCATAGATTACTTCATTTTGGTCCTTTTTCTGTGTTTTCTTCTGTTAAGGCAAGGCAGAGATTGCTCTCAGGCTCCTTTCGGTTGGTCTGAGTTTTGTTTTACTTATTTATGTCTTTATCCCGTGGATGCTATCCTCAATAATGCAGTCCAAACATGTAGTTATGTGGGCCTCACAAATTGAAATTTTGGCAAATTTTGGCAAATAGTTTCGCTGTTGTTTGGTGGATCTTACTTCCTGATCATTCATTATCTTGTGAGATGATAGTCAAGGTGAAGGGATGTCAGATAATAATAAGGATGTTGTTGCAGTTATTGACTTTCTGAGAAATATATAACTAGGTGCTTTTTTGTTTCACTGATTTGAATCTTACACACAGAAGACTATTGTTGCGCACAAAGTGTGTGTGTGTGTGTGTGTGTGATTTTAAGTGCCTTTTAGTTCTGAACTTAGCTAATGTGTCTTAATCTTACTTTTCCTGATTCAGCTGTGTGATCTTCTCAAATCTAGAGTTGAATGCCCGGACTTCCTCAAAAAGCTAGAGTGTGCTCAAGTGTCGATTCCTAATAATGCTGCCGGTATGTAGGCCAGGGACTTTTATGCTCTGTAGATTGCAATCATTTTTCGCTCTTCGTTTTTTTCTCTTGGCGTGTCACAACCTCTAGTTCATTCCATAATCAAAAGTAGTATGTTAAACAACCTTTTTCTTTCACCAAAGAAAATCATTCGTGCAGACTGATAGCATGTTTCCTGTGCAAACAGAGGAAGGTGGCACATGGGATATGGTCAGTAAAGATGATCTACGGGAAGGTGGCGCATGGGATATGGTCAGTAAAGATGATCTATGGGAAGGTGAAAACGTGGATCCTAGTGAACAAGATTATGTCGTTGTGAAACAAGAAGATATTGTAGAAGGTATGGCATCCTTTATGGCTGCCTACCTCCTGTCCCTTAAACAGACAAAGGTATGTTGTACTCCTTGCAAATGCTTGAGACTGAAACTTCTCAGGTTACCTGGTCATCAGTGCGGGACTTAGAGTGGTCTCTTTTTTCCATCAGCACCAAGTTATTCTTTCAAGTTATTGCCTTCGATTGCTGTTTCAGATGAAAGAGGATGAAGAATTTCTTTTTTGTTTTTTGGGTTTTTCGAATTATTAGTTTAGCTGATCAATGTTATCTTAAGTTATATTGAGTAAATATGTGCTGGAATAGCACGTAATGTAATTCTATGTGATGGAAACAACTCTCGCGGGACTGAACACTGCCTATATTTGGACTTGATAGCTTTGATCCACATCCATTTCCTTTTGGTTATGTGGCTTCTTCTATTCAAAGGCTTCTAATAACGGATAAATATTCTGCTAAAGAATAAGCATGATGAATAGTGGATTTATTCTCTTCGAACTTATTTCCTACCATGAGTTTCACTGCATGAGTGTGGTATCTATGACTCTCTTGCAAATATTGATGGTGAACCCATGATTGTGGTTTATTATAAGTTCCATCTGTCCCTGCGGCCTTTGTGTATTATCTACATGTACAAGAGCCTTTAGATTGGGATGTTGAAAAAAATACAAGAAAAGCATTTTTTTTATTGAGTGACATGAGTACTTGCATCTAAAAGATTTAACTCCTGAGAACTCCTTAAGTTTCAAAGTTGGTTGGAAAAACATTTTGTCTGGATCTTACTCTGTTCATGGATTTTGCATTCTTTGCTTGGGAAATTTCTCATGTTCTTGCTCTTTTATTGAATAGACTTGCTTAGATCAGAATATTATTCCCGCGAGGATTTAGTAATTACTTTTTCCTTCAAGATCTGCTAATGATTTCCACACTATCTACTAGATAATGCTTCTTTCATCTTGTTGTGACAAGTTAAATTACCAGATTTTGTAGGAGCAAATAATAATGAGGCAATGCATGTCATTTGTTGTGCATGGGCCATGACAGTTATTGCTGTTACTTTCATAGGGTGCTTGTCTTTTAGCATGAAATGCATTTGCTTGCCTCTTCTTCTTCTTGCACATTTTTATCCTTTTGGGCTCAGCAGCTGGAGCTTTTCTTTGCAGGAGTTGACTCCTAACCAGCTTCAGGAAGGTCAGCTTGATTTTCATCCCCTCTTTCATTGATATAATTTGCACTTGCTTTCAAAATGTTTGTTGATTGCTGCTAACTTGAATTCATCAAGTTTGTTGATGATGTAACTTCTACATTCGGGTTAAGTTTTTCCCAGATTCTGCGGTCGTTAACTCTTGGAGTCCTGATAACCTTTGAATTTTCTTTCAGCTCTTTGCAAGACATTCTCGGTTAAGAAGAAAAAGGGAAAGCTTCGGAAGGCATGGGATGGGAGCAGAGTTATTTATAATGTAGCATCGTGGGGAGCAACTGCAATTGGGTAGGCACTCTAAAGCTAAGGTTTTCACCAACTGGCATTCCTTATTCCATAATCTTGAGTCAAAGATCGAGTTACTAATCACTACTGATGCGTGCTCGTACTTGTCTAGATATATACTCCAAACAGCTTCATCTTCTTCATTACCGATTACCTCCTATTTCCTTGAATGATATTCTGATGTCTACTTCTTGTTCTCTGCAGGATATATCAAAATCCTGTTATTCTTCAGGCTGCATCAAAAGCTTTCTGGGCATCCTGTCATGTTTTCTCGAAGTTTCTCTGATGTGGATGCGCCTTCAGGGGAGGGGAGAAGAAGGGAGGGAGGGAGAAGAAAAGGAGGGTTGGGGGGTGGGGGTTCGTTGGGGTTGCCGTTGTTTGGTGCTTTGTTCTGCCAAGGTAGCTTGGTGTTCCGAATGTTGTGCCATATGCTGATGTCATTCTTTATTTGTGTGCAGATCAGATCAATTGCATAACCTGATCTACTCTTTGTAAATATGGACTTTCTTATTGGAATTCATGTTGATAAGTGAGATTATGTTGGTTTGTTGTGCTTGCACCTAGAATGCATCTACGGCCCAACCGTTGCAAGTTGAAAAAGAAGGCAAAGAAAGAGACAGGATGAAGAATGGCTGACATTTCCTTCTCCTGATAATGCTGTTTCAATTTGGGGTTTAGTTTTCAGCACCGGTGAACCACAGATGCCGGCTTTGACCACCAAAAAAAAAAAAAAAAAAAATCTCAGACGTTTGCATCTATATTTCTTTCTGGTTTCTGTCATCGCAGTCAAAGACTTGAAGCCATGGAGAGAAGAAAGAAAACGCTCGGGTCGAACCACGGTTTTTGTCTGAAACTTGAAACTCGGGAGTAGGTGCAATTAATATTCGTATCCTTTTCATCTCAATGAAGAAGGGCTTCATGGAAATTTGACAGCCGATTTGTTTTCAGAGCTCAAGCAAAGTACAAATGCATAATGTAATAATGTCAAGGCATCATTTAACAGAGTCCGAAAGATCATATAACATGAAATATAACTCCTCAAACTAACCAAAACTGCGGGAAGGACTAATCGAGCAACAGAGAATGGACCAGCCGTTTACTCTCATTCCTCAAAGTATCAAGAACTTCTACAAGAGAATCAACTCATCAATCTGTTATTTTATTTTTTTTGTTTGATAAAAAGTTCGACAATGTTGATTTTACACGTCGAACAATTAAGGCAAAGATCCTCCAGTAAAAGAATTCCATCTCCCAAATAATCCCACCTTCTGATGAAGATTCAGTACCACAATCAAAATCGACTTATTGAAGATTTACGAAGAGGTCCGAAGCGAGACACCTGACTTCTGCGAAAATCAAGCGTATAACTCATCAACATTACACTCCCCAAGGAAAACTTTGATGCTTCTAGGCGATCCACAACTGCCCTCAGCTATGATTGCTCGGTCGTTGGCAGCCATGTGAGCGATGATCTTGTAGATCATTTCAATCTGCATCCACAAGGCCAGGAAAAGAATTAGCCAAAATTCTACAGTTCTGGTTTGCTAATTTGTGCCCAGGGATCGGGCAGATTACCTCTTCAGGGGCATGGCAACGTTCAGCTACTTCTTCAAGAGTCAATGGCTCGACAGGCTCCTTACAGCTGAAAAATGCAATGCCAAGGCAAAATTAACAAACCTATCTGAATTTCAAGAAAATGAACGAGAACCCCATTTATTAAGAGCGATATTTTCCATCTTAGATGAGATTGTTCTAGTAAGGTACCTGGCCTCATTGAGTACAGCTAGAACCCGTTTCTGAAGAGCCAATACTTCTGCTGCTGCCTTTTTCCCAGCTTCGACACCTAAGAATTTCAATTGCACAGTGGCAAAGAAAGGAGACACCCAGTTTGATGAATTGATTTGATTTCTTGACCCAAAGAGAGGCCAGACATATTCTCAACAGCAATAAACACTAAACATATGCAATCATCTAATTTAAATAAGAATTATAAGGTAAACTATTTACCAGGTTGATGATAGGCATTAATATTAACTAGTGAGGCGTATATCCCAACTGCTCGCTCATACAATGCTATAAGGGCCCCCACTGATCTAGGGGTCACTTCTTCGACAGTCACTGTTATAGACTCGCGATCATTGGCATACAGAGCAGACCTTGTTCCCTACAGAAGTTCACCACATCTAAAAGAGATCAATTGCAGAAAAACAACAGAGAGATAATAAGTAAAACACCCACTTAACTCATGTCTCCTTTCCAAGAGAAGTGTGAGATCTTAAACTTCAGATACAATAAACATAGGAACTTCGACTATCGCTAGATTCTTCTTAAAGGTAAATATTAGTAGCTCTTGTTGTAAACTAACCTGAAGCATTCCAAACAGATAGTCACCACAGGTAACACCTGGTTCAAGCTCCCAATCATGACCAGGTGGTCTATCACGAAGCACTTCAACAAATGTTGCGAAGAAGTTGTGCACACCCTCTCTCAGCTGTTGTATGTAGCTATATGGAAATTAAACAATAACATGCATCAGGAATAATCACGTCACTGGTATATAAAAGTAATAGTGCCATTACTTTATCAAAAAATAACTTACGCATGCTGATCTGTGCTCCCTTTATTCCCATAAACAGTAAGCCCTTGATTGACCTGTGAAATGAACAACTTGAGATTTAACATTTTGGAATCTAGAGATGGAGACGGAACTCCCTATTTCCACCAAGAAATACACACATACCCGATTGCCATCCAGGTCGAACTCTTTTCCAATTGATTCCATCACCAGTTGCTGCAGATACCGACTGAATAACAGAAGGCTGTCTTTGTAAGGAAGAATTACCATGTCCTGACAGCAGCAATTTGAAAAGTTAAACACTTGTCAATGACCGCAAACTGAAAGGAGAAAAAATAACAATTCAGAAGGCAATCTTATTCAAATATAATACCTTAGATCCTACACCATCAGAAGCCCAATACCAACATAAAGCAAGCAATGCAGCAGGGTTGTTCTTCACCTGGAAAAGAAACGAATTATTTTTGCTGACACGGGACTACAGAAGGCAAGAACCATCATTTGATCAGTCTCAGTAGAGAAGCCATTCAGACAACTACAGAAAACTACTGATACTTCTTATGTTGTAACTTCTTTTTTTCTTTTGTGTGTGTGTGTTTGGGTGAGATAATAGGGACTGCGCATTAGGTATATGGCTTTTGATCACTAAAAGTTATTATATGCATCATTTTAGAAGTAAAATTAGCCAAGAATCCAAACATCTATGATTTAAGCATCAGTGTTCAGTACTATCTATTAAATTCTGAAAATGAGCCATAGTCACTTTCAAGTTAGAAGTATCATTTCGACCAACTTCATTTTTGTGAAGTCAAAGCTAAAGCCAAAAACTCAAAACCACAGCCAAATCTGGAAAGGCAAGCTGAAACCCACAGCCACCCCCAAACAGGCCTTGACATTTATGTTTATGATTATATGACAAAAGTAGTACCATGATAAGTTACTCGCCAAAGGATTTACAATATAGGAAGCATAAACAGTGTGGATATGCTAAGTTAATCAACAGTCCCTACATTATTGTTTCTGTGGATCTTCTTCTGACACAACATACAAGTGAGCAACATCTTGGACAAGGAAAAAAGTGGTGCTTCTGCTGCATATGAGTTCACAAGTTACTACTTGCATACATCACAGTGCATACTATCAGAGACAACCGTTCAACTCGTTAGCTGACATCCTTGAATGACTGAATAGCTATCTATAGTCTATAGTCAAGATCGATATCTCAACCATATTTAGTTTATTCTGGTGACCCAGCTCCCTATATCATAAAATGTGCACATGTGGAATCCCGAGCACTACACGTTGAGCAGGATTTTACACCATAAGTTGCCCTACTAATACTGAAACTAATTCCTCTACTGGACTTGGGTAACAACAGAACGTTCTGGAGAAACACCAGATAACATTAACTGAAAGCAATCTTACCACTTTTGTCCTAGTTGCCTCGTCCATCAAGGATGCACCAGCAAGCATTTCTCTGATATCAATCCCCTGAAGTTGGAGTCGCTAGTGAATATGCTCTTCTAGTCAAATCAGAATATGTAACCACAATGAGATTAGAAGTTAGGCTTACGAACTTGAAGGGCCGCTGGAAGTAGACCAACTGCAGACATTTCAGATGTTCTACCACCCACCCAGTCAAACATTGGAAATCTGGCCAACCAGCCCTCGATCCGGGCAGTATTGTCCAACAATGAGTTCTCTTGTGTTATGGCAACACCCTGCATTCAAGATGGGAAAAAAAGTGATCAATGCAATATCTGCAAAGTTGAAGGTGCCAAAATTTTGGTAAACAAACCGAAAAGATTAACTTTGACATAACTGCATGCAAGTGCACCATCAGACTGACATAAAAATGAAGACATCCAGTTATCCACGATTATGTTATACATCACAAGCAATAACTGTTCCATGCAAGATTAACAAACTGACAAAGCCTCATTAGCAATAATGACTTAAAAAGCCACTAAACTGAATACTCCTAATTATAAAATAAATGCACCAAAATAGAGTTCAACCTGAGACATCTAGAAGCTTTCCTAAAGAAAATGCTCAACCAGAAAAGAAATCGATAGGGTGTCAGATTTTTTTTTTTTTTTTTTTTTGGGGGGGGGGGGGTGGGGGGATTAAGTTGATGTGCAACAACAGAAAGGCCATGGAACCTACTCTGTGAAAACCACATGAACACATCAACCAAAATCAACTAATCTCTTCACAATAAAAAAGATAAGTCCAACATTCAATAGCTTTTAGCCCTTAAGCATCAAGAGAAACTAATCGTTAGTTGTCAACTCAACTCTAGTTTGTATCTTTAAAGAGAACATGAAACTCAATGAATAGCCAGTGAAACTTCTATAGGCAGGAAGAAAAAAAAAAGAAAAGAACCTGGGACCAATACCTGTTTAGCAAATTCCAATCCTGCTTCACGAAAGGCTTTCTGTACTTCCAATAAGCCATTTCTGGTTTCAGGAGTACCACCACTCTGTAGGACAGGAAATGACAATAAATTACCATATATTCTTCCACACTGCTTGAAGGAGAGATCACAAAGCAAAATACATGCAGGCACCTTTGATATCACAATTACTAGGGTAGAAGCCAGCTCAGGACCAAGCTGCGCAATTTGATGGTCAATTCCAGCCGGATCTGTGTTGTCAATGAATCTAATCTGCCAAAGGTAAAATTAAGATATCATTCAGACAGTCAAAAGTCAAAAAATCGCTAACACAAGGTGTTCACCCAATATGCCAAGACTTATGACTGCACATTCCTCCATAGTTTGTAACTTTAAGTAAATCTGATGTGCAAAATCTAAAATTTACTAACGCTTTTCAAATACCAAATCAAAAGACGAAGACAAAAGACCTAAGTACAGTATGATTAACAAAAGCAGGTCTTTCTTTCATTGCGCATAAGTGAATCAAGCAGCATATACACTTGCTCCACATAATGGAGGAGAAATGTGAGTAGGAAGAATATGGGGAAGGTAGTAGGATCATTCTCATACTACACTTGCAACGAAAAGCCCAAAATGGAATGACATCATGGCTAATCCAAATAGGAGGAAGAATAACATTAAGATAACTGCTCACTTGAAGGAAGAGTTGCCAAGACTCAAGAAATAATTTTAGCTAGTTGAAAAAGCAAGAAAGGACAAAGACAAAACAAGCCACCACCGACTTATCTACAATGTCTGAAGATACCTTTAAGGGAGGATTATCGGGAGCCAATGCCTCTGCAACAAACTGTGGCCCAAGAGCTGAACCTCCAATTCCAACTGAAAGTACTTGAGTAAAGCGATCCACAGGAGAAGTAGGAGGGGGCTTAATCTGCAAATTAAGCGTCAAGCATAATCAAGTCAATTAATCCGTCCGTGTCCGATGCAATCAGCTAAGCACACTAGAAGAAAACCAACGATCAAAAACCGAATTTCATGCTGACATTAATCGGAAAACCTGAAGAAAATTTTGAAACTACTGCTTCTCGGAGTAGGGAATTTCCATACACAATCATTTCAAGTGACTAATTCGTTAATGTGCTCTCCATCTCTTCGACCAGAAACCACTTCAACTTATCCTCGGCCCACGCTTTCTCGAGCGACTAAGACAATGCCGACATTTACCGGAAAACTGACACGGGCAACTACGACAGCGAACCGACAGGAAAAATGCAGGGAACAACAATCTCTCATGCCGCACGGAGAAGAATAACAACTGGAATTCCAGAACTGACCTTACCGCTGACCACGTCGGCAGCGAAATTGCAGACGGCGTCGAGCGCGCCCTCAATCTGCGCCTTCAGGGTTCGGGTCGGCGCAAGCTCCGACTTCCTCAACCAGTAGTGGCCGACCATGCGGCCCTCGTCCGGGTTCGCGATCGCGCCCTTCTCCAGCTCCTCCATCGCCTTGAACGCGGCCTGGAACCGGGGCTCCATCTCCTCCACGAACTCGTCCGTGAACCCGACCCGGCTCACGTCCAGGAAAAGCCCTAGCTCCCGGTGCTGGTACAGCCAGTCCACGTACCTCCCCCACAGCGAGCGGGAATCCTTCTCCAGCCCGCACTTCTCCTTCTTCGCCGCGCCGTCGGCCCTCCCCAGCTCCGCCGAGATCTCCCTAGCGACCGAGCGGGCCAGCGACAGCGACAGCGGCCGGTCGCCGGCGGGGGCCTGGCGCCGCTCGGGAACGAGACCGAGGCCACCTCCCTCCGGCCGGCGGCGGACGGCGGCGTCTTCGGCCTGAGGGACGGGGACGACGAGCAGATGCCGGAGACGGAGGACGCCATCGGCGTCGGCGGCGGCGGCGGCTCGGCGGCGGCTCGGCGTCGGAGCTGATGAGAGTCAAATTGAAGAGGCGAGCGACGAAAACGAGAGAGACGAAGACAGCTCCTCTCTCTTTCTCTCTCTCTCTCTCTTCTCGGCTGAAAAACAAATAAATTTTGATATTATTTATTTATATATTTATTTATTTTTGGGGTGATTGTGTCCGATCCGAGAGTCCGGCGGGCGGAGTGGTATGAATCACACGTTTGATCGGTTGGTGGTTATGCGGTTAGGTAATTCTGTTGGACCGATTTGCCCCTGGGCGAGTGGGGCTAATTACGGATCCACCCCGCACCCCTTGGTCGGGAGTGGCTGGTCAAAATGGGCCAAAAGCGGGACACGTCCCCAAGCCTAGCTGTACTGATTTTCATGCCACCGTCGCCCTCGCTTTCGGACCCGTTATAAATGGAAGAAAGAGAAAAATACACGTCGGAAAATCAGAAATAGATGATCCGTTTATTTTTCTATATTCAGACAACGGAAAATTAGTCGATTTCTTAAAAAGAGTTGTCCATTAGCGGAAAATAACAAATTTAGATCAAGGAAAAAACGAAATTTTCTATATGGAAAGAATGAAGCATTTTTGAGCTACCAAACAAATGAAAATTAATAACTTTTTCTTGTCTTTATCATGAAATTCTCGGTGAAATAAATGCATCATTGCATTGCTACTTCCGACAAATATTTTTGATGATGTTAGTCTTTTGTCGAGAAATATGTCGCAAATGTATTACCTACATATTTTTTTAGTTGGTCCCATCGAATGGTAGAGCTAGACATTCCCAAGTAAATCATTTTGGATGTGACGGGAACATGGGCATCCGCCGCACAACCGCGCATCCTCTTCGTACATTCTCCCTACCGTCTCCTTCTCTTCCTCGGGCGTCAATTCGTGATCCTCCACGAATGGCCTCAACACGTGTTGCGGTGCATCAATCTTCTCGCGTTAGCACCAAATATGGTTGGGCAAGTCCTTGTCATGCGGGTGGACGCCTTTGACTGCATGCTTTTAAATGATGTTTCGCAATTTCGAACCACCTACCCTAAGGCTAGTTTAATCTCGCTCACGTTCAGATTGGGCTTTTAATCTTTTGATACGATTCACCCAAAAGCAAATTTTAATGACGTAAGCTCTCAAACGATGTTACCATCACATTTCTACACCAATTTGAAAAGGCACTCCCTTTGTAACCGGTGGCGGGTGATATCACATTTTAAAATCATCAATCAAAAAGCCAATTCAAACAATTCACTTTAAAACTTTTCATTAACTAATTATTTCTAACGATACATTTAATTTTTTTTAGTAAAATGATTTTCAAGTCATTCATTTTTTCATGAACACAAGCAGAGCCTAAGCACTAAAAAAAATCCAAATAGCTATAAATGGAAACATTAGTATTCTTTCAAAAATAGGGGATGCTAAAATGCAACTTAAAAAATTCTTATTCCAAATAAGGAAAGATGAAATAAAGCAAATAAATAAAATAAATAAAAAATCATCGTCATCAAACACACTCGAAAGTCCGTATTTTCAAATGTCAAAGCTTATGCACTCAGATCGTCATGGACCGTGAATAAATATTGAATCTATCCACATATTTTTACAATATATATCCACCAGCAAGCCACCGTGATTTCATGCGCATGATTAAAATCGTCATAAGTTGACCTTTAGAACTTATAAATAATACATGACATGTGGTTTGAAGAGTAGATGGCAAAAGAGCTTTTGGTAGATCTCAAGGGGCTACCAACTCCCATCACGAAGGACACTATTCTTAATCATATATGACCCTGCATTATTTCATTAATAATTGAGGGCCGAACGTTCAACCTTAGCCCACCCTCTCCAGAGCCGTTTCGCATGCGGCGTGTTGATTCGACAGGGACGTGCAGGTGAGCCTGGCACGGTTGGGCAGGTTGTGTGAGTGTTAAAGCAAGCAAGATAGGTTGCTGATTCTAAATTTCCAAGACAAGTGCATATGTGGTAGATTCCGAAGCTTGAGGTCATACCAAACCTTTTAGGGTGTGTTTGTTTTCATTTCTTTTTCTGTTTTTAAACAACTTTTTGTTTTTTGTTTTTGAGCTTAAAAAAAGAATGTAAAACGCGTTTGTGTGCGTTTTTGTTCCAAAATTGTTTTTTATTCCTAAACATATGGAATGTAAAACAAAAGAAAACAAAAAAAAATTGTTTCTTGTTTCTGGAACAAAATTCAGAAACACTTCTCTCTTTTTTCTTCTTCTTTTTTCTTTCTTTCTTCTTTGGCCGGTCGCCGGCCTCGACCATGGTCGGCACCGGCCGTCGAGGGTCGGCGACGCCGTCGAGGGCCGGCGACCTCGCCGGAGCGTCGCCGGCCCCCGGCGAGGCCGAGCGTCGCCGTGGCCGGGCGAGGCCGCCGGCCCTCCTCGGCCCCGGGCCGAGGCCGGCGACCGGCCAAAAAAAGAAAAAAAGAAAGAAAAGAAAGAAAATAAAAATATTAAAAAATTAAAAGAAAAAAAAAAAATACAAATTTACCAAACTTGTTTCGTTCATTTTTTATTCCCGGAACAAGTTTACCAAACCTTTTTTTTTGTTCAAAAATTGTTCCCGAACAGTAAAACACTTTTTTTTTTCTATTTCGTTCCCTAGAACAATTTTTAAACAGAAATGTTACCAAACGCACCCTTACTCACCCTATACCCTGCACTCTGTGCCCTGTACCCTGTGCAAATACCCCACAGAATGATACAAAGAATCCCATTTAATATTTTCTTAATTGAATATACATATATTTAATTATTTATGATGTTCCCTTTTCTTTCAGAAATTCTTACATTTTAATGTCTACGTGATTAACAACTTCTAGTGCCACGAAAAAAGAAAGAAAGAAAGAAAGAAATCCCCACCCCCTTCTATGTGACAAACTTAGCTCGGCTATGTTTAAGATGAAACTAAGTGTCATAATTTTTTTTTCGACCACTTAATTTTGATGATTTCTTAAAAAAAATGTTTACTTGAGTGTTATAATTTCAATGGATCGATTGAGCACTGTATTTTAAAAAAATGCGGTGAAACACTTGTGGTTAATGTTGTTAAAAAGTTATGATATTTAATTGATCGATTAAAAAGTTATATGATACTCAAGTGATTGAAAAAACATTTATGGCACTCAAGTAATCGAAAATGAAATTATGCCACTTAAATAAATACTGAATGAAAATTATGACATTTGTAGTATCTTTTTTTTTTTTTTTTTGAGAAAAAGCTAATTCATTTATTTGTTTTATTGATTTCAATGTTGTATCATTCTAGGATTATGTTACTATTAGACATGAACATGTATTTTATCACGTGGAATGTTCAATGTGCTAATAATAAGAATTGCAATATTATCTATTTATTGATTTCATTTTAAGTATAGGATACCTAAAAACTCGGTGAAACTCATAGATTCTAGGGTGGTTCTAGGAGTCTATAGGATAGGTATAATTCCAAAATTTTAGATTGATTGCCTATAGCATAAGTTCTCACATCAGACAAATTTACTATGTAACAACCCAGTCCAATGAGGGCATTGAGTGATCAAACAAGGAATTGCTCCTAGCAAGCTTTTAGAATGACGAATGGAGTAGGAATGAATTGAATTGTGCACCAAATATAAAAGAGCATTATAATATATATATATATATGTGTGTGTGTGTGTGTGTGTGTGTGTGTGTGTGTGTGTGTTAATGAAAATTGTAATTAACTTACTGGTGTGATTTTTGACGTGACGGTAAACTTTGCTTTAGAATTCCAAAATTGAGCGTATTCGGGTTAGAGCACTATCATGATAGGTGACCACATGCGACAATGCTTGCTTGTATAATAAATGACAAAATCGTGAGACTTAGTATAGAGAGCGGTCGCTAGGGCCAAAAGGCTCAGACATGGAATGACTCCTAGTAGGTTTCTAGGATGATTAATGGGGTAAGTAGGTATAAATCAAATTGCATACGTAATAGTGGGAGAGCGGTTTTAGGAAATGTGTGTGTATGTGCACTTGTGCGCACACAAATTATAATTAACTCACTCATGACCTTTTTAACATACTGGCAAGCTTTAAGTGCAGTTAGATTAAAGCTCTATCAAGATTGGTATCTCCCAAGAAAGTGTACGAGGTTAGAGTGCTCTCAAGTTATAATACTGCCGAAATGAGTGTTTCTTGGGAAAGTGTCTAAGGTCAAAGCTACATACTCTAGGAAAGTGTTTGCCTATCATCAATATTTCAAATGAGTTAATTCAAAGATATCACACATTACCCACCCTAGAAGCTACATGCTCTAGATTTGATGTGCCACGTCAAATTAAATATTTTCTTTTATCACGATCTACTATAAATTCACATAATTAAATATGTACATTATTATGTAAGCACATCAAATACAATATATATGTTACACATTAACGATAGGGGTGAGCAGTTTTAGGTTTATATAGATTCCACATGTAATTTGGAACCTACTTATTGGAACAAGTTTATCATTTTTTGGATATTGGAACCCACCTTACTTACCCTAGAATTTGGAACATATCCTATTACAAGTTCCACGGTCTACCCAAGTTTAATCTATATTATCAATTGAACAATTGCAATAAATTAAAACCTTTAATGACCATCATTTACCGTTATAATTTACTAACTATAACTTATATTTTGATGCAAGAAAAATATATACTTAAGGAAAGTAAAAGTCTCAGTTATAAAATGGAAGCTCGGACTAGTGCTCCTAAATTATATATTCATCATTGAACGACATGAAATATCGCAGGATCATGTGATGACATGGACTAAGAAAAATAGTTTTGGTTACAGGTTCTAGGTTTCAAATTCCAGATTCCTTCAACCAAGAACTTAGAATCTACCCGTCAAAACAGAATCCTCATTTTTTGAAACCTGAAATCCGCCCTATAAATCTTGGAACCTGGAACCCATATGTTCCTACCGGTCCGGCTCTTAGGTTTCATTCTACACCAGAACCATGCTTACTCTTAATTAATGAGTTTTTAATGGCTAACATTTCTAATGGGTCACAACACCTTTACCGATAGATTCGTCAGTCATATTACACGTCACCCATTAAAAATTTTCTCCAATTTTTATTTCATAAAGAAAGGTTCTTAGATTTTTCCATCTAATATTCCAACAATACGTTCTCTTACAACCATAGAGGCAATAAGAAATGTAAATGATAAGGTGAAAGTTAGATGATGTTACATCGACTGTGGAGCCACTTATAATGCTTAAGAAAGGTAAAGTGGAGATCTTTGTCCTCACTAAGATAAATCGACTTTTATGCTTCTATTATTTGGGCACAGCAAAAAGCATCTTATATTTGTCTTCGTATATCTCGTGAAGGTGACCTCGCGATACTTGAGATAAAAATAACACAAAGGTTCTTAATATGTAATATCGTCCTTAAAATTTTAATTTATTTAATGTGATGTTTGAACTTTTAAACATTCTCTAAAGTTTAGAAATAATATTAAGTATTTATCGGTAGTTTATGAATTACATTATACAAAGCGAAAGTTTAGGGAAGACATTACACATTGAGCCAAAATTTAAGGATCATATCATATATATTAAAAATTTAGAGATGACACTGTATATTAAATCAAAGTTTCAATATTATTTATGCTAGAACGGATAATTATGGTGCACCCGAATGATATGCAACTAAGGGGGAAGGATAGGCTGAGACTTGGGAAACTCGAAACGTGTACGTTTGTCTAGCAAAGACATACCAGATCATCATAGGTCTTTCTTAAGCTCAAGAACCACCAAAGTCTTATGCTAATCGAGAATAGTAACGAGGGCTACAAATGACAATCAATTTAACAATGATTGCCACAGGACCACAACTTACAATGTCAAACACACGCAATCGGTACATCATCATCCACACCATCATCATCATCATTAAGTGGCCGATGCACAAAATTTTAGATCAGGGAATAGAGAGATCAGTCAAAGATTATAATAAATCCCTAACACAAGGGAGTCACGTGATAAAATTATCCATAAATTTCACGAAATTTAGAAAATGATTATGAAGAAATTACATGAAACTATGTCGTTATTAATTGATAAACACTTGATTGTTACAAGGCGATTGCTACTTTCACTTCAACTTAATGAAACTCACGAGCATTGGATCGAACGTTGTGCAAACTATTAGTAACAATCCCGGCGAAATGAAATTCCAAACCGAGCTAAAATCAAGATGTGAGGACACGCACTCGCGCCACTTGCTAAGATTCGGTTCGGACAGATTTTTTTGTTAATCATGCGGCGGCTTGCTTTCCAATTTTTCCTTCCACAACCTTGTTAATTCCGAATCGAATCGTGGAGGAAATAATGGACACATTGTCTGCGCGGCGACCAAAGAATCAAGAAAAAATCTCCGAATTATTTTTTCTCTCTTCTCTCTCAGGAACGATTTCAAAAAATCAGAAAAAAAAAAATCAGAAAAAATCTGCTCTCCTGCTAGTCGCGAAGATCGAGACCGTCTCTAGAAATTTCCATCATTCCACGGGAGCGTAGCGAGACCATCATTTACGTTATCCTCTTCTTACCCGAAACCTTCTCCGCCGTTCGGGCCACCGCACACGGCGTGTCGTCGGCGGCGGCGATGATGTGGGAAGACGCTCTTCCGCAGCACGACGGCGAGCCCGAGCAGGAATCTCGCTTCAACTTCGACTTCTTCTCCCTCCTGTCGAAGCCCAAGGTAGCCGCCGCGAGCTCCCGGGGACGTCGTCCGATGGAGGAACCCGGCTTTTCTAGGGCTCCTCCTTGCGCGCCCCTTCCGCGTCGTCTGATCTCGGTGCTCCTTCTTGTGTTGTGCAGGACTATTATAAGATACTGGAGGTGGATTACGATGCCTCCGAGGAGGCGATCCGGTCTAATTACATCCGGCTTGCGCTGGTCCGTGAATTTTTTTCGTTTGGGGCTTTCGGCGATGGTTTGGTTGCTATGTCGTTGCTATTGGTTCGCTGATTGCTGCGATGGTTTTTGTTTTGTGTTCGGTGCATTGCTGAATTTGGTGTTTTGATTCGTTCGTAACTAATCCATCTATTATCCGCAAGCTAAAGAGAGAGTTTTTTGAGGCCACGAGGCTGTAATTCTTCGTTTCCGGTGGCAATTAGCTCGCTGTCCGTTGCTATTCTTCGTTTGTTGCATTCGCAAGGATCGTTTAGAGGGCTGCATTCTGATTGTATGGGATGGGGAGTTTCGGTATCTTTGTCGTGTTCTCTTACAGATCGCTTCGTGGTGCAGAAATGGCATCCGGACAAACAAAAAGGTCAGGACGATGCGACTTCGAGGTTTCAAGAGATAAATGAAGCGTACCAGGGTCAGTTTAATTCTCTGTCTCCTCGTGCGTTTGTCGTGTCATCTCACTCTAGCTGTAGTTCTTAGAAACTGTTCAGTGGTTTGTGTTTTCTATGCATTTTGCGTTGATATTTTGATTATGGAACTAGGCAAGTGGTATGCCCGCCTCTGGCCCAAAAGAAAAGAAGTTCTTGCGTGCCATTGTTTTCAGGTCTAATGCCTCGAGTTCTGGTTACATTTGCGGCTTGAATCAATGAGAATGGTCAATTGGTCCTTGTAGGGGTGTTCTGTGATGATGAAGTCGAGTCAGAGCTGCATTGGAGGAGGATTGGCTGTGAAAGTAGTTGATTTCCACTTCGTAGATCAATGGTACTAGTCCAGGAAATGTTGGCAATAGTCTGGAATACCAGAACTGAGCAGTCGGTGCAAAGTATGCGACTTGCGGCTAGGTTAGACTCGATTGATTGTCGTGGAAAGTAATCATTTGCTCTACAGATATGAATTATCATAATACATAACAATAATGCCAGTGGTTGGTAGAGTGGGTCAGTATGTCCAAGAAACCAGAATTCTGAGTGATGTTATGGAAAGATATGTGTCCAGTATCATCAGTTGGTGCGTTAAGCTCAATGTGTTTTGACTTTTGTCAGTTTGTATCAATATTTGACTTTCAATGATGCTTCTATAGATTTTGGCATAGAATTTAATTCGGTTACCAGAAAGTTCAAAAGGGAAGAGTTTGATTTTTGATCATTGATATTGGGGAATCAATTGGACTGATTAGGGTTTCAATAAACGTGGTACAAAATCGGTATTGAAACTATTAAGAACTTAATCTACTCAAGTACTTGGACGGTTATTACTACAGTCTCTTAATAGTGCAGAGTTCAATTTATTTTGATTCTCATCCACTGTGATACAAGGGCCTTCTGTGTCTTTACTAACTTCAACTTGAAAGTGCCATGCCTCATAAAGGGAACTCTTTACTTTTCACTCTGTTGGATTTTCTTGTAACAAAGGAAGAGTTAGTCTTAATAGAATGCATTTGCTGCTCTCATTCGTCCGCCACAGAACTGAGTTTGGTAAACAGATGATCTAAGCACTGCTGGTGGTGGATCTCTTCATGTAATGAAGATACTTGATTCACGTGGGCTAGTTGATATTTATGTTTTAACATTGTAGAAACTTTTAAAATCATCATTACGAGAACTCTGAGTTGGGTCCTTTGAGAATAAGCATAATAAGTGGTGAAAAAGATAATAGTTTGTTCCATCATAATCGTTTAGTAATTTATGGGACCTTGATTGTGAGACTAGGCCATTGTTTATGATCTTATCCACATGATAGTTGTTGAATCATGAAAGTTCATAACCCCAACAAAGTTTAAATTTTAGGCTTTCATTCAGAGTCTCTTTTACGTGGAGCATTTAGTCATTGAGTGGAATTTCAAGTTTGGGTTATTGGTGGTTGATTGATTATGTTTGATAGTAGCAGCAGCTGGATGTGGTTCTAATTGTTTGTTCCATGAATTTGCTTGACAGTTCTTAGCGATCCTACCAAAAGGAGAGAATATGACACGAAGGGGATGTTACATGTTTATGATTACAATATAGTTGTAAGTTCTGGACTGCATTCTTCATTGGAACAGAGTAATATTTTGATAAACTTCCTCTGGATTCAATTGGCCTATATAACATTCTTCTACTGCTGCAGGATTACCTTAACCGTTACAAGGGCCTTATATTGACATGTAATGGCTTGGGGATCCGGCAGTCAATTTGGTGAGCTAAATGCTTCTGTATCTCTTGAATCACATCTAAGGAAGCTCTAGACGAGTGGCATGTATATGTTAGTAGCCACTAACTTCGGCATGAGAAGGCACTGGGGATTTTTATTTTCTTTTTCTATTGTCACGGGTTGAATCTTCAGTGAGTAATTAGTAGCTTCTGGCTCCGGAGGACGCCAACCCTTATCTTTTCGGAAGGGTAACGAATTTGTGATGTGATCATGTTAGTTGATCATATGAGTCATTTACAGTCGATCCGATTCGTCTGTTGTATTTCACTCATGAGGCGTACGCTGAGAAGGATTGTAGTACTGGCATAATGATGGAGTGACTCGACATCTTCCAAAGCGTAGATTCATTTCGCCAGTGTGCATTCGTTGTAGTGCAAGCAAACTCGATAGGTCCACATCTGCATGGTCGGTGATGGTCGAGTGATGTGGAGCGCAAGCTATGCTCACTATTTGCGGCGTGCTAGGGCAATTAGACGTGGTCCGGGAAACTTGGGTCAGTAGTGCCACTACATTCTGGTTCCAGTTGAATTTCAATAGCTCGAACCCTATTGCTGCAATTTATTCTGATCACCCAGGAAAAGAAGGAGAAACAAAAAGGGATTCCACAGTCTTGTCTTGATCTCATCTTGCCCGTGGCATACCTCCGCTCGCCGTTGTCCCTTGATCTAGGTTGTCTTAACTCGACCCTTTTGAACTTCGTTTCGCATCGAATGGCATAAATGACAAGCTCGCCGTCTGGGTACCAAGGAACCGTACCGCCAATTCATCAACGCTGGGCTCCGCCCTGATTTTCGGGCCAGGAGGGCCCTCTCTTTGAAAACGAAGAAATGAGGATGCGAATTTATGGCATGACGAGCGCACCCGACGAGACCCAATGATGGTTTGTCCAAACCTGGGTTGAGTCATTGTCGAGGCGCGATGTCTGTCTTGTTACGAAGCAGCGAATAGCCCGCGAAGGCGAGCATCCAATCCGGAACGGACAGCTGGATCGGCTAATTCCCCGCAGCAAAAGGATTCCGGGGGATTATTGTGTCCGTAAGTCGTCCTTTTCGTGTTCAAACGCATCATTCCTGCTTTGAATGTTACGGCTATTTGATGGCTTGAAAAGTCTCTTGCCTTATTATCTATGTCTGTGTACGATGTTACGAAGTAAATTCAAAAAGTAGTTCCGACCTAATTATGTCGGCATTGGCCGATCCAAAATTGAGTCGCATTCCCACCCCGACCGATGTGAAATATGATATCTGGACGAATCTACCATAGTTTTGCAGTTTAGTCCAGTTCAATTCATTTGATTGGATTTTTTGAATTCCATGAACTTTTCAACTAACTTTTATAGAAAATGACATAAATATTCATTAAATTGTAACTCAACGTATAATGTGATCACTAAATTTTTAATTTGTTCAATTTAATCTTTGAACTTTAATTCAATTTGCAATATAATTCCTGTATTTTTAATTTGTTCGATATGATTTATTGACTCTTGATACATGTTTGATTTAATCTTTGAATTATATGAAAATGATCAATATTGTCCCCAAGCTTGAACTAATTGAAGGGTTGTATTGAATATTTCCATAAATTCAAGGATTAAATCGAACATGTACTAAAATTTTATAGATCACATTCAACCATTTAAAAATTTAGGAACCGTATTTCACATCGAGTTAAAGTTTAGGAACATCATTGTCATTATCTTTAACTTTTACCATGGACAAGCTCCAATCCCGAAGCCGCGAAAATCCCCCCTCCATAATTAGCCCACCCAATGATTTTTAGTTCCAGCAAGGCCCAACATCAACCTCGGGGCCCAATAAGAGGCCCAACATCTGATCTTTACCCCCCAAAATTCAGCCGTGATCAATAATCAATCATGGCTCGAATCATTGACCGGAAGCAGTTCGCTTAAAAAAGGAATAACGAGGGAGAGGGAAAGAATATAAAGAAAATCCCCAAGACCCATCCCTCCGTCCCCCTGCGCCATCCGAATCCGAGTCATGCGATGGGCCCCACCCCCACCTCACCCGATCCAGAGCAGCCGTCGCGAAGCCCCAAATCAACGGTGCAGCGTCCTCCGCTTTCCTCTCCACAGCCGTCAACTTCATCCGCTCGCACCGTACGTCCGTCCGCACCGGATCACCCGAGCCCTCCCCCACTTCTTTCTTTTAACACCACCACACTCTCGCTAATCCGCTTCACGACCTCTCTCTCTCTCTCTTCAAATCAATCCACCCCCAAATCCTCCCCCTCCTCCCCTCGCTTTCTCTCTCTAGATCGATCGACCGGTGGATTCGATCGGAGCAGCTCGGCGAGTCGGAGCGGGGCGATGGCGATGCCGGAGAACCTGGGCAGGGACCAGTACGTGTACCTGGCGAAGCTGGCCGAGCAGGCGGAGCGGTACGAGGAGATGGTGGAGTTCATGCACAAGCTGGTCGTCGGCTGGACGCCGGCCTCCGAGCTCACCGTCGAGGAGCGGAACCTCCTCTCCGTGGCCTACAAGAACGTGATCGGCTCGCTGCGGGCGGCCTGGCGCATCGTCTCCTCCATCGAGCAGAAGGAGGAGGGCCGGAAGAACGAGGACCACGTCGTCCTCGTCAAGGAGTACAGATCCAAGGTGGAGAACGAGCTCTCCGACGTGTGCGCCAGCATCCTCAGCCTCCTCGACACGAATCTGGTCCCGTCGGCCGCCGCCAGCGAGTCCAAGGTGTTCTACCTGAAGATGAAGGGGGATTACCACCGGTACCTGGCCGAGTTCAAGGTCGGCGACGAGAGGAAGGCCGCCGCCGAGGATACCATGCTCGCTTACAAGGCGGCTCAGGTAAATTCTTTTCTCTCCGTCTCTCTCCCCTAGGGTTTTTGTATATTATTTTCTTTAGTTTGGTTATACGAGAAACTGGAGGAGAACAGTGAACTATGACTAGTTTTGGACTTTTTGAGCGATTCGAGTTGTTGATTATCTGGTTGAGTTGACGATCTTTCAGGATTTCAGGGGAATTTAAAGATCTATTTAGGCTGCCGACTGGTTATTAGCGGTTGTACGATTTCGAACTCTGTTAGGTTAAGAACAGTTGTTTTTTATTTGATCTCTGGATGGTCGTTGAGATTTGATTAAGTCGCTCTAGTAGTAGTGGGCTTGAGTTTTTTCTTTTCTTTTCTTTCTAATTGTTGACTATTGATTCTACTAATTTACCGTGTTGACTACAAAACACTTTTGTTGAACCTTGCCTGCGTGCATGACAAGGGAAATCGATGAAGCCTAAACAGAGGATAGAAACTTGTCGGGTGGATTTGGCTCCCTTAATTTTAGGGGATCTGTGCATTATAAGAATGGTGGCTTGTAAGATCTAATGCTTTTAGTTTTAGATCCATTGTGCTGTTCTGTTACTTTGCCTTCAATAGCTCCTCGTAATGTTCTGGTGTCTATGTTTCTAACAAGAGCACAGGCAATTTAGAAAGACGAAAAGTTTATATTTTTCTGGGTTGTCTAGCATTATGAGGGTGGAGCAGATGTAGTTCAAAATTTATGTGGTATTGCTTAGTTTGAGATTAAATTTTGTCTTTTCTAATCTTGTGAATGATCCATGCATTTGTATATCCTAGGATATCGCTCAAGCAGATCTGGCTTCAACCCATCCAATAAGGCTTGGTCTGGCACTCAACTTCTCTGTGTTCTATTATGAGATCCTCAATCAGTCTGATAAAGCTTGCAGCATGGCCAAACAGGTCTGTTTGTCCTTTTTTTTTTTGGTCAATTTAGATCTTAAATGTTATCGTCTGTCTGTTCTGAATAGTTAGTAAAAATGTTGTTGCAGGAGTTGATAAGTGTATTTCTTGCTCTATCCTCCTTTGGATAGCAGAGAGAAATTTTGATGGACCTGAATATTTGTATTGGGTACACTTAGTTGAGTCTCTTGAGAAGCTCATGGTATCATCATACTGTCCAGCCAAATTTTGCTTGGAGAGTTATGGATTCCCCAGAATAAGTTGCTCTACCATTGATTCTGGAATGCGCTTTGTGTTGCTCTATGCGCATTATGCATCCAGGATTTCGGCCTCCGAGTTTCAGTGTCCTTTTCTTTTCCTTTTCCTGCTTAGGTTATGGTATAACTTTGGGCAAGCAGACATGTTTTATATATCTAGTGCATAAACGGATTTGCCTATCACGGAGAAGATTTTCCAAGAGTCATACTTATTAATTATCAGTCGACCCAACTGTTGTATGATTGGCATGCTCATATATTTTCCTTGTTCAGGCATTCGAGGAGGCGATTGCTGAGCTGGATACATTGGGTGAAGAATCATACAAGGACAGCACTCTCATCATGCAGCTGCTAAGGGACAATCTCACCCTCTGGACTTCTGATGTGCAGGTCAGATTTCCAATCCTTTTTTGCTTTTTCTCTCTCTCAATGTTTGCGTGATCAGTCATAATCATAAATTATCCTTTGAATTTCTCTTATTATATGGTGTTATAAGAGGAAAAAGAAAACCGTTTTTCAATATTTTGAAAAGCACTCCTAAACGCGGTCATTTATGTAAACATGGACATTCTATCAATAATCACATATATTTTACAATAACTTTTTCCACAAGGATGCTATGTGCACTGTTTTGCATTTGTTAATGGCACATTGATAATGAGCACAGTTTTTATGGGCCTGGGGTACTATAGCATGTGGTAACAACGACACACTGTCTTTTCTTATCCTACCTCCTTATGGTGTATATTAGGCAAATCTTCATTTTTTTTCCTCTCTCTGCTCTTATTTGTGATTTACTAGAACAATTTTCTTAATGAAATGCTGTTCTGTCAATGTTGCAGGACCAATTGGATGAGCCCTAAAAGATGCAGCGTAAGCTCAACGGAAATTCGAAACTTTGTTCTGGGAGGAGGTGGGCTGTGAATGTCATTTGTCGGTACTGATTTAAAGCGTGCATCAGTGACATGTTTCTCTTTTATTTTTAGATTATTAAATCCTTTTCCTGTTTCCAAAATGAATTGGAAAACGCTCTTGGGTTTGTGAACGTGCTTCTCACTACTTTAGTGTTGGTTTTCACTTGATTGAAAAGATCATCTCTATCTCCTACTGTCATAGTCAAAGTGCGAAGAGTTCTCTTACCCCTAGGTCGAAAGTTAAATGCCAGGAGGCCATCTCAAAGCCCTCCGACTAGGTTCACAATAAAAGACGGTTCTGTAGGATGCCAAGTCAAATCAAGGGGAGATCGAATTGCTTGCCACTTTCTCTGTGACAGGCAAGCAGCCGTGAGAATGCCTTTTAGCTCACGGACCAGGCAAATTTTAGTCCGCCACTGTGCGGTGAGGATGGTTGGTGGTTATGAACTTCTAGAACTCTAGGTCTAATTATGTTCTTTCATCGTAACAATCAAACTCTCAACAAAAGCTCGTCGACCTTAATCTCCATTCGGTAGAATACCGAAATTGTTGTTCCCGCTTTGCACGCTGATTTGTAGTTAATCTTCGATAATTACCTTCACTTATTTCGTCCTTGTTCTAGTCGATGCTCTACGTATGTGAAGATAAAATTGAAAATAAAAAGACGAAACACCATTGGCATTCATGGATATAAAAGTAATACCAAAAATTGCAAGAAGGCCGGGTATATATCAGGTAGCAAAGCATGCTATTTTCGCAGGGTGTGCCACAAAGTCTAATCACAACTCAGCATTTAGCAAAAATATAGCAAGCTGGGAAAGTACATGCTCATGGGCCATGGTTATTCATAGAAAGTCACGAGAGAGGGAAAGACACATGCGATATGAAAAGCAAACCGATGCAGCCAGAATGCCTTGCCTCCCCACCTTAAAACTCAGTCTCTGGTGCTGTTCTTGATCCATTCCAGGTATTGGACATTGCCACCCCGGATGGGCAAGCCAATCACTTCCGGAACACTGAAAAACATTAACATCAAAGATTACCAAAAAATCTTTCACCTAGCTGAGCCACGCCCACCCTTCAGTCCCGAGAAAACTATATTTCTTCGCATCCCTTAGTTAAAGACACGCAAGTGTGTGATTGGGAGAGAAGTCAGGTGCTTGAATCTTACTCGTATGGATGGTTTGCCTTGACGTGCTGGGTCAGAGGTTCTAGCAGTGATTCTCTCGTCTTGATTATGAGTAGTTCCTCGGAATCTGTCTCAATCTGCAATTGGGTGGCAAAAACTAAGACAACCTAAGAGTGGATGCTCCTAATGAAGCATGCATCGACCACTTCTTAGAATCTCATCGGACCAGCACATTTACAAAACTTTTGACCAATCTACTGGACAAGCACGATAACTTCGAACCCAGGTACAAATGAAATTGATATTCAACAATTGGTCTTCACTTCCATACCTTTCCTTGCCAATGGTAAATTGATTCAATACCTGCATTGACACACAAAGTCTCCTTGGTCAAGTTAAGCATCCAAACCAACAGCAGAAACACACCTGGCACAAGTTTGTTTAGAGACTAACGGCAAACTTGGTCCAAGCTCAAGGAAAACAAACCCATACAAAAGTTTAAGAGGATTATCTAGCAAGAAGAAGAGGAATCAGTGTGTTCATAGTGTGTGCTCCAATTAGTTAATGGCTATAACAGTATAAATGCAATGCCACCTGTAGCTATGTAGCACCAATAATTGGTTCTAACTCACAAAACCAGGGTCTTATAGGGGAGAGCATCTGAAATAGCTTACTTTCACAGTTTAAATCACTCAAAAGAATCCCAACTCGTCCGTTCCTTGCATAATCTCAAATAAAGCAAATCGAATCAATACCTGGCACTATATTTACGCATGCCGCAAGTCTTTCTTTGATTATGCTCTCAGCCAACTTCTTTCCTGCACAAAAACACAAAAGGCAAACCCAGTTAGGAACTGCAACTACTTAAAAACAGAGGGAGCTCCACAGCAGCATCGAGAGAACGTGAACCCGTGAGCAAATCGAGAAACCGAAATGAACAATCTATTCTAGAAACATATGAATTTGTGTCGCGTATTATGATTTTTCTCTCAGCATTTCGTGTTCAGCGGTCGTCCTGCTTTCGGGTCGTCCCGATTCCAAGCACTAGAGCCCCACCGTATGCACTGGACTCCATGACTTCTTGACAACAGCTACTGAAGTCGAGGCTCGAGTATCATCCTAATTCGGCGATTCCCTTCCCTAATCCCACAACCAAATCCTAAGTCCAAACCATACAAAAGCAAGAGCCCAAAACCCTAAGAAAGAAAGATCCAAATTCAAGTGCATTTCCACCAAATTATCGAAGAATCTACCTTACAGAAGAAGCTAACATCTATCGAAAGCGCGAAACTCCAATCCTCACGAAATCTCCAACGAAACATCGCCCCAAACTACTCCAATTCCGAAGAGAGAAAGCACGCGAAACCAAACCTGCTTCCCTGCTCGGAACCGTGACGTAGACAACGATGCTCGGCACCGTGTTGCCGCTTCCCTGAGCTCCCTCCATCTTCGCCGAATGCAAGCCTCTGAAAGGCGCTCGAAACTTCGATCTGCAACACCAGTTCTCGCTCCATCAACGATCTAAACCGCGAGAATCAAAGCGAGATCGAAACCGAAAAGGCGAGAAGAAAACCTAGCAGAGATCCCGACCTCAAGAGCGGAACGAAGGGGAGGACTGAGCGCAACCCGTCCTGAGGGAAGAGGAGAAGGAGAGGGCGGTGGAGAACCCCAAGCTGAGCACGCAGAACGCGCCGACGAAGGGAAGGCCCCGTCGTCGTATGGCGGCGGCGGAGGAGACGGCCGACGTCGCTCTGCAGCGGAGGTACGAGGTTGCCATCGCCGGGGGGCGACCGGGGTCGGGTTTTATAGGGTGTCGCGCGTTGTAGGGACGCCCGTGTGGGTTCGTTGCTTGATGCTCTCGGATGAGAAGGTTCTTGAAGGGAAGTTTCGTAGCCATTGTGATCCGGCCACGTGTCTTCATCGCGATCGATGAGAAATCGCGAGGAGGACCATGGTAACCCAGCCTTAAAAAACAGTGATCACCAGCTCGAGTCATGTGACGAGCGAATGTTTGATCAGTTAATTATATCTTGGACGTTTACATTCTCGTATGAAAAGAAATGATATAAATGTATTAGAAGTTTTAAAATCTATTGCAAAAGTGTAATTACATTATAATTTTTTTAAAAATACAATAAAAAAACTTATCATAAAAGTGCAATTTAATTCTAAAATTTTCAAAAAATGCAACAAAGTATTTAAACTTGTCAATTTGATACAATCAAATCCTTTCATTAATTCCGTCCAAACTGACAAAAGAAAATTGCTAACAAGTTTTAGGATTTATTACACAAACTTGACCAATTATAAGACTTGATTGCATTTTTTAAATTTTTAGGATTCAGTTACACTTTTTGTGATAAGTTTTAAAACTTGATTACATTTTTCAAAAAAATTTAAGACTCAATGGTATTTATGTGATAAGTTTTAAGACGTCAAGGTGATTTTAGCAAAAGGCTCATCGATATATGCAAAGAATAGTAATGGCTCTTGAATTAAATGTTCCACAAGGAATTTGTAAGGACAAAAGCCTTGTATTCTCCTCCATCTCTAGTTGGAGGAAACCTCCACTGCAGCATTCTGATTGGTTGGTTAGAGATATGTGTTGCAAAAATCGTATCTGTGTTCAATTAGATTTGCATTTGCCGGATATTCAAAATCTATAATCATTAATTAGAGGTGTGATTATAAGAAATCTCTTCCAATCCGTAGCGAAGGAAAACACGACCACAATGATAACAGAGGTCATAAGCAGGCCGAAAAAGCAGTCTGATCATGAAAATTCGGCATCTCTCGAGCACCCGCCCGGCTGTTCGTTCAGGCGGTTGGCCACTATGGACAGGTTGCTCAGCCCACGGCTCGAGAGTTTGGCCTTTTCCAGACCCTAGGCCGAGCAGTCAACCTCCGAAACTAGGTCGGCTAAGCTCCCTTGGTACATGGGCACTACTTGGCCTCATTTTTGGATTTACCCTAAACTCAGCTCCGACCCATCGCTCGAATTTTGGGTAAAACTCGAGACATATCGAACTATTTGCACCATTTAGATTGATGCTTACTCATCTGAAGACCAAAGAGCCTTTTGGCGCAAGGGGCCAGGTCAGAATGGTTATGAACATGTGAGCTTTTGATGGGCTTAGGAATCATAAGTCTGGTCCAACACTTGCACACTCTTTTGCGCTCCAAGTTGGGATTTGGTCTGTGTTTCGGTCAACTAGAATGGGGAGTGTATCTGTCGACCGTTCAACCAGCCCATCGTCCCAAATTGCACTCATGGCCTAACGGGTCTAAATTGAGAAGTGTAATGATCCAGTTTTGGACGAAAACTGGAGGAAACAAAGTGAAGGATTAAACATTGACGAAGCAAAGAAGTGAAGGGCAAAAGTCATCATGGTCGTCTTATCATATCTTATAGTGTCAACTCTAGGTTAAATTTGGGTAGTTGCATTTGTCCTTGAATTCAAAATGAATGTTGCACGGCCAATAGTATTTGCACACACCAAGTTCAATTTAGCATATTGATGATGACGATTCCTCTGATGCAACTAGAAGCCCCCTAACTTTGAGAGCTTTTCGGAAAGGATCCCCCTTTTTTTCTCATTTTTTCAACTGATCTCTCTAGATGAATCCCCATCCCGGCACATGTTAAACAACCCTTCAGCTGCCAAACCTTGAAGTGGGAACACCAAGAGCTATCGAGCGAGAAAGAAGGTCGGACTGGGACACGGATCTTTGACGAAGTAAAGAAATGTTGGGCTAAGTTAGGGGGGGTGGACCAAAAGAACAGTGGACACAGATCAAGCTGAGATATACACGTTCATTGATCTCTTGGTGTCCTTCATATGCTGGCTAAACCAATCAACTTCAGTCCCCATAACATTGACGACCGTGGCGTTTCTCCAAATGGGGTGTTAGCACAAGGACAGATCAAGGGCGCATTTGACTAATCTAGCTTCGTTAGAAGACACGCTGCTATATATATAACATATATTGAGCTGAGGAACTGCTTTCCCACTCTCTCAAAAGACCTCCCTTAGACACCAATCGAGAATCCCCCAAAAGCAATAAAGAAGCCGAGTTATAAATTAGTGAATTTGATATGTGTTAATGACGCTGAATGAGGACGCGAATGTGCCAAGAAGGGTGTCTTTTGCCAGCTCAACTCGTAATTTGGAATATATTAGGATGCCGTGACAAATGAGAGACCGGGGAATAGAAGACAGGCTCCCTATAAAGCTACGCAAGTGGCACCATATATTGGGTAGTTGTGGACCCAAGCTTGTTTCCACGTGGGGATCATTTTTCTTTTATCTTTTCCTTTTCTTGGATTTGGGGCCGGTTTTGGGCATTTAATGTTGGATTAATCTTTGGGGTTAGGGTTCTTAATCTTTTAGTGGAGACACAGAAGATACGGCGGATGTTCGGGACTGTGTGTAGATGGCGGACCACGGCGTTGAAGGGGGTTTGCACATGCCAAGGTGACGAAGATGTTGGAAGCTCGATGAGGACTAGGAGAGAAGAATTTATGGTCTTCGCGAAAGTATATGTTATTGCACAAGTGATGGGGTTTTTACTTTGTTCTTGCGATGCCTGTCCCTCTTAATTTTCGTCAACAGGGCTATATTATTCTTGATGGTTGGCATTAGGAAAGGTGCTGTAGATGTTAGTTTATTGAGTGGCGAATCTCTAGGCAAATCGTGTTGGATTGGTGGAATGGAGATCTTACACGTATAGGAATGGCAAGGGGGTGGTTATCATTTTCGAATGTGGATCTCCACAGTTCTTTAATTAGCATTTTGATCGACTGGGTCTTGCGGACGTTAAGAGAATGAGTTTTCAAATAGAACTTCCTTGCACAAGTGCATCCTTCTTACATAGATATAAAGATTCAATTTTTGTTAGGTATTATCATTGGTGTCTCGATAAATTTTGATCATTGATGCACTCCATCAAAAATTTCACGACGACTTTATTCACATTAAATCGTAATTTGGATGAATGAGACACTGAGTGAAGATGCGAATGGGTACAAAGAATCTCGTCCCAAAATTTTGACAAAGGTATTTAGGAGAGTTTGTAGAATGGATATTCTAAGTTTAGGGGGCATTAAAGGTGATAAAGCGGGTTTTATATTTCAAAAGTTTAGACACGATGCATAGTCAAACAAGACTGGTTCTATGGTATAGAGTCATATGCACCTCTACCGTACACCTTACCTGACATAATTGTAGTAAAAATTATCGAACCAATCTTTATCCTATTGTATGGCCACTAATTCAATTCTAAACTTTTCAATTTTGCAAAATTGCCAATTTACTCCTAAACCATTTTGCAAAATTTCAATGTAATCATTTTAATTAATTTTCGCTAGAAGTCACTAATGTGGCTATCCAGTCATCAATGTCCATCCTACATAGTGGACTGTCATGTGAGCAATTTTCCAGCAAAGATTGATTGGAATGACTACATTGGAATTTCACTTGAAAGTTTGAACTAAATTGTCAAAATTGGAAAATTTAAGACTGAATTGGCATCTATATAATAGTTTATAACTAATTAGACAATTTCTCCCACAATTTTGTGTGGTGTTTGGGAGCATAATCTTTAAACCAATAAATGTATTGAATAGATGTAAATCTATAGTTATTAATGATTTATTAACTTATCTACTTAAATTTATAGGTTTTGTTTATGTTTAGTGGATCCGAATCCCATTAAGCAGGTTTTTTCTCTTACTAAAATTAAACATAAGACATAGAACTGCAATATTTATTGTGTAATATACATATATACATATATACATATATATATATATATATATACATATATATACAGAAGCTATATTAATACACATACATACATATATATATGCAGAAGCTATATATATAAAGGCAATATTTGGAGCACATAAAATAATTATATGAATCCAGAAGAAACGATAATTCCCCTCTATTTTGTCCAAATCTTAATCTTTGTGCCATCGACTTGGCATGAAAAAGGCGAGCAAGCCGTTTACGTAAATTATCCGTAAATTATCTTGAGAGTAAAATTGTTTTCTTCCTCTCTCCTCCAGTTGATCCCCTCTATTTGAAGATTTTCAAAGGTGATTTTTTCAAGATTATCTTCCGATTTTATATAATTCAGTTGTCTTTTTTTATTTTATTTTATTGAATTATCCCTTTTCTTTTTTATTCAATAATAATAATAATGATGATGATGTTCTGATGAACTCTCCTGAACACATTGAGTATTGATGGAATTATCTTAATGGCTTTGCAACATTCATCGAAATACCTAAAATCCGTGAAACTACTAAGGTTCGGGTTTGAAGGGTGTGATCCTTGGAGCCTACATTCAGGTTCTGGAAACTCAAGACTAATGACTACATCCTGGTAGATCTTAAGGTAGAGTAAATATAATATTTCAGTTCCCCATATAACTAAGAAAAGTTCAACTTCTGTGCGACCGGGCACTTGTTCAACATTCTTTTTGTGTGGTCAAGAATTTCAACTTGATTCTAGTAAGAACGCCGCTTCGTGGCGAAGAGCTTTAGAAAAAAAATGCAAAGTTTAGGGCATTAAAGAGAAAACGTGTGGGCTGAGTACATAACCCGTGCCATGTGAGGGAATAAGAGGCGTGGATTATGGATTATGCTAGTTGGTACTTAGTAGCACGGAAAATTCTTGAAGTCTCCATTCTTATGAACAACCAATTGACTTAAATGGTAGAGAGAGTACTAATTCCTTCATTGTTAGGAGCACTCATCTCTCTCTCTCTCTCTCTCTCTTCCCTCCTTGATCACAGAGGCTGCTTGCCTTTGGCGACCTCAAATCTTGCATCGCCTAGGCAGGCGACCTTTCAATATGAAAGAACTTTTCGCAAAGTATGAGATCATTTTAGTTAAATTGATATAAACGGGTGGTGTTGATGGACCCGAGGTTTCAACTATTGGGAAGGATAAATTGACATTTAGAGGGATGAATCTGTCAACCTTATCTTAAATGGAGAGGATCCCTACTTATGAATATCATCGCTATAATGACAACTTGAGACAACCAAGCTAATCCAATCTAATAGACAGATTCTTGTATAGTACACTCTCCTCTTACTTAAGAGATGGATTCTTCTATTTAAGCGCTCGCAAAGGTTTTGATGTTGCTAATAATGAGGTAGGTTGTACCAGGTTCGACAACCATATCACTGATCGAATTTGTCCTAGTAATTTGCTATATGAAACCTGTCATTCTTACCATTCTATATGGGAAATGATATTCGAACACTATCCTCAAGCAATCGAAATCAATAAATTCTGATATTGTTTATGGGTGAAGTGTATCGACTAAACAATCTATTAATCTCGATCTATCCAGGTCATTGTTCATCGAGTCGCATCTATGCGACAAACAATATCCCAAACGCATGCCACGAGTATTATGTTTATTTCTCCAACAAGAACACGAAACAAGACAGACACGCATGAGGACTTAAAAGCCTTATTCATCTCATCGTAAACCCTATTATTCTACGTGACCGAAGCATGCAAAGATGAACCGCCCAATACAATACGTGACCTTGAAGTGAACTTTTATATATCTCAGAGAGAGAGAGAGAGAGAGAGAGAGGAGAGAGAGAGAGAGAGGGGGGTGGTCAAAAAGCCAAAGATGAACTGGTCATATGCCCTCGCAGAGAACCTTAACATTGGGGAGTGTGGCAGTAAAAAGGAAAGAAAAGATAGAAAATTCGAAAGTGAGAGGATGAGTTAAAAAATCTGTAGTGGGTGTGAATGACACTCTGGAGAGCTCGGCTCGGATCTCAAACAGTCATATAACACAGAAATGCTCTCTCTTTGGACCGAGAGGAGAGACGAGGGATAAAGTCTTCTGAGGAAGAGAAAGTTAAAGAAAACCATATAAATTAAATCGAACAGAGCAAAGAAACAAGGGACAATGAATAACAGATTCATCGAAATTTGCATCGAGAACTGACAAGAACCATATGGGGCATTCAAAAGTGGGCATTGTTTTTGGCCCCCTCGCAGAGGAATTTCTGTGAGCGTGAAGCTGCAAAAAAGATGTGAAAAGTAGAGAAACTTCAAGTAGTGAAAAGAGCATTTCACCAAAGGATTGGAGGGATTGCAAAAGGGGGTTGGAAATTTGTGTCCTCAAAGTCTCTTTTGGAACCAAAGGAATTCCCCGTTTTGAAGCTTGTCTCAAAGGGTGCAAGAATAAGCATCCTAAGCTTGAAACCCTAGTAAAGAAAACCCTAATTTGTGGTCCAAAATTATTGTGCTTCATGTGATCATGTAAAGTTGGGAGTTGATGCCATTTTTTCCATTTACTTTTTAGTTGAAAATGAACCAACTTCATGCTAATCTTTTGAGGCCAATTCCCACACAAAGGACTCCCATTTCCAATTTAAAAAAAATTGAACTTTCTTCCGTGCGGAGAAAAGAAGAGGAGGATAATATGTAGTGTTGCATATTCTACTTTAAGGAAATAGGAGACTAACTAAAGGTCAAGAGAAAATTTTATACGGTCGAGGACTATTTCGGCACAATCAACACTTCATCGCTCGAGACTCGAGAGAATTTCTTGAGCCCAATTATACACAACCGGCAAAACTAAGCTTATAGGTGGAAAATGAAAGAAAATAATCATTCATGTAGAAGGGAGTAAGTTCGATACAGATCCACATTCAGAGTGATTAATTGAAGTGGGAGCGAAGGAAATAAAAAATTCCAACACATCTCAAAGGATTCCCACCAAAAACCCTTAATTTTTTTATACCGGTAAAAGATTAGTCATATACATAAATCTCATTAGCATCTACATCAAAGAGGTTCGAGACTCTTAACTCTTATTTGGAAGATCCGGTGCTACGACTCTTAAAGCATGTCCACATGAATCACAATGGCTGATGTTGCAAGGACAAAGCAACTCTTGAATTATCCAAATATATTCACTCAAAATCTCGACCGAGACAAAGACAGATACATAAAAAGAGAGCGAGGAGCACCACATCTTGTCTCGGACCGCCTAGTCGAGGGGCATCTTGAAAACGCCATGAAAGGTCCAAAGCATTCGGAGATCGTGCGAGTAAAATCTTCCCACGACCAGCCCCTTTCAAACGGCGAGTCAAGACTCCTCCTCCTTCCTCCCTTTTTCCACGGCATTACCAAGAAAACATGATGAACTGCGACCCTGAATCTCGTGTGGTCCACCCTGATGTCGTGGTTCAATCTACATCATCAGCAACACAGTCGTGTCTTTGCCTACCTCAGTTAACATGTTTTGACAATCTTTTTTAGCTTTTAATTATGTTGGTTTTACCGCAACTGGAACCGCAATTTGCTAAATCTATCAGTCATCGCTGAATGTTAGGAAAGCAGTTCTGTACTTTTGATTTTACATCCAGCAAATCCAAGGCAGACGCTCCCCCGAAAGTGAAAATTAAGAAAAAGGAGAGGCAAAGATACTCATCTTTTATGATGCTCTGGTCAGCCTAAAGAAAAAAATCTCTCTAATTTTTCTTTCCCAACTTTTATCCAACTTTTTTCCGGAGGGAATTTGCTGATTTTGAGATGATTTTTTTTTTCTTCCTTCCCTCCCCACTTTGATCCTTCAAATCTGCCTTTTTCCCCTCTCGCCGATTTGACAGCTGCGGTGATTCTCTGGGCAGTGATGAAACTGTTTGCTTTGCCTCCTAACTTTCTTAGATGTCTTTTTAAGGTGTTCTCTTTAGTGTAATCATATTATATATTTAACGAAATATTCCGTACCTCATTAGAAAGACATGACATACGGCGATTCTTATTGTAGAGACTAGACATCTTTATCACATGTCCATTGGGTGAAGTACCACTTTCAAATTCTAGCAAATTTAGTGCAAGTATAAATCATTACGGCCAGTCGGAACGGGCATACCTCCGACTAGATTTGATGATACTAATATGATGTTTGAATCCAAGGTCCCTTGCTCATAGTAGCTTTGGATGCCACATGCTAGTTGCATAAATTCATAAATATAAAACTAATGGTCGGATGCTATAATGCTCTCTCCTATGTTTTCATTAAGTGAGTAGGCAAATGAAGGGTCTACGAGTTTTGAACACGTCATCTCTTCTAATTCATCCATGACTTTATGTTGTTAACAAAACGGTTTAAAGCGTGAATACTCTAATATTGTATGTCTCTATCTATAGTTGTCATCAAGGAAAAAGAAATTCTCCATATTCTTTTATTCATTTTAATTTTATTTTTATCTTTTGGTTTTCGAGGTCTTTTTTTCTTCATTAGATTGACTTCTCGAGCACATTTAAGATCTAATTGCATTAGATGAATTCTTGTCAATATGATTTAGAGACGACGGATGTGGATAGTTATATACAAATTGACTACATTCTAGAGTTTGCCACTTAAAATATAAAATCATCATATCTCCTTCAAATCAATAAAGTTTGCTACTTTAGTGTCTTTCAATAGCATGTAGATAAGTTACACTTTCCTTGTCTTGGAATGTGACAAGTTCGAGTTCTCCCTTTTCGACTCGAACAATTGTTTCTTGATTTTCCTAAATGGGTACTTATGGAGAAAAATACTAAAAAAGTCTTAAACCTTTTATATTTGTATCAATTTAATTTTAAACATTTTCACATTAGTATCAATTCAGTCTATCTGGTCGATTTAAATCGAAAATTACTGATGTTGACACCAAATAACTTAGCAGCGTGATTAGTGCTAACGTGGACTTTTTATTATAAAGTACTTATAAACTTCCTCTACTTTTTCCGAATTTTTTAATTTTTATTAATTTTTTATTCTCTTTTCTTCTTTTCTTTTTTCTTTTTCACTATGGCCAACAAGGGTTGTTGGAGCTCACTGACCACTAGGCAATGACCCCCAAAGCCCTTGCTCGTGGTCATCTGTGTCTTGCCCATTGACCAACAAGCTTTAGTGTGACCCTCACCACCCACAGTGAAAAAGGAAAAAGAAAAGAAGGAAAATAGGAGGAAAAAAGGGAAAAGAAAAAGAAAAGCAAAAGATTAAAAAATAATTGTCTAAATCAACACCGGCCATGTTATGTAAAACGGCCGATGTTTGTGTTAGTAATTTTGGGCTTAATTTGGCTAGATGGAACAAATTGTATCAATGTAAAAAAAGGTTTATAACTAAATTTGTATTAATGCAATAAATTTAAGATTTTTTTTTATATTATTTCTAGTACTTGTGGTATCCTATGGATCAACTACTATGCACAAAATACAGAACATTTTTTGTTTATTTGGATAATAGCTAGAGCTTATTATCGAATAAATATATCTATGATCTTTAGTAATTGCTTACGATGAAATTATTATAATCTCTTTTTTATTTGATCATGTTTTTTTATTTGTATTCTCAAATCGTGTATGTATTGATACCAATCTATGCCGTGACAACTTGAGAAGGGGAAAATTAGCTTTCTTGGTACCAGAAACTGAATTTTCGATTTACACTTTGTTAAGGCCGAGGAAAAGATGGGGGGAGGAAAAAATGGTTGAGGAATGGGTTCGAAGGTCTAATTCCTTCAACATACATGCAAGAAAGGTAAATCCTGAACTGGTGTAGTTAATTGGCGCATTAGGGATTTTCCAATTCAAAGATTTAAAGTTACCAATCATCAAGTACTTAGGGGCACTCACTTATTTGAGTTGACTAGCACATAACCCATTGACCCGTGAGAAGAAAAATATAATTCGATTTGGATTTCAAAACAAATTGCACAAACAAATTATTTCCTCCCTTTTGGTCGGTTTTTATCGGGATCATGTCTTCACTTGACATTCTCGTCTCGAGATAACTTATATGCATGATTGCATATGGGCAATGTACTATCGAACAAAGTTATGTCATTTTTCCCCCATCTTAACAGAAAAACCCACCTTTATTTGTTTTAAAGCTCCTCCTCCTTTTCCTCCCCCGAAAGAGGTGATGCATAATTAGCAAATGCAACGTACTCCGCCACCGCCGGTCAAAGGGCGAGAAATTACGGTCAACACTCTCATGATTGTAAATCGCGGTAGGGAAAGTTTCCGCGGACTTGTCAGCAGGCGCGAAACGGCCCGCCACGTGTCAGGACCGCAGCGAGAAAAAGACAGAATCAAGGTCGATTGGTCCCCCCTCCCCTCCCCTCCCTGGGGCCCCCAACCGTAATTTCACATCACTTTATTTCTCCCTCAGGATAAAATAATATTAAAAAATATTTTAAAAAATCCGAAATTGACAGCTATTTCGTATTCTTCCCTGTAGAGCCGCGGGTCTCAATCTTCGGTGCAATTTGATCACATGAGAAAATGATGGTCGGAGAGGAAAACGCCGTAGGGTTTTCACGTAGAAATCCCATGAAAACCGAGATCTAATCCAATAATTTTTTTGCCAAAATTAAAGCCCCCCTCATAATTATATTTTCACCATGCGATTAATTCCCCATGTTTATTATTAGAAACATTGCCTATGTCCAGATATAGCGCCAATCACCCTAGTCCCGATTATCGTGAAAATGGTGGACAATTAGAATAGTTGAAAATATAAGCGTGGATTGGATGGAATGAGAGAGACGATGCCTCAGCGGTGACTTCAGGCTCACAACGATGACACTTTTGTGTGTATTCTTTAAGCAGAAAAGCGTGTCCAGATGTAAATACATATGATAAATCGGGCGATTCATTAATAGATTTGGATTTGGACGATGGATATGTACCTAATGGGCATTGGATTTATGAGTTTCCTTCCTTGCAGGTCGGTGGACATCCACTCATACGTGTGAGGCTATCATGTTTCCGAATACGAAACTCCAAAAAGGGATGCGAGCTTCACTTAACATATATAGCCAAATGACATTTTACTCGAGTTTACGCGTATCAAATAAGACATCAGTCACAACGAAAGATCCAAAAAAAAAATGATTTTTTAAGTCACGTCGAAGAAAAACAAAACTCGAGATGTAGCATTTCCCCATCTGAATTTCAATTGCATTGTTGTATTACATATTTTATATTGTCCAATAAAACACTTTTCTTATTCACTGGTCAGGGTAAAAAAGGCCAATAAAATGGAAGGGGAAAACCTTGAATTTTCCAAGTAATTCATCCAATGGCTGCAATCTGGGCAATTCTTTTTTGTGAAAAAGCCCACCTTCATCTATTGTATATATTTTGCACCCTCTCATTTTCTCTCTCTACTCTCTCTCTCTCTCTCTCTCTCTCTGCCTTTTACCCTAAAAAGATGTACTCCTGTCCTTCATAAACCCTCCTCAGCATCAGTCCCTTTCAGCCTCCAACGCTCTCCTGTCTTGAGTGCTTGAGAGGGAGAGTGCTTGACAGGGAGGAAGAGAGGGGGGCTTAAGAGAGGGAGAGGCTGAGGAAGGACCTGGTTTTTGCTTCGTTCAATAGGCTTTTTCTCCTTTGGTTCGATTGATTTTCCTTTGATTCATTCGTTATAAAAATTTTGTTGGGCAAAAGGATTCGTGTGCTCTTCTTCATTTCATCGTCACCATCGTCAAGAACCCACCAGTACTGGATATAACAATATCCCCAGAGATTAAAAAGACGTAAAGAACAGAGGGCCCCTGTTTTTTTTTTTTTTTTTTTTTTTGGTGGTTCTCTCTTCCCATTTGAGATGGCACCCAGCTTCGACCGCGCGGTTTCCAGCCTCCTCTGCGTCGAGGACGACACGAGCGTCTTCGGCGAGAACGACGGCGATGGGGCCGCGGGGGAGGGCGTCGAGGCCGCGTGGCGCCGCCGGGGCCGTGGTCAAGACGGGTGCTTTGAGGGGAGGGAGGAGCTGGTGCCGATGCAGAGCGAGGAGTGCCTGGCGGTGTTGCTGGAGAAGGAGTGCCGGCATTTGCCCGGATTGGATTACTTGACCCGATTGAGAAATGGGGATTTGGACGTGGCGGTTAGAGCCGAGGCTATTGATTGGATGGGCAAGGTGGGCTTTTTTTTCCATTTTGTTTCTTTCATTTCCTCTTCGTGGTCGCGTGGATGGGATTGGACTTGGGTTTTCAGTGTTCATGTGGGTCAGTTGATTGTCCCAGCTATTGTCATTTTAGATGTCATTTTGATGGTAGAGTTTGCGGTGTTGCTGTTGGTGGTAGAGCATTGAGAACCCGCTTTGGTTCATGACAATTTCAGTGTTTTTCTTACATATCATAGAATGGTCTCGCATTTTGCCGGTTTGATTGGTTCATAGATTGCTTGTTCAGTTGAAGATGATTGTGCTCACTCCATCAATTCAACAGGTTCATGCCCATTTCAGCTTTGGACCGCTCTCTGCATATCTATCAATCAACTACTTGGATAGGTTCCTCTCGACCTATGATTTGCCTGTAAGTTTTATAGATTGGAAGTCGAATTGTTTACGGGGTTGTTTAGCATTGATGTTTATTCGTTTATTGCATTGCATCGAATTGGATTTTCACCGTGTCTGAACAATTTATACTGTCCTAATCACAGAAAGGCAAACCTTGGATGACACAGTTATTGGCTGTGGCATGCTTATCTCTAGCAGCCAAAATGGAGGAAACTGAAGTGCCTCTTTCTCTAGATTTACAGGTTTGAATCTTTTCATTCATTGTGTCATTGATTCTCTGTATGTCGAATTCGATTTCGATCCAATTCATCTGATAAATATAATGCACGTCGCAGGCTGGTGAATCTAAGTTTGTGTTTGAAGCCAGAACAATTCAGAGAATGGAACTCCTAGTTTTGAGTACATTGAGCTGGAGAATGCAAGCCGTGACCCCTTTCTCCTATTTGGATCATTTCCTTCGCAAAATCAATGGCGGAAACTTGCCTCTCCGAACACTGATTTCACGATCGGTCCAACTCGTTTTGAGCATCGCCAAAGGTTATCCCTCTTTTAAGTGTTGAAATTGCCCCAAGATTAAGAAAACTCCTCTTTCAGTTCAATGTGCCATAATGTTCGGCTGAGAGATGTTCCAATGGTCTGATGGAATGCTATATACATGCAGGGATTGATTTCGTAGAGTTCAGGCCTTCTGAAGTTGCAGCAGCTGTTGTGATATCTGTTGCAAGGAGAGAACCAATTTATGGACATTGAGGAGGCGACTTCTTTTCTCCCTCAACCTGTGAGAAAGGTAAACACCGGTTGTCCAAAATGTGACATTGCGTGATTGAAAATGTTCGTCCAAGAGCATATGTAGCACGTTCAATTATACTCTGCTCTTATCATTTCATATCCAAACCCATGTAAGATTCTTCAGCAAAGATCACAGTGAACTTCTTTCTGATATAGTGTTGCATTTTCCAGGAGAGGGTCCTGAGGTGCATCGAGCTAATTTCAGACATGGCATTGAGTGTTGCGTTCCCCAAAAGTGGCACTTCAGTTTCCTCTGTGCCTCAGAGTCCAATCGGGGTACTGGATGCTGCTTGCCTGAGCTATAAAACCGATGAAACTGCAGTTGGGTCGTGTGCAAATTCCTCACATAGCAGCCCGGACCCTAAAAGGAGGAGGACATAGCAATCCCAAAAAAATTGCTGTTGACTGTTGTTGGGTCGTGAAAGCAAGGTCTATTTCTCATTTACAAGGGCTGAACTTGATTTTTGTATGTAAAGGTGTGTATACTGAAATGCACCAACAAGACAATGTTAGAACACAACAGAAAAGAAAAAGGAAGAGGTGAGAGAAATTGGTTGGAAAAGAACTGGGGAAGACAAATCTTTGGATTATGTGTAATGGCGGAGTTTTGAATAAGTTGGGTCATCGGTTGGAGGATGCAGGAACGGCATAACAGTGTGTGTTCATACTCTTGGTATGAAATGGGAGTTTTGACACCAGCTGTTAAATATTAGACTTCTTAGCAGCTTGGTAAGGACTCAAGGAGGAGATGAGCGAAAAAGATGAGAAAAGATTTGTGTTGGTTGTGAAATACAGTTTTATTAATTTTTTAGTCTTTTTTTCTTTTTCTCTTTTTGATTGGAGTTTGCAAATTTGCATTAGCTAAAGGGGAGGAGAAATATATAATAAATCCCCCAAAAACATGGTTTTTATGAGAGTTTTGTTGAAACTGTTGAATCCATTTTCTCCTGCTTGGTTGTTCATTCTGAAGTTTATCCCCTGTTGTCTGAGTAGTCATGAAGTGGACAGGGCTCTGCAGAGACCAAACATGGCACGCTTGGAAAAAGATTCTTGCGGAGGTGCGTTCACTTCATGTTTTGGGAGTAAATTGCTCTTTGCCGAGCCACTGGATTTGCTTTCTCATGGGACACTGTCAAACAATACTTTGTTTGACTGAGCAGTCAAGACTATCGAGGGCACTGCCCTGATTAAAAAATTAGGAGGAGACAGAAGAGCCATATGAATGAAGTAGCAACATAAAGATTCGTGCGCATATTTATTTGTAGAGTAATGTAGCAAAGTAAGTATTAGAATTTGGGGATTCTACATGAATGAGCTACACATTTCGATTCAAGTTTGGCATGGAAATTTGGGATTTTGTTCACGAGATCTCGAGTTTGATTTTAGAGTCATGCCTATTACGACCAGAGATTGATCGCATCCATAACAAAATCCTTGAACCAGAGATTGTTTGGTATCTTCACTTACTCGCATTGAATAATGGGGACTCTAATATGAAATTAGGCACCGCCTCATTTTTTAGGAGATTAGATCAACCTAGAATCGTAAAGAGTCTAGGAACTTACATTCCATTTGTTCCTAAAAAAATGTGAAATTTTTAAAAAAATTCTATGAAGTTATTTTCTAGAAAAATAATAATAGTTATTTTCTAAAAATGAACTACAAAATATTTTCTATCATTTGATAAGAAAAATAATAATATTTTCCGTTGCTTGATTAATATCTAAAAATGAACTGCAAAATATTTTCTATCATTTGATAAGAAAAATCTTGATTTTCTTAAATAAACATATATTATTCAGGCGCTAGTGACTTGTGTATAGGTAATTAGAGAATAGGGTAAGGGCACTAGGGTGCTGAGTTTGACCTCAATGGGCTTAGGTGTCGAGGACAAGGAATGGGCTTTAGGGTCCCAATCTTGGCTTCGATGGACTCGGGCCAGTGTGTCAATGACTTGGGTTTGGGCATCAAAGAATGGACACAAGCCCAACCTTGATGGACTTAGGTGAGAGTGCCAAGGTCTCAAGCCGATGTCCCAAACCCAACCTTGATGTACCCAAGACCTAAGCCTAGGAGTTGAGGACTTAGGCATGGGCGCTGAGGACCCAAGTCTAGGTGTCGAAGTCCAAAGCGTAATCTGAATAGACACAGGCCCAAGCGTTGGGGACTTAAGCACTAGCATCGAGGTCACACCTTAGTAGTAGAGACCCAAGCATGAGCATCAGGGTCTTGGGTTAGGCCTCTATGGACTCGAGCCAAGGTGCTAGAGCATTAGGGAGTCGGCGACAGTATTAGAGTCCTAAGTCTAACCATAAGTGTTGGTGTCCCCAACCAAACCTCTATAGAACTGGGCCCAAGCATCGGGGTTCCAGGCTTGGCCTCGATGGACCCCGGCCTAAGGCTGCTATCAAGGGCTCAGGAACAAGCATTGGGGTTCCTGTGTCCAAATGTAGGGTTTCCAATTCAAGTAATAATATATAGTTATATTTTAGAAATAATTTTCAATTTTTAGGTTCCATTTGTTTTACTGAAAATATTTTCTAGTAAGTCATTTTCAGGGAAAAAGGTAATATTTTTTTGTGTTTGGTTAGAACCTGAAAGGAACTGAAAAATGTTTTCCATCGTTTCGAACAAAAAATCTAATTTGTGCTAGCGCTTAATAATTCCTGGAAAATACTATTTGAGCGCTTGTAATTTGTGCACGAGCAACTAGAAAACCAAGCACAGGCATTCGGGATCCTAGGTCTAGTCTTGATGATCCTTGACCTAGGTGTCGCAAACTTGGACTCGGAACACTTGGGTCCAAAGCAAGAGCATAAGCATCGGTCCCAGGTTCATAGAGGTTGGTCGGAGGCCCCAATGTCTGTGCCAGATCCCTAGCACTCGGGCTTGATCCACAAAAGCCAAGTGTGGGACCTCAATGCTTGGGTTCAGAGAGGAGGCCAAGCTTGTGACCTAGTGCAAGGGCTCATGATGCTAATGCCTATGCTTGAGTTCTTGATGATCGGGTCCATCGAGGCTAGGCTTGAAACTTTGGTGCTATGCTTAGGTTATAGGTGACCGGACTTAATTTTTTGCAAAAACAAATGGAGCCTTAAAGAGGAAATCATTTTCCTAAATTGAAGTATATATTTTTGGGCGATTCATTATCCTAAACGATCCAAATGTTGCAAAATGAAGAAAACATTTTTTTTTTCCAAAAAAGGTTTTCCGCAAAATAAATAGAGTCTAAAGATGTGTTTGTTTTGGGGAAAGCCTTATGATGAAAGAAAATATTTTTCGAGAAATCATATTTTATAAAAAAGTTTCCGCTTTGCAAGTTAGGAAATTCATTTTCCTAATTTTAAATATGCATATTTTCTTTGACTTTAAATAGTTTTTTTTATTATCAAACACATTGAAGTCTAAAAAACTAATTCTCGGCAATTTGTTCACTTAAACAAACACACCCATGGAAAGAATCAACTAGCAACTTGGGTATGCCAAATTCAACATGCGACACAATTAATTTGAGCTCCACAGTTCTTCCTTTTTCTTCATAACAAAATTTTCACCAAACCGCACCCATTATATAAATCATGACCTCCGGAATGCCATGCTAATTTCATGGACTAAAACTTTTTTTTTTCAAATTTTTCTTATGGATTTTCATTAATAGCGACAGACCCCTTTCTAGCATACAGGTATGTTCAGTTTGGCTTTAGAAATGGACTTCAAGGCTCTAATGACCTTTGGGCAGTAATTGATAATTGTTTTTGGAGTCCATTTGGGAATTGCTAGCATTTTCAAAGTCTCTTAACTCAATGCAAATCTTATCTAGTTTTGGGTTTTGAGTATTTTCAACATGCTACTTTATGGATTAATGAATTTTTATCTTCCAAATTTGTCATCGTCAAAGTTTTGAAATCCCACTTTTACCCTCAACCCATGTTTTGGGCACCAAAATCTTGAGTTCGGCCTCTATGGAGACGGGTCTAACCTTGATGGACCTAGGCACGAGTGTTGGGGACTTGAGCTTGACATGGGTAGGCGCCAGTGTCCTGAACCTAGCTTCAATGGAATCGGGACTAGAACCAGACCCAACCAAGGACCCGGGTATGGGCATTAGGGTCTCGAGCAAATGCATCTAGGTGGTTGGGCTTGGCCTTGATGGAATTGGGCGCCGAGGACCCGGGCTTAGGCATTGAGGTCCCAAGCCCAAATTCAATGGACATAGATGTAGCCTTGATTGACGCTGTTGCAACCCTCTTTTCAGTCGAGTGAAAAAAGAAACAAGTTTAAGGATATTGCCTAATGGTAGGCCAACTATCCTCGATTAGATGTAAGTTTTCCAAAGCCCATACCTCATGTAACATTGGATTTTGTTGTTAGTTTTGTACCAATTGGATTTTAGAAGTTGCCATAAGCCATTTGGGGTTGACTAAAAATCATTTGAGACGTGAGAATGTCATCTCAATTTCTACGTAACTGAAAATTTTAGTTTCAGGGACTTGATTATGCTAATGTTTCCATCAGCGTCTTTTCGGTACTACTGACTTGGAAGGTTGATAATCTAAGTGATCACCCAATCTTAATTACCAATTATGAACCTAAAGGTATCAAAACCACTAAGTTATCATGCAATGTTCTTGCAAGGTTTATTATGACGCCAAACTTACCCTAACCATTTAAATAAATTAACAAGCAATTTTTTAAATGTAGTGCAATAAAGAAAAAAAAAAACTCAAATGGGAAGGGGGATGTGGGGAGTTTGATTCCCCCACTTTCTCAGGGAAAGTTGGAGGTGGAAACATTTAGTTTCGAATGTGAGGTCCAATTCCTACACTTTGCAAAGAGGCAAAACAAAGCTAAGGGTAGGGATGTTTAGTTTCAAGTATGAGATTTGACTCCCAAGTTCTGCAATGAGACAAAGTAAAAGACTAAGAGTTAGATGAGAGTTAGTGTGGGACAAAAAAAAAAAAAAAAGTAAATGCAAAAAAGAAAACCCGATATAAGTTGAGCAAAAAATACATACGCTTATCTTATAAGCTGCAAGATGAGACCCCTTATTAGGGGTATGCAACCGAACTAGATATACTTGCGAACTGGATCGGTCCACCTGGAAAAGAGGGTTGGGAACTAGTTCCCAAAATTCAAAACCAGTTTAAACCAGTTCTGAGTGAGTACTCACCCGAGAATCAAATCGACCAAACTCGTTCGGGAACCAGTTTGGGAACCGGTTTTGTAAGCTCACCCCAAAAGTCCAAACCCTAATTTGTTCCCCTGATTTCCTATCTCTCATAGACTTCACGCGTTAGTTTTTCCTTCATCGTTTGTGAGTTCCTTTCCTCTTCCCCGCTCGCTTCCATCCATCGTTGATTGGCTCACGGTCGCTCCATCATCAGCTCCCTATCGCTCTATTTCATCCATCGCCGGCTTCTTCATCTGTAAGCTCGCAAATTTCCTCGGTTTTTCTAGAATTTTTTTTTCAGATTGAAGCTGGGTTCTTCTCTTTTTCTTTGGGGGTGCTTTCCGAGCTAGATTTCTTGTCAAAATGGTGGAAAAGTTTGCGTTTTTTTGTTCATATGGGAACTCATTGTGAATGGGTGGGGTAAGGTGGGAGAGAGAGGGAAGAAGTCGTAGAACTCGGAGAGCTTTGGCATTGGGTGAATCGCCGTCACGTCGAGACTTGAGATTTTGCGAGATAACGGAGATGAGCAGATCAGCTAGGCTCTTGCCCCCTCCGGCCTTTCCATCGGAGGGTGGCGGCGGCAGCAATTGTGACTCACGTGGTTGGTGGGCTCGAGCCTTCTTGGCATGCCCGTTGGGGGAAGATAGGGCCATCGATCTATTGTACATGTGAGGTGGCCTAGGCTTTCTCTATGTAATCCTTTGTAAGAACCTTCGCCAGAGGATTATGATAGTCAAACTCTACAAAACTCTAAGAGCTAACTTCATGAGCTCTTATGTCTTTGGAGATGGGAACTTAAGACAATCGTCAAGCTTAGGAATCTGTTCTTTTCAAAGCTTATTGCAATGTCACCTTCACACAAAAGCTTAGTGGAACTCTTAATAAGAATGAAAGTCTGTCAACAAAAGTGAATTAGTTTCAATCCATGTTATGTTGCAATGCCTAGCTTCCTGCAACTTACGGACTAATGATTCTCTGCATAGTTTAGCACCATATCTAGCAGGACGAAACTACGAGCAAATCAAATGCCAACAACTGATGAATTTGGTCAATGTTAAATATGGTTTCCAGAAAATATGCTGGAGTATACCAAGTGCTAGTTGGTGTATAAATTATAAATGAAATGTCCACACTCTAATTGGTCCTACTATATAAATTTGCCAAGCTTCACTACTTAATTTTTAGGTCAAATGCTTCCATATTAGTCGTGGTTATCGAAGGATGACTTGCCGGGTTTGGTAGAATGTCCTTGCACGTGGAAATTTAGATTTTCAATGAGTAGATCTTCTATGTGTATATGGTCATGCATACTCTACTAATCTGTTACCAAGGGCTACTTAACAATGACCTAAATGATGATACGGGTTACAATCAGTTACACAATTTCATCCAACTATGTTCAAATAGCATTAATCTACTTCTCAGTTTGTTATTTTGTGGCATTTTCTGATAAAATAGATTGATTTGCTAGAAGAAATTAGTATTCTTTAAGTGTAGCCATTTGTCTCTTGTATAATTTGTTTTTTGTAGAATCCTAATATTATATAATTTGTTTTCAGTCAATAGATCAAGACAAAAATATATCAACAGAAAGTGGATGGATATAATGAAATGAGTCCGCTCATGGAATTGTCATTCCATGGAGTTGATGAAGTGGAATATGCAACCATGGGTGTGATAAACAAGGTGAGGGTACCGAACTCTCGTCCTCCTTTGGGTAAAAAGCGAGCTAATCAATCAGAGGTTGGGAATAATTTTTCGAGGATCATAGATAAGAAAACACAAAAAACAGTTAGAGTGAAGTGCATTTATTGTTGATTGATTATGCGTATAATGTTGATCATGGAACATCTACTATGTGGAAGCACTTGAGAAAGTGCAAAAAGTATTCTCATACAGATGAAAAATAAATATTGTTTGCATCACGTGACAAAGATGTGGCTAGTAAGGTAGGGGAAAATACTACTAGTGATGGTAGTGTCTTAACGACATGGAAGTTTGATCAAGAATGTTGTTGGCATATGCTTGCTCGAATGATTATTATTGATGAACAATTGTTTTCCATGGTTGAGCGTGTTAGTTTTCGCGATTTTGTTACTGAATTATAACTTCTTTTCCAACATTTTTCATGATTTAGGGTGGTTAGAGATTGTATAAAATTATATTTGAGTAAAAGAACTTATTTGAAAGCTTACTTTGGTAAGCTTAAATCTAGGATTGCACTCACAACGAATATGTGAAATTCCATTTAAAACTTGAATTATTTATGTTTCACTACACATTTTATTGATGAAAACTAGCAGTTCCAGAAAAGAATAATCAATTCTGTGGTGATACATAGTCATAAGAGTAGCGAGATTTGGAAAATGGCGGAGAAATGCATTTGTAATTGGGGAATAGAAAAAAAAAAAGAAAAAGAAAAGAAAGTGTGTCTACAATAACCGTAAATAATGCTAGTTCAAATTATGTGACCGTTGGTTATTTAATTTCAAAAGAAGATTTTTTATTTTGAATAGCGATGCTTTACATATGAGATGCACTGCTCATATACTTAACTTGATAGTAAGAGATAGATTGAATGAGGTTCTTGATTCTATTGCATGTTTCTAAAACGTAGTTAGATATGTGAGAAGTTTTCCGAACGAAAGTTAAGACATTCCAATCTTGTATTGAGAGTGAGAGGATTTACAAGGGTTCGGTCTTTCTTGATATTGCCACTTGATGAAACTTCACTTACATGATGTTAAACACTGTCATAAAGTTCAAGAAAACTTTTCAAATAATGGAAGAAGATGATTTATCTTTATTAAGAGAAATTGACAATGATTCTCCTTAATATGAAGATTGGGAAAATACCATCATTCTTTCTAAATTTTTGAAACGGTTTTATGATGTAACCAGAAGAATGTCGGGGAATTTATATGTTACTTCAAATAATTATTTTGAGAAGATGGTTATATTGTATTAATATTTGAATAATGCAGCGAATTCTTTAGATCAAAAGCTTCAAGCTATAGGTATAAAAATGAAAGAGAAGTTTGACATGTATTATGGGAGTCTGGATAAAGTAAACATGATAGTATTGATTGCGGTTGCATTGAATCCTATAAAGAAGTTGAATTATGTAAAGTTCTATTTTGAACAAATTTATGATGATGAAGTGAAAATTGATGAGATACATGATAAAGAGAAGGATGCTTTGGAGAATTTGTATAAATTTTATGAGCAATCTTTTGTTGGCTCTTCTAGTGAAGAAAAATTTGGTGGTTTAAGTGTGAGTAATAATAGTAGTGCTTCTAATACCAATCCCGATGACAACTAGTAGGGGTGAGCATGGTTCCCAGTTCTAAAGAGACCGGTTCCAGTTCTTGGTTCTCGATTCCCTTTTTCTAGGAACCGGAACCAGTCAGAGTTAAAAAAAAAAAAAAAAAAAAAAAAAACCTAGCACGTCACTTCCCCCTTCCCCATTCCTTTTTTTTTTTTTTTTTTCTCTCTCTCTCTCTTTCTTTTCTCCCCTTTTTCCTCCTCATGTCACTTCTTGCCCCCACAACTTTTTCTTTTCCTCTCTCTCTCTTGGCCGAAACCCCCTTCTCTTCTTCTTTTTCTTCTTCTTCTTGCTGGCTGCTACTTCACCCACCACCACACCGCCACCCCACGCCTTACTCACCACCACCTCTTGGCCACTGAACCACCACCACCTACCGCTCGTCCGACAAGCCATCTCACCGTTGAGCCCGACGAGTTGTCGTGTCGTTCGCGCCGCCGTGAGCCACCGCCATCGTCCCCAAGCCACCATCACCACCTCTTGCCGCCGCTCACTCGGCCGTCCGGGCTGTCATTGCTCCCAACCACCATTGCCTCCGCCAGAACCGAGCTCTTCCCCCCTTGGCTATGGGTTGAGCCACGATCGCCGCCGTCTTCGCCGCACCGTCCATGCCGCCGTTGGTGCCGTGAGACTCGTGTCTTCGTCACCGTCACACCACCGTCGCCGCGTGCTCGCCATCGCAGGACCTCCCTCGACATCGTCATTGGACGCCGTCACCCCTTGCTTGCCTCGCCACTCAATCACTTGCCATCGACGCCGCCATTGGACACCGCTCGTCCCCTCGATGGGGGCTGCTCGCTCACCCAACCGCCTCGATGCCGCTCGCCCAGCCACCCAATTAGCCTTAACTCCACACCCATTCGCCTCCGCCTCCACCTCCAGCTCAATCACACCCCGCTCTCTCTCTCTCTCTCCTTCTGCCTATCCGGTCGGGGGCAACGTGAGATGCCCTTGGAGACTCCGGCGAGGGCCTACCGGCTGATCGATGACGAGACAGTAGGTTTTCCTCCACATTTTTACTCTTTTCAGTTTTCAGAATAGCTTTTCCTCCGCATTTTTGCTCAAGCGACAAATTGCTCATTTGTCTAACTAAGATGAGCAACACCAACAGTTGCTCAATCTTCATTATTATGCAACCGTCGTTATTATTATGAAACACATTAACCATAAGGAATCATTAAATTATACATTAAACAATGTTTTTCTAGAAAACTATAAATTTAGTTGTCTATTCGGACATAAAAGATTCACATTGCTGTGTATTGGCAAGTACTAAAAATTGAGGGCCAACTATTGAATTATTTTGGCTTCCGGATAATCGCACCCACTATGAAAACTTTCCTTAGGTTCTACTACTTACTAAACTCTCATTTGCTTTACTTTCGTTGGAGTTATTTGCATTCTAAAGCAATCAAATATTTCGTTTCTCAGGAGATTTATTTGAGCAACACATGCAATGTATAGCACAAGCAATGTATGCAATAAGGGTCATTGATCTACTCCATACTAGCATGAGCTTAGGAAAATACCACGTTCTTTGATCTTAAGAAATTTAACCATTTGTCCATCAACTGCTTGTAAAATCTCCAAAGCCCTAGTCTTGAATTGGAGTACTTAGCGGATTACCTTGCAGAGTTGACATTGGTCGAGTATGAGTTCCTGAGTTTTCTTCCTTCTCTAGTTGCTGCATTAGCCATATTTCTTACTAGATGGATGCTGGATGACTCATGCCACCTTGGGTTTGTTCTCCATCTTGCATTTCTTTCATCACCACAAGCTTACAATTTGATTATATAGGTATTAACTTACCTTTTACTTTCTGCAAAATCCAATTTTGGAATTCTACACATCTTATAAGGCATTTGACTTGAAGACTATGATATCTGCATTGCAAGACCTGCAATTGAGTGCAAAAGAATGCCCACTAAGTGCTATACGTATCAAGTATTAGCAGCAGAAGGTACACTAGTACGAGAGCTCAACAACTCGAACAAATTAATAAAAATCACTCATGCTTGGTCGAAGTTTGTTGCTTGCATTAGTGATTTTCTTTTGTTTGTCACAACAAAAGTTGCTAAGTTGCCATCCTTTTTCTAATCTTGGCTTGAGCTAATATAGTCTCTTTCCTTCTTCGTTATAGTTCAAATCTAAAAATGAAACAAAAAAAAAAACCTGTTGGAACCTGGAACCAACCCTAGAACCTGTGACAGGGTAGGTTCCAGGTTCTTGGTTTTGACAGGTAGGTTCTAGGTTTCAAAAATTGAGGAACCTGTACCCGAGGGTAGGTTCCAGGTTCTAGACGGAACCGGGAACCGGGAACCGCTCACCCCTAACAATGAGTGTGAAATCCATGCTTGGTATAAAAGTTTTCTCCACACGAAGAAAAAAGTATTGAATGAAAAAAAATCTGAGCTTGATCGATATCTTGAAGCTGAAGTGAAGATATCCTTAATCTCAATCTTTTGGTGTGGTGGAAGAATATTAAGTCAAAATATAAAATGTTATCTTTGATAGCTTGGGATGTTATGTCTATTCTAGTGATTACCGTTGCTTAGAGTCGGCTTTTAGTACATCAAGACATGTACTTGACGGCTTTCGAAGTTCTTTGACTCCTAGAATTGTTGAAAGTTTGATTTATACTCAAGATTGGTTGAGGGCTGTTCACATGTCAATTAATGTTGAAAAATGCATTGAGAATGCGGAAAAATTTAAAATGGGTAAGTCGTATATATTTCTTTCTATTTTATAATTTATTCGCATAACTATCTACTAAGTGAATGCTTTATTTAATCTTTTTTTTTTTTTTTTTTTTTTTTAGATTTGGATTGTCTTACCGAGGACATTATCATTGGAAAATAAACTTCATTTTGTGGAAACTCTAATTTTGTGATAAGTAAATAGATTTTATTAAATCATAACTTTTGCGTATGTCTCTAAAGCATGATTAGGTTTTTGTCAAAGATTTTGTACCACATGGATTGGCTCGCCTAATTTCACTTTTGGATGAGTAGTTCTGTTGATTTCACTTTTGGAGAGTTATGCTTATAACGGAAATTTGTTACCCATTTTAGATAAATAAACAACTTCATGTAATATTTTGGGAATGAGACTAAGAGTAGATCTATATATGTTGCTAATGTTTATGCAATATTAGGATTTTTGCTTTACCTTATGATTTTGTTTATGATAATTAGCTTTATGGATCCTTAGTTTTTTTAAATCAAAAAGTTTATTTACTTATTGATGATAAGTGCTTAATGTTTTAACACAAATTAAGAGAATTATGTTGTTTTCTCATGTATCCATATAAAATGCAAAATCATATAGGATGGATAGTTGCAAAATAGGTTCAAATATAACTAGGGTTAACCCTAGAATTGGACCAAAAAAACAAGGTAGTTCGGATACAGGGTCCAGTGTAAACAAGGTTAGGTACAAGATTAAAAAAAAAGGAACCGGTTATAACATGGTTGGGTACAGGGTTTAGGTTTGGAACCTACTCACCTAAACCCGATAACTCCTATCCCCTATAAGCTAAATGCAAACCAATTTCCTTCTTGAAAGATTGATCTACTAAGACAACTTATCTAAGGTAACCCCTAAAAAAAAAAAACTAAACTAAAGGTTATGCTAACTAAATAAAATGATGCTAAATTTATTGCTAAAGCCACGCAACTTGCTCTAGACCTATCTCTAAGCTATTTTTAAATATTTGAAATTTCGATTTTTTTAATTATTATTTTAATATTTTTTAAAATTTGTAATTCCGAAAATGGGGACTCCGTCTGGGCCCTCGGGCCAGGTCTGAACATGGGCTGGAGCAGGCCTTCGGGTTTTGGGCAAGGGACATGAATTGGGTCATTACTGGGCCCCATCTTAAAAAGGCCAATCCAGTGAGGAACAAATTCGGCCTAAGTAGTCAATTGGGCCCAAACTCCCTATGACCAAAACAAGCCCAAAATCAAAAAGACCTAAGTCAAGCCTATTTTAGTGTTATAGCTGCACCAAGCCCATTTCCATTATCCTGTTTTAGGCCGATTCACTCGAACCATCCCCTCCTTACTACAGGCGAAGCAAAAATATGTTCATCGTCCACAATAATGTACAGATATAAATTATTATCGATAATGCAACCATTTTTTATTGGCTAATTATTTCAAGTGACAACAAATTGATTATTTTTAGGAAAATATTTTCCAAACTATTTATTTTTCACGAAACAAACGGAGCTTTAATTATTTCTAGAAGCATGAGCAATATCATTGAGCACATGTGTTATTCACTTAATTAATGTGCTAGTAGAAAGATATTGTAAAATCCGAGTAATGGTGTAATTATGAAAAAAAATTAATTTTATTATTGAGAGCTGATAAACTGGATTGAATAAATTAAAAATTTTAGAGATTGGACCGAATATTTAGGAACAGTTCAATGACCATATTGGACGAATTAAAAATTCAATGATGGAATTGCCTATTAGGCCTAGGTTTAGAGATTGGTGTGTCCTTCTCTCGATAATTAACCATGTAATTTGCCAATGGGCTCAAGGGTTGTTCTGCAGGACGGATTGGTCCGTTTTGGAAATGGAGCTTTTCGGATTCAGCCCAGCCCGTTGGACCGACTTGCCAACCCGAATTCTTAATTATGCCGGGCGTCGTCTCTTCACTCGAGTGACTTGGATTTAGTTGCATCCAATTTTTTTTTTTTTTCCTTTCCCTGGAATTTCTGTGTACTTATTACTGAATATGCTGAATCATACGCATATGGAGTAACGTTGCTAGAACTGAATGCTTATTTGTTTAAGCAAAGAGTCGACCTAGTTGGGTAAAGACCGGGTTTAGACTAGAGTTAGCGAATGTCCACCATTCAAAGCTTCCGTGCTCATGACTTGGCCCAAACTCGAGTTACCCGTGCTTGAATACGACCTACTCCACTTGTTTGTTTGGATTGTATATATCTAAGTCGTTTCGTTATGTTGTGATTAGGTAATGACTAAGTTTTTATACGTTAGATCATGTTTGATTCAGAATCTCTTTATCTTTCTTTAACGAAAATGATACTAGGAATGTTATAACTTTCTTATAACACTCACTTTGATAAAACTTTTTGATAGGGGAGAGATCACATAACTGTCTCCCCGACAATAATTTCCGACTAGAAGTCCTTGGTGACTATCTTAATAAAAATTTTATTTTAACGTGTGGCTTTTCCTTCAAAAAAAAAAAAGAAAAATTCAACGTGGCAATGACTTGGCCCTTCTTAAATAAAACAGCGCCGTTTGTGAACAAAAAATTCCCACTCCCTCTCAGTCCTTCTCAAAATAGGGAAGCGAGTTCACGTTTTAGACATTCAACGAAGAAATGATCACAATAAATTTAGGAGAGCGTACTGTCTAAGCCTGGAAAAAAGCTATCTGTTTCTTTAAACATATAAAACCAAAACCGAAGCGCTCCTTTATTTTGTCAAGCAAACCATCATGCACGTTGAAGACGGAACCGGTTTCAAACTCATATCAAAATGGGTTCCGATGCCGACACAAGCAAAGGACCATTTCGCAATCGACGCCAGCGTCATCCGCCCGAGCTTTTTCTTCCTTTAGCTCCTCCTCATCGTGGTCCTTGCCCAACCCAATTTGACGAAAAGACGGCCACAAAATAAAAAAAGGAAAGGAAAAAGAAAAAAAAAAAAAACACTTTTCAAAAGAAATCATCGACCGGTAACGAGAAAACTGAAATGTCGCGAGGAAAAAGGGGGAAAAACTGGATGTGGGCATGAAAGGTTGAGCTTGGAAGTGGGGCATCCACAGTTGAAGTGTTGTCTGTACTTGGGCTTCTGAGCCACGTTCGCAGTGATATTGACCTTCATCTTCTTCGCTTGGTTGACGCGAACTTGAGATCTGGAGCCACTTCTCTGGCTCCTGCTCTTCATCGCAAGTTTCGAATGGTAATTTTGCCCCCCACGATCATCGAACGCGAGTTCCGGGTTCAATGGAGAGATTCGATTTTTCCCCGGTTCATTAATATGGGGCGACATTGTTTCACTCGGATAATGTTGGGTTAACTTTGTCGACGAGCCACATCATACTATTTATAATATAAAATTGATACGTTAGATTTTTCGACGATTAAAATTGACGATGGCATTGAAGTAATTGTTTTTATTTTCAAAAGTGGCATTCGAGTGATTGAATGAAAAGTTTTGGCATGAAAAATAGTGCCGTACTGAAGTTATAATATTTTTAATGTATTTACCGCTTTTATTATAGTGGTTCATGGGTCACAATGTGATATGGTGGTGCATGGATCTAGACAACATCTTCTTGTACTTCCGGTGTATTTATTGATTGTCTTCTTTAACAATTGCATGGGAGAAAATGAAGGAAGTTTTCGACCAAATCGAATGTGAGAGAACATTAGATTAATGCTTATCATACCGAATTCCGTGGAATCACGACCAATTGTTCCTTTCGCCTGGTCCCTTTCCAAGGTCCTACCGACCCTATTGGGTTCATGTCCTCCATGTCCCATTTACACGGCCACAATCGAGTCGTCTTGTTGACCGATCAGTCTGTGTTTGGGACGGATCGAAAGGGATTTTCCCCCCACTTTGACTCTAACGTCTTCACCTCGACCTCCAATGCGATTGGCTTTCCAAGTCTTTGATCGAGAATCACACTTAATTTTTCCATGGAGCTCGAAACGAACGGTAAATTTAAGGTGCACCACTTGTTTGATGATACTACTCTGTTTATTCTCGAATTTTTACCGATAAATTATGGGTGAAGAACGAACAAAGAAATTTTATTGTACTTGCAACAGTAAGCCGACATTGTCGAACCAACCACCGGGTCGCAACTAGAGGTAATGTCCATCATCGGTCACCGTCGAATCGTATCCGATGCACCCACCAATATCATACTAAAATCTGCACGAGTCCAAAAGAGCTGAATTCCTAATATCAGGTATCAACTAGTGTGACTTTATGAAAAAAATCATACCTGCAGAGCTTGGAAACAGGCCCCGCTAGTTTTGAAATTACACGAGATTTTTTCTACGTTGCAGCGGCCCGTATTTAGGCGACGTACGATCAGAAACGAATCTAAAAACCTGTTCATCCTCACCCTGGCTCTGATGCCACTACAGGCACATTTAATGGGCCAGCAGTAGAACGATATCGTCCGCTCTGATTGGACTCATTCGAGTGGCTTTTCACAAGGCGTTCCATCAGGCTAAAGTCGCGCGAGCGCGACGGACCATATTCAGGCGAGGTGAAATGAGGAACATTTGCTAGAGCATGACGATCAAAACCTCGACGAATGAACCACCCGCCGCGGTGGCTCGGCTGGGTAGGCGCTAGACTTCCATCGAGGAGGTCTAGTGTCTGAAGCTCCTGCAACTTGCGTTGTAGGAAAGTTAGCTTTGAGTTTCTCGGTGACTTACCCAGTAGCACGTGTGTGGTGGCTAACACGTGTCGCCCGTGGTTTCACTGCCCGTGGCCGGTGTGGGGTTCACCTGGGCAAAAAAAAAAAAAAAAAAAAAAAAAAAAAAAAAAAAAACCTCGACGAATGAATGAAAAGTGCTTACGGAAAGCATTTCGAAAGCACCCATCATTTGCTAGTTCTGTGGACGGGTAATGCTTCATAAAAGCCCACCCAGGTCGATGGGCATGATTCCATGAACCCGCGCCCTCTGATTTGCTCGTCCTTTATTTTTTTTCCGAAGCTGCAGTAAATAATTATGTCACGACGTTCTGAAAGTAGCAACGCCTTCTTTTCATTTTGGGAAAACAGAAGAGTCGGGACACAGGGCGGTGGGCACGGCGGCCGGTCGGCGGCTGCACAAGTCCACGAAAGCCGCCACTGATATGACGGTCTCCCGGGGCCACGGGCTGCGGTACATGGCGAGTTGGTGTTATGCGGGGCACCCGCATGCCGATCCACCAACCATCGAGGGGGCGCTAGTTACACCAATCAATTACTAATTATGGAGCGCTATTAAATAGTTTTCCATTACGATCCTCATATGGGAAGGTGAGCATGCTTTCGTGTAGACTAGTCAAATGTCGATTAGTTTTACCATCATCTAAATATAGGAAAATTGAAAAAGCGATCTTGCGGAAATAATTTTTCTTTTCTAAACAGACAGGCCATTATTCAAAGCATATTTCGATAAAATAGATTTAAGACAATTTGGAAACACGATTTGTGTTAGGGATAAGGTTTAGAGAAATCATTTAAATTCGAAAATTAGGAAAATTGGTTGGGGTGTGGGAGCGAGCATTGACTTGCAGAGCGAGGAGAGAATGGTAAATAGACGCGTCTGACGAGCGTGGAAAGCAGTCTGCGGTGGTCAATCTCAGTGACAGAACGGAACGGCGTGCCAAATTGGAAAAAAAGAAAGAAAAAAGGGAAAAGGAAAAAAGAAAAAAAGAAAAAAGAAAAAATCGAGTCCGCGTGGGGCGACTTTTATTTTTAATACCGAAGACCTGCTGCTTCTTACTGTACGGCAAGATTTGGTGGTCGGAATCTCTGGATTTTCTCCTCCCCCAATTTCTGCTTTTTTCTTTCTTTTTTTCTTCTTTTTATTTTCCCAATTATTTATCCTGGCGCGTGAAGTTATCCCTTTTTTATATTCTCCTCTCGCTTTTTTCTTTTCTTTTTTCAATTCGATTTTGACTTCGCCGTTTTGCCCTCCGCCCTTTTAGCAACTTTTCTTTCAATTGAAAAATATTTTGACTTGTTTTGTTTTTATCTTTGATCTTTGGAAATGTATTTTCATCTTATGTTTAGGAATGCCCCCTTTTTTTTCTTTTTTTTTTCGCGTGTGTCTTGTCCTGTGTCCGGAAAATTTTAAATATAGAATTCCGGTGAAAGTCAAAATTCAAGAATCTGAGATGGAAAGAAAAGGCAGGGCATTGAAAAATCAAAGCGACTTCAATTGATGTAACAATGTAACATGGCCAGAAAAAATTAATAATGAAAATAGCCACACCAAACGAGGCTCTGGTGCTTACTCCATGTTCACCAGTCACCACCAAACTATGGAACAGGTTGACTTCTTGATTTTAATATGGTCACTAACATAATTTTGACGGAATTAGATGGGTTCTGTATTTATATACTTGGAAATTAAATTTGACATTCCATAAATTAGCAAATATGCACCAAATTTGTGTGTGAACATATGTAAGGCCAAAAAATGATAGTAATAAGATGAGTGTAAAGAAAGAGATGATGATTATGTAGATTACACAATTAAATTTGTGCGCACGCTCCATGCTTATCATCTTAGACATGGGTAGCTATATTAGTAGGAGGCAATCGACTATTTATATCGAGGACAGCAGATGTGGGATGTGTCACGTAAAATTGCATGGTCTATAGCTAATATTAATCATTTTGATGCTTGTTTAGCACAACTCTTTCTTATGGAGCAAATTTTATACTCCTTAATTTCTACTCGGTTCCTCAGTTAATTGCGTTGACCTATTTCAAATCCACATAAGAATTTTTCGGCACTTTATGTCAAAAAGACTCGATTATGGCTTTTTTTTAAAACGGAATTTTATTATACCTACAGAAAGATTTAGAACTTGCAATTCACTTTTCCCCGTATCTCACACCAATACTGCTCTAAAAAAAATCAGAATTCCGCTACTTGCACATAGATAGAAGTACAAAAAGCCATTCAAACCCTTGTTTACTAAAAGACCCGGCTCTTCAAAGTTGACTAAGGACTTTAAAATTCGGAGGAACAAAGCGCATCACGGTCCAACTTGCGCACCTAACTAGGGTTCGACACTATTAGCAAATTTAACATCAAACCTTCCCCTTCGCTTTCCCTTTTCGTTTCGCGTCAAGCACGGCATGATTCTGCTGCCAAAGGGGAGTCATCCCACCCACTTCCCAAGCTCACTCATTTGATGGGTTGAAAAGGAGATGAAGGGAACAATTACACAACTCCCCGAAAATTATTATAAATTAAATGGGGAAGGTTACACACACCCTCTCAACATCACATCTAACAAGATTTATGATGTGATAATTATTAAAAAAATAAATAAATAAAAGGGTTTTCGTGTTTTCTTGCCACCCAAGGGACATGAACGTGCAACCACCAATTTCTAGGTGATGCTACCATCGCCATCAATCCCGTGGAAAAAGAAAGGAAAAAAGGGGGAAAAAATATGGCGAGAAAACCATGCGGAATTAGAAGTCAAAAACTACGTGATTAAAAAGTCCTCACACGCGTACCCAGGAAACCCTAATAATACCCACCACCAACCGGAGGAGAAGACACGGCCCGCTTTTCACGTTTCGCTGCATCGGCCGACCCTCGATGCTCGGTCCCTCGCCCGCCCGCTCCATCTCTCCAAAAGCTTTCGATGGATACGGCGATGAGAAGGAATCATGAGCATTACCCTCTGCACGTGCTGATGATGGAAACTTCAGACCCAATGTACGCCCCCGCATCCATGGCGTAGGGCATACGAAGTGCTGCGCGTGTAGACGATGCGTGATTCGGTGGCTCGTGGGTCAATCATGGCTCTAGGATGGGAGAGAGCATTTGTGGGAATTCCTTCAAGTATCATTCTAGCTCGACAGCGCTTCGTGTCGCCCCACGCTTCAGTTGTCCCGCGATCGTTTAGTTTGAAGCCTTTGAAGGGTGGTCTAGGTTAAGGTCGTGATCATTTTTGCTTGGAATTCGATTTCTTGGCGACTGTCTTTCCTTAGCTGGAACTCTTCTCAGGATGATGTTGCTTTGTAGGCGTGGACTTGAGGTTTTCGTGCTCGTGCCTTTTAGCTTTAGAACGATAGGCGTCGAGATAAAGAAAGGATGTTTGGTATAATATGATACTAAAGTTGATCTTCGCATTTTTCGCATTATTTGTTCCAAAAGAGTCGGGCAGAAAGGTTTCCTTTCGATCCATATCTACTCCTTTCAACTTCCGACGTAACGTTGTACCGGCTTACGATAGCATGAAAATAAAGTGAACGAGCGGGAGCTAAAAGCAAAAATATAAGATTTATCAATCTCTTCATCTCAAGGAGTTCTTCAGGACCGGAGGTTTAGACATGCGACGTAGACATGTCGACATCGATTGATGTTGATATGGTTAAATTTGTATTATACGAAATGGTCAATTCCATTTTGTTCATCTGACCTCGAGCAATCTCCTCCAGAAACCATTCTTTTCTCCCTGACCAAACGTCCATCCCCGAACCTCTTCAATCTCGAGCCACTAAAGTTGAATATACTTGCGAGAATACACTACTTCGAATTGGCACTTTCCAAATGGTCCTCCTCCTTTTCGGCGATAGGACATACACAAGAAACATACGCACGAAGAGGAACGGGGGGATAGGAGGAGAGGGGGACATGGGTTCCTTTCCTTTTGCATCATCTCCCCCTTTGTATCGGTTTGCGAGTTCTGCTTTATCTTTAGGCAAATTATTTATATTTCCAAAACCCTAAAGTCGCGAGCCCCCTCTCTCTCTCTATCTCCTTTCTTTTCTCCCCCTTTATTGTATTTTCTTTTTAAGTGCGGCATGAGATGGGGGAGTGGGCATAGCTTAGCTTTCCAAGCGTGGGATGTTATTGTTGGAGAATCCACAATCAAATGGCTCCATGGTCTCTCATGTCCCACCCCCTCCCCCACCAAACTCTCTCTCTCTCTCTCTCTAACACGCCCATTATTATACTTGACTCGATTAGCCTTAATCATGAATCGTGAATAAGCACGGGCGATGTCGGCGCGGCACGTGCCGCGCCCTGGCGCGTCCGATGGGCTTCGATCGAGGCGTTCTTTGGCATAGGAATTAGGACGACCATTACAATATTGTACCCGGCGGAAAACATGGAAATCAAACTCTAGGTATGCCAAGACAATAGAGAAAAACATAATTAAATAAAGGAGGAAAGAGAGAGACTTTTGTCTTTGAATATTCTCTCGAGCACGTATGACTTTGTTTCCCCCACCTTTTAGTATTATAGTGTCACACGTAATTAAAGTGCTCTTGGTTGTTATATATACAATCCTCCGTTAAAACCTTGAGATTGTCCACACTCATTGATGGTGCAATTGACGTATTATAGCTTCTGGGGCCGGGTGAAGTGTTTATTAATCACTCCCGCGATAAGCGTGTTAAAAGGTCAATTTTGCCTTTCCAAGACAATTTGTTGGGAAATTATTTTTCCAAAAAATTTAAGCGATCGGTCATCGAACATGTCATCGTTAATAAGATCGATACACTGTTAATTTAGGAGTAAATTTGTATTATTGAGGTGCCATGTAAGTTGTGTCATATAACTTCCTTGTCAAAAAAATTGGTGTGGTGCAAAATAATTAATGTATTGTAGCAGGCCTATAATTCATAGGTTCAAGTTTTGGAATGAAGGTGAATCCAATTAAATGTGTTGATAGGCTCGGATTTGAGTTCTTTTTTTGTTGACCTCACATACCATAAGTATAGGCTTTCATTGTGAATTTCAAAAAATAATATTAGAGCAGATAGTGAATGATGGAGCACCAATTTGTTCTCATAGTTGTTGAATATCTCAATGACGAGAGCTCATGATCAACAAAGATTTCGAGTTGAAATTGTCATCACTATTGGTTTGCGTGAGAAGAGATATTGGGTAGTTAATTTAGCAATACGATATACGGACCATAGATGAAGGTAGGTGTGGGGCTAGAGCAGCACGATCTCGAATTAGTAGTTGATGGTGATTGTAGTGCATAATTGTACGTGCATAGCCAAATTGAGATATGCTAATGCAAAAGGATACTTGAATTGAAAGGGAGCATGCCCATGACGATGAGATTTTCGAGATGCAAGCCCGAGTTGTACTAAAGTAGTCTGATTGGTTCAAGTATGAGATTATTTGATGTGACACAAAACTATTGATATATTTTAGCTGGGTGATTAATAACTCATCAGCTTGACCTTTCGAGTGAAGATTATTCCAATTAGATAATTTGGTGTGACACGAAACTATTGATATATTTTGACGGTTCTCTAATCTCGCGACAATAAAGCTAGTACCAGGGAGGTTTATGCATGCAAATCATTCATCGGCTTCACAAAGACTTCCAAATACATCATCATCTAAGAAAATGAAATCATTTAGGTGTGCAAATCACATATTTTTCCTCACGCTTTCGAACAAAATCACTCACCACATTGACACACAACACACTCACGTTCAGCTCCTCCTAATTTGTCAAAAAGGGTATCTAAACATGTTGGACGACCATCAAAATAAAACCATGATCGATAGCGAATGTGGAGGCTCCACTATAATTGGAAGCGAGCATGGCTCTCCCTCTCCTCTCCCATAGTGATCCATGTGGCCGATCGAGAACGTGCGTGCGCGTCACACAGAATCATCCAATTCCTTCCTCCTAAGTGCGAGAAGCTACCAAAGCGAAAGAGCTCGTGCAAGAAGATGAAGATCTTAGCCTTGTGCCCATTAGATTTGAAAAAAGATAAAGGGTATTTTATCTTCTTCTCTCTCTCTCTCTCTCTCTCTCATAATTTTTTAATTAAAAAGCATGTGACTTTTAGTTAAGTGCTCAATCTACATCCATGATTCCCATGCCACACCCCCCTCGAAGGCACATTGCCAAAATCCCAATTAAAGGGCACTAATTATTGCTCAAACGAACGCTCGGATCATAGCATATGGTACCATATGGATTACTTTATTGATAGCTTTAGTGTAATTAGCGTTAATGATTAAATTAAGAGGTTAGACGTGCGAGGGAATCCCAACTTTACATCTCACTCGTATATGGGGGAATGTGGTATTGCCACCAAAAGCGTAGACCTAATGGGATTGGGATAGGGAAAAATAGCAGGGAAAAATGAAGGAAAAAAAGCTCGATTTGGGTGTGTACAGATTGTTCCCTCCTCTCCAAACAAAAGCTTGTGGACGTGCTCATGCAGTTGTTATCGGTTTATTTAATTCCAGGGTGCATACATGGGAGCAAATGCACCTCGTCTTTGCATAGGAGATCTGTTTCAGGTCATAGGATCATCGTCTCCCTCTTAAGTTAATTGTGTTTTTGGCTAGGGTTTCTCTTTATTGATTTCGTTTGAGAACCATCTAATTTAGGGTTTTTAATACTTGATGGGAACAGAATGTTGATTGATGAGAACTAACTAAATGCAGCATGAGACATGAGTAGTCGTACCCCAATCAAGAAGCGCACATTACTTGCGAATTGGAAAGTGCAAAAATATACATGGAAAATTGATCACGTGGAATGAAAGAAATTAGCAAACACATCGCATGCAAAAGAAATAGAGTGGACACACTCAGTGTTAGTCCATTGCATTAGCGTTTCACAGTTCTGATGCATAATTTTGGAAAGCCGATCATCTATTGTGGTTTATGCGATATGCCGCACCTTTGTGAAGATGAGATGACTTACTCCAAACTTAGTCATGTCTTCTATATTGAGTCTTGACATTGTTCTTTCCAATTTGAAACCATGAACTTTCTGAGTGTTGTCTCTTAGACCCATTGCATGGATTGCATCCAAGGGAACGAGTTACTCGAGAGGAGTGGTGCTAAATAACAATAAATTGCCATGCAATATTAATATATATTTAGTAATCCGGTACAGTTAATTTAGTTCTTCAACATGATTAGTTGAGTTTGCCATACTCTTTAATAACAGATTTTATATTCAATACAAAACTAATACTCTTTAAAAAAGGCAAAATGAAAAAACACAAAAGCTGTGCAAAACGCATTGATCTGATAATAAATTCATGCATGTATTATACATCGAGAGCGAATTTGATAAAAGATCGTAAAAGGAAGGAAAAGAAAAGATGGGAAGAAAATGCCTCGGATGTAAAACTCTCCTTTCATTTTCTCTCCACAGAAGTTCGAAAAGATATAATATTTTCCCGGACCCATTTTCACTATTTTCCCCAGCTCTCCATGAAAATTCTTGAAGAAAAGGGGGTCTAAATCAAATATACATTCCAGACAAAAAGGCGATTTTCTTTTAATTCGCACACATAATGATAAACCCACATAAAATTTCCAATACCCCAAATGGAGAAGGTATTTCCAAGAACATCCTCATCTTCCATGATGACTCCTTTGATGGCCGTGACACATCCACACATCAAATCAAACCGAAAAGTACTTTTCTCGTAGGGGCAAAGTGCCTCAATGCCTACAAACCACGGCAGCCCCCCCCCCCCCCTTCCTTTTACCCCCTCCCCCCCCGGCCCGCCCCGCCCCGATCTTGACGATGATGATGCACAGTGAACGGAAATTACAGAGAGAGAGAGAGAGAGAGAGAGGGGCGAGATCGATCTTTGGCAGGAGTGCCGAATTCTTTGGCATGATGCACCCCCAAAGTGACACTGATCAAGAACGGGCCCCCCCCTCCCCGCCCCAGTACACCCCCTCCAACGCATCCTTTCCCATGATTCAACATGGTTTGAACGGTCAATCTCCGAATTATTGGTGTCCACGGCTAAGCATCGGATGCCATTCTCGACCTTTCTGTAAAACATCTTTGATCCTAGGCCTTGCTTACGCCCATTGTCGTTGCTGCTGCTGTTGTTGAGTGGGCTTGGAAGATATTTCATTAAAGTACATCATGGATCATTCGTACTCGGCAGTCCATTTTCATGCCTGACGAGGAAAACATATTTCATTGCCCTTTTGAATTTCTTGAATTGGGATGGAGTAGCTTAGTTTATAAATAAGTTGGTAAATAATACAATTTTCTAAGGCGATTAGAACTCTACGATTGTTCACCTAAGGAAGCAAAAATGAATGACCGGAGGTAATGAATAAGAGGATGCATGTCAATATCTAAAACCCCATGCGAAACGAATCAAAGCAAATGATATTTCGAACGGACCAAGTAAAGGGTATTGTCCACCCTCAATAAAAAGTAAGCTGTGATATCATTTCAGAAAAAATATCGCAATTTTTTTTTTTTTTGGGTCCGTGAGGACATATTACAATTCAATCACTAAATTCTCATGCGGGCCCATATCTAAAGCTCGATGGAGTTCGAGCTTCGATTTCGAAAGTGGAAATGCCCTGCAAAAATCCAAACACCTCTCTAATCGCCGGCGGGACACAAAATGCTTCTTAAGGCCAAGTCGAGACAATCATCTAGTCGAGATGGAGGCATGTATCTAGATGCGGCACCGCACAAAAATCATTCTACATCGTTCGTGCTAAATTGTTATTTTTAAGGAAAAGTTAATTCAATTCAGTGGGCCCGACGGAATTTACCGATAAAAGGAAAAACGTGTGGAATGTAAGATGATATTGCGTAAGCAATTTGGACATATACGGAGAATATTCTCTGAGTATATAGGTATAAATTATAGATACGGCGTGCGTATAACACGAATAAAAATATGGGATACGAGAGATCCCCTTCCCCTACCAAGGCGAAAAACAGGGGCAGGTTTCGGCCGTTCATCATGGTACACTCATACCTCGCGTGCGCTCCTCATGCCCCCCCGCGCACGTATGCACTCGCCTCCCTCCTTTTTTTATTTTTTCATTTTTTTATTCCTTTTCTTTTTTTTTTTTTTTTTTTCATTTTTTTCCGCCTTTTTTAAAAGAAAACACGAGAGAAGAAATGAAAAAATCGAAAATCCCATTTTTATCCCCACCTCCAGGGTGCGGGGGCATTTGCGTCAATTCATCCCTCTATATAACCTTCTCCTCCTTGCGTCCATCCAGTCCCCTTCTTTTTCTCTCCGTTCGCTCTGCATTTTGACTCTCTCTCATTCTCTCGCTTTCTCTCTCTCTCTGCAAAGACGCCTTTTTGAGTGGTGCGGTGCGGTGCGAGCTCTCTCTCTCTACGTCTGGGTCGCACTTTCTCTCTCTCCGGTGTGGATTCGGCTCGCGGCGCGGAACTTCTCGAGGTACTTACTGATCTCGTCTTCTGGGTCGTCGTCGTTTGCTTTTTTCCCCTTCCCGGCGGCGAGCCGCGTCGCCGTCCGATTTCTCGTCTCCTCTTCCGGTGGGTTCCGGCGAGCGAGCCTCTGTTTTCGTTTCCGCGGTCGAGATTCGTCGTCTCCGGCGCTCGGATTGCGGCGAGAGGCCGCCGGCTCCTTTCGCCGCTGCTCGGTAGATCGAGCTTCCGTTTCCTTAGGGACCGGCTCTGCCTTTTCCCGATTCTGATTTTCTGATGTGTTCCCTCGTGGAGGGAGGATTCGAGCTTCGATTTTCCGTGGCGAAGATGGTTTTTTGTTGTTGTGTGATTGGGTGCGTGGGTGGGTGCGAATCGGTTCTGAAACGCGGAATTGGCTGTTGCAGGGTCATCAGCGGGAGCTATCGTGGCGATCTGTTCAGGAAGAACGGGAAGAAGCAGAGCAGCATGCGGTGGTGGAGCCTGTCGCTTGATGTATTCCGAAAAGCCATCTCTCTGAACCTGTTCTGTAGGGTTATTCTGTAACTTTCGCTTTGTGTAACACTCCCGAGGTTGTGATTTCCCTCGCCTGCCCCTTTAGTCAGTAAACATCGCTTTCCCCATGGGATCCACTTTCTTCGTCGTCGTCCCTTGCTACGTCCGCCAGATTAGCTGAAAACTTACTCGTAGTCCCGTCTGTGAAATTACCCGCGTCTTCCCTTCGCCGCCAGTAATCGGACGAGTCTCTGTTTCTTGTTGTTAGTTCCTTAGTTCCTCGATCTTGCGCAAGTGCTCTGTGGGTATTCTTCAAGCTTTTTTTCTGATCATCATCCATCAGCGTCCTCGTTGGTTCCTGGAGATCTTTGGTTTTGTTTCCTGTGTTTCTTGGGTGTTGATCCTGTTGCTCTGCTGGAAGATAAAAAAAAGCGTCGAAAACTTCTTGAGTTGAGAGGGTTGGGAAGTGTAGTTATGGTGTGCCAAGCAGCAAGCCAAACGAGATTCCGGGCATTGAAACATGAAAACGGGATTGCTGGGAATGCTACCATAATTGTCAGAGTGATAGCGTGCTTTCAACCTCTTCAAGATTGCCAGGTTAGTAAGAAGTTCATGGTGTGCTCTGTTTTCACCACTAGCATATATTTGAAACTTTTCTACTGGTGATTTTTCGTATGCACTTTGGTGAAGATTAGGTTTTGGCTATGCTGCTTACTGACATAATTTTTGTTTCTCTTGGTTTCTTTTTTCAGGCTGAATACTTTCGTCATTTGCTTAAACCTGTTACGTAGATTGATTTTGCATCTTTGCGTTCCTCTTAAGCTGGTGTTCTTAGTTTTTTCCTCTTGTTTCTCAATCAAATAGCAAGCAATCAGCCACTTCTAATATTTCAAGGTCCATCAGGTACCGTTTCAATTGTTCATGCTGGAAACTTACCTACCTTAAATTTGGAATGTATAACATTTTGGGGTTTATTAAGGTCAGTTGTCTTGCTTATTTTTTTGCAGGTGATTGTTTTTGTTGGATGGGAGAAGCCGGTGGGTTCCCGCAGCAACCCGCACCTTGGCAATTGCCTAATTCGGGGTTGCCAAATTTCCAAATGAACTTGGGGTATCCAGGTCCTATCTCAGCCCAGAAAAGTGGTGGCCAGCAAATGTTTACTCCCAGTCGAGTCTCACCACCAGATGTGTTTTCTGGAGTACCTCATCCTCGGATAAGCCAATCTTATGAACCTCAAGGATGGTTTTATTGCTTGCCGCGCTTCCGGCAAGCTTTGGCCCCTACTTCAGACAATTTGGTTCTAGAAGACAAGCTCCCTACTACCACTTTTGAGAAATGGAGGGATATCAGCATGCCTAATACAGGCACTGTTGGCGCACAGAAGAAATTTGTTGTTTTTGATCGATCGGGTGATCAGACTACTTTGATATACAGTTCTGGGAATGGAGTTCCTACCGAGCGCCTACCTCCATGGACTACAAAACAACTTTGTCCTAGAAGTGCTGTCAACGATATTGCAGGGAGCAACACTGCTCATGATAATCATTTTGGGCCTCTATCGGTGGAGAGAATACATGAAAACCCAGAAACTGATGTGCAGAGCGAGATGCGGGAAGATACGGAAGAACTCAATGCCTTGCTCTATTCGGATGATGATACTGACTACTCCGATGGCGACGACGATGACGACGAAGTTACTAGTACTGGCCATTCACCCAGTACGATGACAGATCACGAGCGACGTGGTTTGTCTGAAGAAAGTAACGAGGAGGTAGCTAGTTCATTTTGGCCCGTTAAGAGGCGAAAGACTTCTGGCGGAGATGATAATCAGCTGCCATCTCTTATGGACACTGCAACGTCTTATCTGAACCAGTCTATTGGGTCTGAGGATGATGCTAAATCCAGTAGTGCTGATGGCAAAAAGTACGTGTATGGCTTGGCTTCTATATCTGGCGACAAGAAAATCAAAAGGGAGAGAATCCGCGAGACTGTCAACGTTCTGCAAAGCATAGTTCCCGGTGGGAAGGAAAAGAACGCCATTGTGATTCTTGATGAAGCCATCAACTACTTGAAATCCTTGAAGCGCAAAGCCGAAGCACTTGGGCTGGCCCCATAAATCCGTATGTTTCTCTACCAGTGGTCTGGCGCAATTACAAGTAGTCCTATGTTCCTGCTTCTGTTTAATTAATAGTGAATGTAATGTCTAGTGTGTGCAAAATAAGTTTGAAGACGGTGGTGTTCGAACACACGGGCCATTGTGCGTATGGCGAAACCGGAAAGGTTCTCTCTATAGCGATCGGTGCGGAGGTTTCTCAAGCTGGTGTGGAACACAAAAGTTGTCCTCAACTCTCTAAGGCTGGAGCATTTTGTGTGAGCAGAGCAGCACCCTTTGCTGTCCCGGCAAAAGGGTTGAATCATCATCATTAGTCTATATTTTAGGGTTTAGTGAAAGTAGGACTCAAAGTTTGGACTGAGCAAAGGAGTTGGATGTGCGAATGAGCAGACCAAGTGAAGAGGGGATTTGCACGCCTCTTATTGTCTTGGGTCCCAACCCTCACTTTCTCCCATCCCTTTTCCTGAACTTAGTGCTGTTTTATCCTTTTGTGGGTCACCCCCCTTTTCGTGTAAAAGAGAGAGAGAGAGAGAGGTCTCCCCTCCCCACTCGAACCCCCTTTTATCATGCTTGAAATCCCCCCTTTGGGAGATGGGTTATTTCCATGCACAAGTCATAATCCCCCCACCCAAGAGAAGAGGAGGAAGGCTCCCGTGTCCTTTCCGGTGGTGCTTTTGCTTTTTACTGTTGGTGGTTGCTGCGATTTGGGTGAAAAGTGGGATTGTAATTATAAAAAAAAGCTCCTGGTGGGTAGAGAAGGCATGTCTTTGCTATTATGTTGGCGTTGTTGCGCTTTGGTGTACACTTTTGAATTGCTTTTTTCTGCTTTCGTGAAACTACTCTCTGCTGGTGTGAAATGTCAAAAGGGCGTGCTCCGTGTGATTTTATGTTCGTGGGTTTTGTTGTATTTTCCCTTTCTTTTGCTCCCTTCTTTCTCGGCAGATGCCCCATTGAATTCGGTTGGTGTTATCCTTGTCTTTATTCCCGTGTACTTACGTTGCATGCACGCATTTATGGCCCGTTGCGATAGCGACGTGTTTGGGGTTTGTGATTCCCCCCCTTCTCCTTTGCTCCTTGCTTTAAAGTAAGAAAGAAAGAATTGATTTTCCTGGTCCTTTTCTTCGTGGAGATGATGGCGCTTCGGAGGAGGGAGGAGGGAGGGAGGAATGGGAAGGGAAGGGGGGGGACCACGTCGGACAGGGGGGAAGGTTGAAATTATTTTTAGGACAGGATATATAGCCCGGCAGCCCACATGTGGATGAGCGTGCCCTAATGCATGATTCCTCTCTTTTTGTTTCTTTAACTTAATTTAATCGGGAGCGAAATGGATCTATCCGTGGCGGGCAAGATCTTCTCGAAAACAGGGGAGCGAGATAAAGATGGCACTGTCGTCGTCCTCCGTTTTTTTCTCTTTTCCACCTGCTCGTGATCATAGCAAACCATGAGTCCCGTGTCAGATCCCATTTCCGCTCTCCTCCCTTGAAAAAGGAAAGGGGCTTGGATGTGGGTCCAGATTGTATCTCTCTCCCTGTATCTAAGGGACGAGCACGGGCGTGTAGGTTTTACAGTTTCCCCTGTTCCTTTTTTCTGGATGCGTACAATGGTTGAAGGACGATCCTTGCTGTTGAAGGACGAGGAGGGTTGGGCAACCCTGGCGTGCAACGATCTAGGATAGCAATGACCCTCATTTTGAGGCTTAGCCCCCTCGTCTTTTCACTCAAGCGACGAACACGAAACGACCTTAATCTGAGGGCAAGAGGTCAATGCTACACCCTTAAACTAAGGGCAAGAGATCAATACTGTGTTTTACGCACGTCGAGCTGTGGGATGCCGACTGGATCAAGAAGGAGGGCAATGCTTGAGGTTTGAGGAGGGGGGCAGAACGCACGGTCGCTGCAATCGAGCGTCAGGTCGGGCAAAACTGGAAGGACCTGCTGACAATGATTTGATATATGCGATGGCATGGAGTGTTGAAACCTGAAGTGTATCCAAACTAAGCGAGAAACTCAAGGACCATTCTGGGCTCAAGTGTATGAAAGAGAAGGTATACAGTGTAAATTCAGTAGCGCCAAGGGATTCGATTGACACGATGATAAGAATTAGAGATCGCACGCAAAGGACGTTTGCGATATGATGCATCCATTTTTCAGAAGAATGGCAAAATGGAGAACTACGCTCGGCACAGGTTCAAGAAAATGAATGACGACACATCATGCTGTTAAGAAGTGTTCGCAGCATCGTAACATGGGTTCGCCAGCTCGTGGAATCATTCTCGGATCACAGCGTCCAACATTGTACGGGAGAAGGGTCCGGTTCATCAGCCGGTTGTATTGAATTCGGGATGGCGACACCACATAAGTTTTGCCATCTCTTTCGAACCACAAATCAATCACAGCTACACAACACAATCTAGAAACTCAATTAATTTTCTCCGAGTTTCAAACTCTAACTCCCGTACAAAAGAGCACCCGCTTCTTTTCCACGCGAATGTTATCTCTCTCTCTTTCGATTGAAAGGGGTGAGTCGAGTTGTCAAAACAATTGATACTGACATCATACCGACTGGTATCTTCCTTGCTCATAAAATCGCTTCCTTTCCTGGAGAGAGGCTAGGGGCTTAGTGGTTGCGGCTGTTGTCCGATGGATGGAGTCTTGTCCGATACCACGTTGCTTACCTATTGATAAATTCGAATGCGTCCGTGGCATGATCAAGTCGATAATTTGTTCTTACACTTGCTACGTCAAGAAAACGAAAAAAGGAAAGCAAGAAAAAGGTGGGTGCGCGTGTGCGTTTGTGCAGAATATATTCCGCACCGAATCAGTTGAGCAGGAAGATCCGAATTCCTTAGCACGCGTCCCCTCCTTCTTCGCTGGCTTGACGACAAAGAACTTTCATCTTCGCCGAGGGTTGTTGCCACAGAACCAGTAAGCGAGCAATTGCTTGACATCGCATGATTTATAATAGCTGTGCGACATCGAAATCGAGTCATTTATCAGGCCATATGGTCATGTCCCTTCTTGGTCCCCCTTAAAAAATCTCCAAAAATAAAGCTGAAAAAATTGTCCAAAAAATCTTAGACCAATTATACGGTGGCAATTCAGTCTAAATTTATTTAATTTGGCTATTTAGTCTTACACTTATTGATGATTTGCTAATGTAGCTATTTCAACCAATTTTGGCGACCAATAGCTGATGCAAATGTTGGCAATAGGTAGAGGAAGAAGTACAAAAAAGAGTAAAGAAAAGAGAAAATAGGAAGAAATCATCTACATTAGAGCTGGTTATGGGGAAAAGTACCAAAATAGTCCTAAACCTTTTCCATTAATACCAAGTTAGTTATAAACTTTTCAATTGGATTAATTTAGTTTTAAGCATTTTCACATTGGTATCAATTCAATATTTCTGGCTAATTTAAGTTGGAAATTGCCGATGTGGCTATCGGTAGTCTTATGTGGCGCCACGTGCACAAATTTTGTAATTATTTTTATAAATTTATTTTTTTCAGATTTTTTAAATTATTATTATTATTTTCCTTTTTTTCTCTCTTTTTTTTTTTTTTTTTTTTTTTTTTTCCTTTTCTCCTTACCTCTTGGCCAGGGAGGTCGTCGGCCATAGGCTGGTTGGGGCGAGGGCCCCTGTGCCCTCGTCGGCCACTGGCTAGGGCCGCCACGATCTCCTCGGCCACAGGTGAGGGTGTTGGCCCTCGTTGACCACTTGTGAGGGCGTCGGCCCCCGCCCAAATCCAGGCGAGGGCCGAAACCCTCGCTTGTTGGTTGGCGAGGGCCACCACGCCCTTGTCGTCGGCCATAGGCGAGGGCGCGAAGGCCCACACTCATGGCGGGTGAGAGCCGCGATGCCTTAGGCGAGGCCATTTGGCCCCGCCTGGATTTGGGCGAGGGCGCAGAGGCCCTCGCTAGCCAATGAGCAAGGGTTTTGGCCCTCACTTGGATCTGGGCGGGGGTCGACGCCTCGCTTGTGACTAGCGAGGGCGCGGTGGTCCTCGCTAGTGGCTGGCGAGGTCGCGGGGCCCTCACTCCAACTAGCTTGTGCCGACCATTGCCAGCCAAGGGGTAAGGAGAAAGGAAAAAAAAGGATTTTTTTTTTTAAAATCTAAAAATTATAAAAATTATCCACGTGGCGCTACATAAGACCGCCAGTGGCCATGTCAGCAATTTTCGATTTAAATTAGCTGGATGAATTTAATTGGTACTAATGTAAAAATGTTTATGACTAAATTGGTCTTATTGAAAAGTTTAGAATTGAATTAGTACAAATACAAAATGTTTAGGACTTTTTTTGTTACTTTTCTAGTACTTTTCCCGCCGGTTATGCCATGCGAAATGGCCAGTATTGACTAGATTGTAACATCAGCAATTTTGAGTCAAAATTGACAAAGGACCACATTGACTAATCTTCAAAATGCTTATAACTAAATTGGCTTAATTGAAAAGTTTATGACTAAATCAGTCATTGAATAGTGTGTTTAGGACTTATTTAGACAATTATCCCCCATTGAACTACTCTAGATCGGGTATTATTACATCACATACGGCTTTGTCTCTCTATCCATAACTACAACATAATACTTGTCATAATTTGCGTGATCTCATGCCAATGTGACATAAATTTCGTGTAATTGGATCGAAGTTGATTCTATTTGTGAAGGAGTTTGTTAATCTCCTTGGAGTGATATTCACTAGTATGATTTGGTGGTTTTAGTCATTTTTAACTCTTTATTTGACCGGGGAAACTATCCTGTTTGATTACATCAACCCAGTCAAGGGATAATTAATGAGATTGACCTGTTTAGTGGATTAACTTAGGAGCATATGGTGGGTAGGTAACGACGAAGTTAGGAAATGCGAGTGTCTAAGTAGAGAGCAGTCTCCCCTGGGGAAAAGGGAATCCTCTGCCTTACAGTTTTTTGTCACCGCTAGTTTCACATTTCACTTATATTCATGTTCATTGTACTCTTCAAAATTTTCATGTAAAATGTATATAAGTTTTCTGGATTTTCATTTTGCCAAATTCCTCAGCTGGTGCCCATTTTGTCGAAATTTTCCCAAACTCAGATTTTACTCCAAAATAATTTGATCACTTTGATCCAATAATTCCTCGAGCTCATTTGACGATGAAAATAAAATGGTTGATATTATGAAAAATCTCAAATTAGTACACTTGTGACAAATTTACCTAAATTAATTTTTTGACCATCATACCTCCAAATTAGTATAGCTGTGACAAATTTACTTTAAATTGATTTTTTGATTATTAAAAACCAAAAACTAGCCTTCCATTCAATTTAAATGTTAAATTTGTTGACCTAGATGATACATGGTGACGTAGTACAATGACTTAGCAAGTCAATGTGGAAGACTATAGGGTAAATATCACGAAATATTCCAAACTAATACGCCTTTGATAAATTTAATAGTACTCTTGTGATAAATTTAATGGTATACCTGTGATAATTTTGGGATATTTCATGGCATTAATCCCATGGACTTTCATGTGGACTTACGTCATCATAACATGTCTTTATGTGTCATTCACATGAACAAATTTTTCGGTACAATTAGACATAAGTTAATAGATAGTAAATTTGCCACATGTGTATCAATTTGGGGTTTTTGATGATCAAAAAATTAATTAAAGGTAAATTTGTCACAAATGTACTGGTTTGGTGTTTTTAATAGTCAAAAAACTAGTTTGAAGCAAATTTATTGCATGTGTACTGGGTTAGGGTTTTTTAGGATATTAATCCAAATAATTACCTATAAGATGAACACATGCTTGCTATGTAAGCATTTCGTGCATTTCCAAGGGCATTTTGTCTCGAAAAAAAAATCATATCTGCTCAAGTTGCACTCGCCTCACATTAGAAGCCTCAAACAAGCACCGATTTTGTCCCAACACTAAGGATAAGACAGAGAGGGCTCTTGAGCGCGGATTGAAAAATTGAAGATGGAGAATCATTGTAGTCTGTAGAGATGTGAGGGGGAAAATATATATATTGGAATGAAGCGAATCAAGTTAGGTGTCTTCTTGCACGCGAGAAGTTATGAGTCTTTTAAATTTACTTTAGGATTTTTGGGGAACAAATAATATTTCACTCAATTCTAATATTTTCCTGTTAAGTGTGAAGGAGCGAAACGTGTACATACTCATCAGCCGACGATTATGGGCTTGTTTGGTAACCATCCAAACAGCCATGATTCTGATTTTTTGCTCCTGAGAGTAGTTTTGGAACAAAATTGTGTTTGGTAAAATTTTTGTTCCTGGGAACAAATTTTTATTTTTTTTGTTTTTGGAAGTAGATTTGAAACAAAATTAAGAATAAAAAAAAATTGATTCTTATTCCTGGGAACAAATCTAAGAATCAAGCCATTTTCTTCTTCTTCATCTACCGCCACCATTGTGGTTGTTGTTTCCTGCCATCCGCCGTTTGCCACCCACTGCCGCTGGTTGCCGGCAACCGGTCCGGTGAGCTTGCCGGAGGCAAGCCCAGCAGCTGGCGAGGCTTGGTGACGCACCGGTGAGGTCGCTAGCCCTCGTTTGGCCAGTTGCCGGTCATCCCAAGGCCGATGACCGGCCACCTTGAAGAAGAAGAAGAAGGGGAGGAAGAAAGGAAAAAAAAAAAAAAAAAGAAAAAGGAAAAAATTAATAAAATTATTTAAAAAACTAAAAAAATGATTTGAAGTATGAATTGAAATTTTTCTATTTATAGAATACATATTTAATTTTGTATTTTAATTTATTATTTAGTATTTATATTTATAGTTTATACTATAGTTTATTATTTACTATTTAATAAAAAATTGATTAGTTAATATATTTATTACTTAGTATGAATATAATTAATCAATAGAATTTCTATAATTTGATAAAATTATAGAATTTGAATAGAAATTTTATGTAGTTACCAAATGCATTTTTGTTCTTAGTCTATTCAAGAATATAAAATTATAGAATTGGACGTCGGCGAGGCCTCCGCCATGCTAGATCTAGCGAGCTTGAGGCTCATCGGCGTCGGGTAGCTCGAGCTCGCCCCTTGCCGGATTTGGCGAGGCTCGAGCCTCGCCCGACGCCGGCGAGTTTGAGTCTCGCCGGGCGTCGGTGGCCTAGCTAGATTCGGCGAGGGGCGAGCTCGAGCTCGCTTGACGTCGGCGAGCTTGAGGCTCACCTAGCCGGTTGCTGGCCATCGCCGTGCCAGCAACCGGAGGAAGAAGAAAGAAAAAAAAAAGAAGAAAAGAAAAGAAAAATAATAAAAAAATTATTATTTCAATTTTTTAAAATATTCTTTTAAAGTTAAAAAGAGAAAAGAGGAATTGTGAGGTTTTGGATGAAAATAAATGGGTTCATTTTTTAATGGGTTGATAAATGGGTCTTAAATGGGTGCATAGCTGATCTATTTAAGATCCATATATCTTACTGTCTTTATTTTTAAAACCCATTTATAGGTGTTTTAGTAAATAAGGTTTGACTCATTAATGACTCATTTAAATATAAATGGATCCATAAACGAGTCAATGACTCATTTAACACCTCTATCGAAACAGAATAAAAAAAAATAATTTTTATCATAATCTATTTATGGAAATAAAATCGTTACCAAATGCGGCATTTTTATCAGCGATAAGTTCAGGGGCCATTTAATCCGAGTGATCAGATTTCATGGTGCTTTTAGAACAAACCCGATGCACGTGAGAACTTCGGAGAAACGGGCCGAAGGGTTTATTGGAATTCACCCCGCCGTGCACGGAAGGGCGGGCGAAGAGGTTTTATACTCTGCAGCCGCATCCATTTCGAGAACACCCGACATAATTACCCACCAGACGTAACCATTTCGTGCCTTTCCAAAGGCATTTTGTCCCCAGAGAAAGCATATTTGCTCAGCTCGCACTCGCCTCACATCAGAAGCCTCGAACAAGCACCAATTTTGTCCCCAATATTAAGGATAAGCAAGAGAGGGCTCTCGAGCGTGAATTGAAAGATTCAAGATGGAGAATCATCGTAGAGATGTGAGAGAATATATATATATATATATATATATATATATATATATATATATTGGAGTGAAGCGAATCAAAAGAAGTTCTAAGAGTCTTTTATATTTACTTTAAGATTTTTGGGGAGCCAATAATATTTCACTCAATTCTAATATTTCCAACGGTGCGGTCCATTGAGTCGAGTTGATTCTCTCATAAATTATGACTAATTTGGCCGAATCATTTTTCGGATGCTTGGCGAAGGAGCGAGACGTGTACATATTCATCGGCCGACGATAATCTTCATCGGCGATAAGTTCAGGGCCCATCTGGATCCGAGTGACCAAATTTCGTGGTGCTTTTAGAACGAACCCGATCCACGTGAGAACTTTGGAAAAACGGGCCGATGGGGTTATTGGAGTTCACCCCACCGTGCACGGGAGGGCGGGTGAAGAGGCTTTATACTCTGCGGCCGCATCCATTTCGAGAAACACCCGACCCGACCCGTCCAGAGCCCACTCTCCATCCAGGCGGCCTCGGATCACCGTCGTCGCGCGCGCGGGACCCCGAGAAACGGGCGGCGATCCGCACGTCGATCGCCCGTCGCTAAGCTGATCGCGCCCGCACCCGATTAGTGGGAGGTGCGTAAGGACGAGAACGAGCTTACGTTATAAAAAGCGCCTCTGAAATTTCGCGAACGTATTTATAGGGCCCCGGAGACGACGACGGTTCGGAAGCCTTTTTACTGCGATCGTCGCTGCGCCTCGGAGAAGACGAAGAAGAAGACGCCGATCGGCGACCGGCCGCCGGAGGGAGGGAGGGAGGACATCGCGATCGAGCCCTAGGGTTTTCGCACGGGGTTCCCATGGCCGACTGCGGTGCCTTCCACGACGGCAACGTTCACGGTTTGCTCGAGCGCAGATACATCGACACTCGCCATGTAAAATACTATTTTTTTTATTCGCTGCCGCTGCTGCTGCTGCTGCTGCTCGCTTTCGCGAGTTTTTTTTTCTGTTTGCGATGGTCGAGGACCTGAGGTTGGGCTCTGTGATGGGGCGGGGAATGCGTGGCCGGCGTTCCGGGCGGCCGATTTTTTGTGAAGTGCGGGCTAGAGCTAGAGCGCTTTGGCGGCCGCGGGCTGTGGTGATCGGGGGGAGTTAGGGCTGTTGCTGCCGGCGATCATTTGCCCGGGGTAGAATTTCGGCGATTTTTTCGTTCGCGTTCATTCGTGGGGATTCCGGTGAGAATTCCGGAGGCGTCGGACGGTGTGATGGGTCGACTCGCGTTTCTTCCCGATGGAAATGTGGCTCGGAGGGAGATTCTTGGACTTTTGCTAGGATGATCATTCTTTTTGGCCGAGAAAGGCAAAGTTAGGGTGGGGATAGTGCTGATTAGCCAACGGTGTAATCTGTTGCGGGAAAATGATCATCGTCCATCAATGCATGACTTGTGGTATGATGATTTTAGGGCATGGTTTTTTGATTGGATATGTAAAGAATTTTGGAAATGGAGAGTCTTGTGAGCTGGAGGGAAAGTTGAACGTGAAGATGGCGGAGAATGTTTAAAAGGTGTTGAGAATGGCTCCGAAGTTATATTAGCTTCACACTGTATGTATTGTTCTCTATTTAGGCTGGAGTGGGAGGTGGATTTTAGTGCATTTGACGTATATTTAACAGATTTAATGTACCGCTATATTGTTGCCTGCGGTTAACAGGTGATTGACCTGATAAGGTGGACCTCTCTGGTGTTGCGATGGGTGGCAGTTCTTTTAGTGTATGGTACTTGGTTACCAAAAATGGAGTTTGAGCAAGTGAAGTTCATTACATGTTTGATATATGTATTTTATTTTTTCACTCTAAGCATCAACATGCCTATGTTTCTGCAACAATCTTTTTTTGATGAACCTTTGTGTTATATGACAAATGGAAGTTGGGATAATATTGGCAAAGTTGTTTCGTGTTGGAGGAGGAAAGTAATTGTTTTGTTTCTCACATAGAAGTGAAGGCATGACTTTCTTTTTCATGTTTGCTCTCTATCTCGTTTCTCACATAAAAGTGAAGGCATTTTCATGTTTGCTCTCCCCCCCCACCCCCCTATATATATATATGGTTTGGTTTATGCTATCTGAGTTCTCCCTGATACTTTGGTAGGATGCAAATCGTAGTCTGCAAATGCACTCGTCATTAGTTCAGAGGCTCTCCCATGAGAAAGAATTGGAGGTAGTTATAATCCATGCTTTTGGTAACTCTATTTAATGGTTCAATGTACTTGGATGTACATCTTTACAATTTTTGCTGAAGTGCTTTTGGTTCAGGATAAAATGTACTTTCTTTCTTGTTATGGGCATAAATTGAGGATTAGCAGCGCACATCATTTATTTTCACTTCTATTAGCATAAACATTCTTATGTAACTTTCTCTTACGTGAGTTTCATATGGATGCATCATTTGGATGGCTTTTTTTCCGGTGAACCTCTACTAGGCAGAAGTTGGTTATTATCTTATGAATGGCAAAGCTGTTTTAGTTGTATCCCTTTCATTTGGTTCCCTTTCTAGTAGAATTTTTTCACTGCCAGGACTGTCGGGTCATTTACCTTAAGTTTCATATTTCTGTGGAACAAGTAGATGAATTTGTTCATGAGCAAGGACCTCAACAATGATTTTGAATGAACTGAATTTGAGCAGCTTTCTAGTTTTCAGTATTTCACTGGGACCATCTCTGAGGCCAGAATACGGATTAAATTTTGAGTTATGTTTTGCATCTAATATGTAGAACTCATCTGCTTCATATTTTTTGTCTAAATATTTAACAGACATAAGGTTTTGACTGTCACTAAGTTCATATTCTTTTTCAGGGACATCAAGGTTGTGTTAATGCTATTGCTTGGAATTCTAGTGGCTCGCTTTTAATATCAGGATCAGATGACACTCGGGTATGACTTAATTCAATTTTTGAATTTGTTTGAACATGTGATATAGCTTAGAACTTGCCAATTTTAGAGGTGTATGGAGGCAATGGCAGTAAAGATCTAATTAATGTTAGCAGCTTAATATTTGGGACTGAATATGGATTTCATGTGTGAATCGAAAGATGCAGTTGGTATGGGTTGTGTATTGAATGGTCACATACTGCATTTAATGTGTAAGGTATGACTTACATGAATATAGGAGTCTTAAAACTGCATTAGTACATTCTGAATTGGTTTACTAACATTTTTAAGCTTTAGTTGGTGACGTCCCAAACATACCATGTCAAGTTGTTAAATTATCTTCTTTATTTGTCTAAGAAGTGTGGTGAACCCAGTCCTAGTTCTGCATAGTGGATAGCTATGTATAGCAGTTGTAGCCCTCGGTATAGATCAGTCAAGACATGATGCAGACTACAAAATCTCACTAGATGATATTCATTCAAATATTGATGTTTCTATTGAGTCTTGAGGAGATGGACTTTACAAATCAAATAAGAGTCTTGAGGGATTAGGATTCTTCTCATAGATAAATTAGCAGTCCTATGTCATTTGGGATTTGAATATTATTTTGAGTGTCCTTTTTAGCTTAAGTAGGATATTATGTTTTCCTATTCTATATTATTTTTCTTGTTTAGAGGTTTCCTGTTTCAACTAGGAGTCGAAATTTAGAGTCTGTAATTTTGTTCTAATTCTTCCTTGTAGATTTGATGATCATTTGGAATTGGCAATTCTTTGCTTTGGGATTGTGTGATGCAGTTCTTTTCTTGGGGACAGTGCTTAGGAAACCCTAGGTATGATGCTTAGGAAGCTTTCGGTGTGAATCCTAAGGATTTATTCTTTGTTTTGGGACTCGTCGTCCTACAATCAATTTGGTATTAGAGCAAAGGGTCCTACACTTTCTCCCGCAATGGTGGACCAATGTTTAATTGAAATCCAAGGTTGGCGAGTTGGACGCTGTAAAGATTCTGAACACTTGTTCAAGCAACAAAACAACAAGATGGATGAATTCTTTAAGTGAATTTAAAGAACTTGTTTATTGCCCTGGGAGCACAACCAATGTAAATAAGGGTTGATCAAGTATGAGAAAAATCCAAAATAAGGAAGATCTTGAATCACATGAGGCTCTTGATTGCATGAAGGAGATAAAATATAAAAACAGATAGGATGGCTTGAAAGTTGCGTGCTTCAGGTGTGGAGATTTCTGTCATGTTGCTTATCAATGTCTATGAATGAAAGTTGGGCAAATCAAGCAAGATTGAGGTCAAGGTGGCTGTGAAGATCACACAAGCATAATTGAGAATATGGACTTTGTGATACTATCCGACTTTCATTATTACAAACGGTTTGATCATGAATTTTTCTCAAAACATGCCCTAATTGAACTTCTTTCTGCTCGAGGGATAAAACTTATCATGTGCGGATGAAACTGAATAATTGTTTGACACTTCAAAATTCAAGGACTAGTTTTCTTTGTCAGAGGAGAATGGTGCAGCCAACAAAGTCTTGCAAGATGATGTTTGTTTAAATATTGACGTTTGTACCATGTTTTGATGAAGATGGACTTCACAAATCAAATAAGAGCCCTAAGGGATAAGGATTTTTCTCATAGATAACAGTTTAATATCTTTTAGGATTTGATTCTTATTAGGATTTTATTTTAAGTAAGATATCATGTTTTTCTATTATATATATTTTTCTTGTTTCGAGGTTTCCTATTTCAAGTAGGAGAGTCTATAGATGTCATTGTAATTCTTTCTTTTCAATAGAATTCTTGATTATTTGAATGTGGCAATTCTTTGCTTTGGGATTGTGTAATGCAATTCATCTCTCTTGTGTGATGTTTAAGAAACCCTATGTGTGATGCTTAGGAAGCTCTGTTGTGAAGCCTAAAGAGTTATTCTTTGTTTTAGGACTAGTCATCCTAAGTCAAGACAAATACCAAAAGTAATGTTATTATGCTTGCTCTATACACGAAAGTAACGTTATTCAACTTGCTCAGAACATAAGATCGCATGACCTTATGGTCCAAATTTCTTTTGCTGGGTTAGAATCGTATAGTAGGTAAGATCATGCTCAAATTTGAGAGTTGGGCGAGTCAAAAAATATTTTTAGCGATTTTAATTTTTGGGCTATACGATTAGTTTTCTTGGGCCAGAGATTGTTTAGGTAAAGAGAGGAATGATTCTTTTGATGAAATGGTGCACATCATATTGAGACGGATTTAGATAGACGAAGGCCATTTCATCTCTCTCTTTCTCTCTCTCTAAATGGAGAAAACTTAAAGCTTTGGCTAAAGTCAGGGAAATTAGAACTTAAAAATCAATCTTATAATATCTAAATTAGTCCACATTGGGCCACTCTTTCTGGCTGTCTTTTATGTTGTTTTATAAATCCTTTAGAGAGAACTTGGTTTTGTTTTCTGTTTATGTCTAATGTATAAGAATAGTCTACACTCTATTTTTATGGTGCTTCCAGCAGTGGGCAGATTATCTTGACTCTTGATTGTGAGATTTGCAAGGGAAGTCTCACATTGCCCTCGGGGTGAGGCTGACCCTAGCTACCATTTGAGTTTTCTGGACTTACATAGAAAATCATGCGTTCAACATGGCATAGTCTTGTTTGCATTCAGAGAGGCAATATAGGCTAGTTAATAGGTGCTCTCTTTGCAAAAAGGTACTGTTGGGCATCTTCTAGTTCATTCTCCCTCGTTGATACTTTGGGCAGCTTCTTAAGCATATAGTTGGGTTCTTCTGGAGGTTCTATTGAGCAAAAATTACAGGCAGGGGTTGTTTGCTATTGGGCAAGAAAAGAAGTATTACTTTAATTTCTCTTTATTTGTGTTTGCTGATTTGGAAAGAGTGAAGCAGAAAAACTCTTGAAGAAGAGGTCTTTTGGTTTTGTGAGTTATCAAGACTGGCTCAAAATCTTGCATTTTCATATAGTGAAAAATTGCTTGTAGATGTAAATGCATTGATTGTGGATGCTCTATCCGATATCTAAGTTCTTTCTGGTGCTTGAGCTCTTTTATGAATTAGGTTTGCACATCCTTGGTGCCCTAAAGTGAACAACTCTTTACCTATCGAATGAGCAAATGTCTCAGCAATGAACCATTGTACTTTTTGTGTGCTTTGTGTTTCTAGAAATTTTTATATTGACTAGGCCTTCTTGAGATTCCCATTCCTCTCAGCTCCTTTCTGTAAACTTATTTTGGTGTAATGAATGAGAAATTAGCTACAGTGAGTTTACACTTGTGAAGGACACTTGGATATTTTATGCTAAATTTGAGAGCATGTGTTTCTTGTGTCCGTTTTCTAAAGGGCCTTTAAGCATTGGTGAGTACACTTAGCTTAATGTTGCAGACCAGATTAGCAGCAGAAAAGTTATCATACCTATGTCATGGCAGTGATTTCATTTTTCTGCAAACATATATAATGTAAGTTTCTCTGTGGGGAGCATCACAAAGTTTTTCCTTGCACAGATCAATATGTGGAGCTATTCTGGTCGGAAGCTTTTGCATTCAATTGATAGTGGGCACTCTGCAAACATCTTTTGTACAAAATTTGTCCCTGAAACATCGGACGAGCTTGTAGTCTCGGGAGCTGGAGATGCAGAAGTACTGTTTCTACTTCTGATATTTATCATGATCATATCTGCTTCCAATAATTAATGCTTATAAACTTCGCATTGGTACTGCTACAGGTCAGGTTATTCAACTTGTCTCGATTAGATGGGAGAGGAACTGAAGAAAATGCTATTCTTCCATCCGCACTTTTCCAGTGCCACACAAGAAGAGTTAAAAAATTAGCTGTGGGTATATTATGGCAATTTTTAATTATTAATTGGTGAATATCCAGATTTTATGCAGCTTCTCCTGTGAATAAATGTCCTTTCCTGTTTCATGTAGGTTGAAGTTGGTAACCCCAATGTCGTCTGGAGTGCTAGTGAAGATGGAACTTTGAGGCAGCATGACTTTCGGGAAGGTAATTCTTGCCCTCCTGCTGGGTCTCCGCAACAGGAATGTCGAAGTGTTCTGGTGAGTCATAACTCTTGCGAATGCTTGTGTACTATTACGATTGATCATTCTTGTGATGATTGTACTTCAAAGTTTTTGAAAATCCAGTGAAAATGTGGTCTAAAATGGAGGACTTATTCTTGTTATTTTCTGGCTGTAGCGTCCTGACAGTTGTTGGAGAATCTTGATATGAATATTTGCACTTGATGCATTTCCTTCATGTGCTTATTACTGAGCTTATGTGCTTTTGCTTGCATATGTTGTCACCTCGCTTTCTCCATTTGCTTTTTGTTTTGTTTTCCTTGTGTTATGTTGGAGCTGTCTTTCCCTGTAAACTTTGTGTGAAGGGCATTGTGAGTTAGGCGAAAGATGTATCTCAGTTTGCTCTTGGATACAGATGATCCTGCATGTGCTGCATTTCTGCCATTCATACGGCCAGTTAGGCTCTAGAATAGGAAAGTAGATCCATTTATTCAAATCTTGGAAAAGAGACATGAATACTGACATGAGTTGAGGAAGACATAGTGTTTTCATCTTAGGGTCATGGATGAAGTCCTTCATTTCCCTCTAATTATTTCTGTTCCTTCAATCAGCGTGGCAATGCCCAGTTAATAATTTTCCGTCATATTTTGTTATATGCTAAGGAGGGATCAATTCATTGAACAGGGGGGATGAAGATATGTTCAGACACATTTTGTGCTTGTGAACAAATAATCTTTTGTTGGTTGTAGAGGCCAAGTAGATCATGCGCTAGGAGTGACAGCATCTCAAAGATATCAACTGTGATGCCATCATCTTGAAATTATGGTTGTCTTTGTTATGACTTTTCAAAGTCATTCTTCTCTCTTTGAATTTTGGCAGCTTGACTTGCGTTCTGGGTACAAGAAATCACTAACTGATCCTCCAAAAGGAGTTCTCGCACTAAAATCTTGTGATATCAGTTCCACCAGGCCTCACTTGATCCTAGTTGGTGGGAGGTATTTTGTTGCGGCTGAAGCTTGTTCCTTAATCTAAATCTTAGCTTCAACTAATACTCCATTTTTATATGTCAGTGATGCATTTGCACGGTTATATGATAGAAGGATGCTGCCACCATTGACCTCCTGCAGAAAAAGGATGGCACCACCTCCTTGTGTCAACTATTTCTGCCCAATGCATCTCTCTGACCGTGTTAGTTCAGATTTTTGAATTATTGCATTTCTGTGCTGTTATGTTCAGATTAAGTGCCTATATTTACTGAACTTGTAGTTCTGTGCCAGAAATATGGTCTGCACTGAACTTTCTAGTAAAGGCAGTGCTTTTATTGTACTTTCTAGTTGTGATTTTATCTATTATAAGAAAGATGCAATATTTCCTCTTAATGGCAACAGTTAGATATAAACGAGTCTATCATTGTCAAGTTCACTGCATTCTTAAGTTTGTAGTGGACTTTGTTGGCATATTCTTGTCATATGTACTAGAATGAATTTTGTTTGACACTTCCTTGCAAGTGTGGCTGATTATCTGGATCTTCTGACTCTATAGTCTCTTCAGTAAAATTCAAGTACTTAAATTTTCCTTGAAGTCTTCATCTGCACATATATATTTTTTTATGTCTTCTGCTGCTCCATTTAGCCTCTTTCTTTGCATCTCTTATCACACAGCATTTTCTCACTGAACTTTCTAAATGCTGTCATCAAGTTTTTAAACCATATTAGACAAAATTTTCCCATCTTGTCCTTTATCAGAGGCCACTTATTCTTTTAATGTGGTCACTTTAAAGCCTTTGGTATTTTGAGTTCTCCAAGAAAGCATTCTTATTGTTAATACACTTACTTTTAGAACATGTCAGTTATTCTTTGGATAGTGCTGCTACTAGACCACGCAACACTTGATTCAGTAAAGCACTACCAGCCCTATCATTGTCTTATAGGATTTATTTATGTCGCTTCTCTGGATTTTGCACTAGATACCAGACTCCCCTATCTATTTCATCTATTCTGCCTATATCCTTTGATGTAAACTCAAATAATGTGTCCAGCTTCACCATTATGGATACGTGAGTAGAATTGCTTCCCTCTTTTCCATTTCTTGGTCTTCAATTTCATTCCTGGTCTGCATAAACTGCTTGCTTTTTTTGAACTTGCAGTTAGTATGTTCCTTTGATTGACTTGAAAATCTTAATATTTCCTTCCAATATTCAACTTTCAGGTCGTTTCTTCTTAATTTTTGTCTAAGAGCACTGTATAGCCTATATCATTACTGGAAAGCATAGGTTAATGAATATCATGCCAGTACTCCCAGTGAACTTGTCCATGCACAAAGAGATAGTTTCCTGTTGTCATATAATTTGTAGGTCAAAACATCATCATTTTTTCACACACTATATCTAAGTATTCCACTAGACAGAACTAAAAGGAGCATGAAAGCTTTGAATCTTATAATTTGATTTAATTCATTTTATAAATGATATGAATCTATTGGATGAATCTGTAAAATGCAGGAACACAAGCTTATCTATTGGCCGTCACTATGGCTGAGACTGTTTGTGTTAGTGTGATATTTGTCTGCAAAGAACCAGTTTCAGAAGTATATTGTAGATGTTCATTGATATTGTTTTGGGTACTACTGAATATTGCTTAGACATCTTATTTTGATACATCTACTTATCTTATCTGTATCTGAGTCTTTAGAAACTAAACTCAGATGTCTTGCTGAATCCATGATTTGGTTTCATTTGATATGTGAACCACCACAGAGAGTTCAATTCAATATCTCTATCTCGATTTAATGATTGTGCTCTTGGTTGATAAATGTACATGTTAAGGGTATTACTCAGTTTGCGAAAATAGCTTTTTCTACTGCTATGGAAGAAGACTGAGTTTGTTACTTTCCACTTTTTGCAGGGACGCTCAAGCTTGCACCTGACTCATGTTACATTTAGTCCAAATGGAGAAGAGGTTTTACTCAGCTATAGCGGAGAGCACGTGTACCTAATGAATGTAAACTCTGGTATGCTTGATCAATTGGCGTGTCAGATTGTACAGATGCTATGAAGTGAGATGTTGGTGAAGCAAGGATGAAAGCAATGCTCCGTTTATGTAGTTCTTAGATGTCACTGCCTCAGCAGGGTCGTTAGTGAACTGGCGGGGTGGAAGCAGATTTGATCTTTAGTATCGATAAAGAGAAGGGAAAGTGATAGGGCACTGTGAATATCTTTTTCTTCACTCTGTTACTGTTGGGAACTCTAGTCATCCACATGCACAGCCAAGTTGCTCTTCTTCGAGAGAATTTTATGATTGAGTTATTGTGTGCCTACTGAATGCCTTTTGGTGGTTGTATAGATGTTCATATTTGTGAAGTATGCATAGAATGATTATCTGGTTAAATAGTATAATCTGGTCTTGGATTGATAATTGTGATATGAGTAGGCATCTGTTTTTCTCGCTAAAGTGCGATGATGCTGAAATTGTGCAGTATTTGATTGAAGTATGAGAATTTGTTGTCGTATATAGAATCATAATCTCATTTTCTATAGTAGGAGGAAATGTGATGAAGTATACTGCAGCAGATGTCTCAAAGCTGACAACCTTCGCTCCTTGGCCAGATGGAGTGGAAATGCAACCAACTTTTTCCAAAAACCATCCACATTGTCTTGCGGTGCGATTTTATCTGAACCTAGTATTGATACTTTTTTTAAAATGGAGCTGATGCTCTTTCCACTGTCATTTCTGTGTGTCTAATACAGGCTTCACAGCTCGAGAAGTGCCAGCGTTTAATGCGAAATGCAGAAACATGCTTGAGAGAGGGAACAAACTGTTATTATGGAATTGAGGCATGCAATGAAGTTTTGGATGGACACGGGCAAGTGATTGAACCTGCCTTAAGGCTTGAATGTCTCTGTACACGTGCAGCTTTGTTACTCAAGGTCTTTGGTGAACTATTGTGATTTGGTAGTTTGGTTGAGCCCTGTTGCTGCTGTATAATAAACTGATTTTATCTTCTCTCATCAGCGAAAATGGAAGAATGACGTGCATATGGCTATAAGAGATTGCCGGAGTGCTAGGATGATCAACACTTCTTCCGCCAGACCGCTTTACTATATGTCTGAAGCTTTATCTCAGGTGGCTATTAAGTTTCCCTGTCAATCTGATTTTCCAAAGTACCTGTTGCCCGAAATATATGTTCTTTATACACTGGTCGCAGGAGCCACACTTATTGAATGTAGGATCAGATCAGAATTGGACAATAAGTATGAGCTAGTAAAGTTGTTTTATGTCTTCAGGAGTTGAAAATATGATTTATTTGAGATAGATGTAGCGTCATTCACCAGTTATGGGAGAATGGAGTCCTGAGGTACTTACGTAGTCAGTTTTAGTGAGCCCTCTCATGCTCTTGTCTGGGTCATTCTAATCGTCTTGGTAGCCTCTTCAGTGTGAGATGTAGACCATGACAATGGAGTAGGTCTTGGTCCAACTCAAATTGTCTCATATTTATGCAATAAAATTTAGCGAGATTACTAAAACACATCCATATTTCACTCTACTTATGAAAACCCATACCACATATTTAACCTACTTGAAGCTCCTTAGATGTATCTTGGATAGAATTCCATATCAAATTAATAGTTAAATAACAAAATAAAAAGATTGTTGCAAATAAAATAAAAAACATAAAAAAACCGAACGATGGAAATACTGATAAAAAAAAACTAAAATGCCTGCATGTGTCGTGAAGAGGCATACTCCAAATGCATACTTTATCGATCCAAGTTTGTTTAATCTTTTTCTTTTGTTGCCAAATCCAATTTATCTTAGTGGAAGATGCATAGCAACTTGTTATAATTTTTTTCGCCTAAGTGATTGACTTTTGTTTAAATGCTATTTGGTATCTGTGTCCGTTTCCTGTATTGATTTTACCTTGTCAAGATCATATAAAATTGGCTGATAAGATGAAGAGTTTCTTTTCATGAATTGGAGGTTGAATTGGGATCTTTTGCCTTCTAGCTGAGACGATGACCCTGAGGGCTTGATGATGCATCTGATTCTTTAGTACTTGGCTGTCAACTTCTGTGAAAAATATGTTCTCCTGGTTGGTGACTTTGGTCGGTAGCCCACAGTTTTCTGAAATGGCAAGGGGGCTATAAGGCTTGATGAAGCGACTGTACAATGCCTAACAGAATAGATTAACTGCACCTGACCTGGTCCTGCATGTGGTTGCTTTATGATTGTTAGCAAAATTCATATAAATAGTTATTTCTTAGGTTATGATGTCCTTTACATGCTGTTCTCATATATGTATATTAATAATATGGATTTTGTTCAAAGACTCGCTGAGTTTAGTAGCATGGTTGGTTCCTTGGGGGGGCTTGTGCACTCATTTCTCCATCCAAACTCTTTGGCAGTTGGGCAAACATAAAGAGGCTCTAGACTTTGCTCTTGCAGCACAGTGCTTGTCTCCATCAGATCCTAAGCTAGAGGAAAGGGTGCAGGACATAAAGCAGCGTCTTGCTGCAGGTATATAGCTTATCTACAATGAGTCCTCCTCGCTTTCACTGCTGTAGTTGATTAATCTGATCATCAGTTATCCTAGCACATGTATACCGGCTATCAAACTACATGGTATTTTGGACATATTTTCCTTCTTGTCCTGCTGTATATCGCTACAGGTTTTTTCTTATTCAAATTTTCCTCCTTTTGTGGATAATGGCCATTGTTTCAGTTGATTTCCTGTTACTCAAACAAATTCATCCTTTGGGTATAAAGAAATACAATGAGTATTCACATCATATCCATTGTCCTACCTTTTGATTTGTCTATGCCTGTGTTATCTTATCATTTAGCCGAAGCAGAAAAAAATAACAAAGTAACAAATGGAGCACCAAGATCTGAGCCTCGAGGAGCAAGAGTGCTATCATTAGGTGACATTCTATTTCGATCAGAGGCTAATAGTGATGCTTCACAAGATGGTCCAAGATCTGAAAGAGAGGAATCTGATTATGATGAGGAAATGGAAGTGGATTTTGAAACTTCAATTTCCGGCGACGAAGGGCGTGATGTTGATTCAAATGTTCTGCATGGAAGTTTTAATTTGAGAATCCATCGAAGAGGTGATTCATCTAGAGAAACTGCCAGCACAAATGATTCATGTGGATCCCCTTCATCATCATCACAGAATGATAAAATCCCATATCAGGTTCAAATCTGGAACTTCTCTATTTCAAGCTGAACTGCCCATGAACTGGTGGAGGGTATTAGTCTTACCACGTATATCAATAGAATCTTGTCCACAAGTTGATTAATTATTTCCATTGTATCTAACAAAAATTTTATGTGATCCTTCTGAAATCCTCCATGTTAACAACTTAGTGACTTCTCTGCATTGGCGAGAGAAGCATAATTTTATGGGATTGGTAGGCATTATGTCTGATAATCCCCACTGCGGTGGTGTTAACTGTTGTTGGTAACAGCGGGTATGGCTGCTTTGTGACATCGTAGTAGTTTTTGTTGTGCCATGTCGGCAGCATTTTTGTGGTTACATAGATTTACTCTCTCTGATTGACAAGCAACAGCAAGATCTTCATATCAGAACTGACATATTGGTATCTCATGGCTCTTTTCTATGTGTGTAAAATATTAAGATTTCTAAAATGAAGTAAAAGGAAGAAAGATGGAGGAAGAAGAGCTCTTTTGGCAAATTGTACATTACCAATCACAAGACTGTCAAGGAATAAACAAAGCAAAAGGGAAGTTGACGAGGGGGGTGGAGATGGAGGGACATTACCATGCTTGGGTTAACGAAATTCATCCCAACCTTTATTGTAATTGTTATACTCTCTGTGAAAGTGGTTGTGACGTTACCATACTTGGGAGGGAGGGATTGATTCATCTCAACCTGTATTGTAATTGTTATACTTTCTGTGCAAGTAGTTGTGACATTACCACGCTTGGGATAATGAAATTCATCCCAACCTGTATTGTAATTGTTATACTCTCTGTGAAAGTGGTTGTGACATTACCATGCTTGGGTTAACGAAATTGAGATGCTCTTATGAATACTTCTTTTATTTGTCATCTTGTGCCATCAACTCATTATCTTCCTCTATTGCAGCCTGAGGCAGTCATAGATATGAAGCAGAGATATGTTGGACATTGCAATGTGGGAACTGATATAAAGCAGGCCAGTTTTCTGGGGCAGAGAGGTACATTTTGATATATTGATGATCTGCCTATTGCTTGAGGTCTTTCGAGAATATCTCCCTCTTAGTCTCAGCCTGATGACATGATGTTGGTATCATGTGTGAGTGCAGCATTTCCTTATTATCATACAGGCTACATAGGTGGACTGGATTGGTTTTATACAGAGTGATGTTCCCTTGATTTTTCTTAGGTTAATAAATATGCTACTGTTGGTTGATAGGCTTAACACTAAGAAGCCTCTAAATCTCAATATTCTTGTTCATGGTTTAGGCCATCTAAGTAGCTGATTTTCCATTTGTGAGCTAATCCCGGCACCAGCTAGTTGGTTAAACATCAGAGAAAAATTTGAAGCTGCATATTTTCCTAAATGCATGTATTCTTCGTAAATCAGTCCATACTGCTTAGTTGCAGTGCGCTCCTGGCAATCTCATGATATACTTTCCTTTTCCATTTTTTCCCTGTTTGTCTTCGTTTTAGAATCTTTCAATTATAGTTATTTGTGCAATTATCAATGGAGGTGAAGAAATTTTTTGATTGGTGGGCTCGTGCTCATGGGAAACTGATTGTGAACTTAGCAAAACTATAGGTCTGCACTCTTGGTGATGTACTTTCTGATATACTGTCTGAAGACTTACATTGGCGCCATATCTAGATGGCTCTCCATGAGTTTAAATTCAGTTAGAAACCACTTCGGCATTGGTATGGAGGTTTTTAAGCGAATATCTCCTTTTCAGTTCTTTGTTTGCCTCCATAACCTGAGCAACAAACGCATGGTGCTATGTCTGATGCTTTTTCCTTTTTCCTTTTTCCAATCAACATATGGCTGATGTTATTACAAGCACTGAGAAGATTGGTAATTTCTTCCAAACAGACTATTAGGGCGTATATCTTCCAGATATGGGTGTTCCAACTGCTTGCAGTGCACTGGCACCCAAAAAAAAGAGAAAACACTGCTGTTAGTGAACTGATGTAGATTTATCATGAAATCCCTGTCCTTTATTTTCAGGTGAATATGTTGCAAGTGGAAGCGACGATGGCAGATGGTTTATCTGGGAAAAAAGGACGGGTAGACTGATTAAGATGCTTCTTGGAGATGAAGCAGGTATTTTGTAGCACTGATGCTTTGACTTCCATGGGATGCTTTTACTATATTTTCTGAAGCCTGTTACTCATGTTCCTTCTCAGTTGTGAATTGCGTGCAGTGTCATCCCTTTGATTGTGTTGTGGCGACCAGTGGGATTGACAACACAATAAAGGTGAGTCTTGTGATGGATTTGTTCAAGGGCAGAAAAGTCATACTTGGGAAAGATATTGAGTGTTTTGTGATGCTAGATATGGACTCCAAGTGCGCCTGCCCCATCAATTGTTGCTGGTGGGGCAGCTGGACCAGAAACTGCCAATGTATTGGATGCTATGGAAAACAATGAACGCAGATTGATTCACAATCGTGAAATTATTTTGTAAGGTTCTCCTCTCTTGATTTTTCTGGTTGTCAAGTAAATAGGAACAGCAATTGATATCCTCTATATACCTAACCGATCTAGCATATAAGATGTGGCTTTTGCTGTTATCTTGTTTGAAATTCTATATGCCCTAACTTGAAAAAGGTACTTTGGTATTCGAATGTGATCTATTTGTCAATTTTACTGTAGGATTTTAGAGGCCCATGAGCACTGCGCTGGCCCACCTTCCATAATTTGTTTGAATTGTATTAAATTTGTAGGGGATGTAGAAGCCGCATGAATAAGATGGAGGGTCCAGATTCTGGATCTGCCCCTTTCCCATATTCCTATTTTTTTACAAGGATGCTCAGTTGTGAAATGGCTATTGTACATTTTTAAATTTGTTTCGATAGCCCGGAATAATGTGACATTATGCATATTAGTGCCGCTACTGTCTTTTAGTCCAAGCAACATGGGACTGCTAATCTCACAACCCAGACTTACATCTTTATTAATTTCAATAAGCGATAATTGTATTTTCTTTCACATCTTTATCACAGCGGTGCCATGATTTCATTCTATTAAGTTAGATTTAACTGGAATTAATGGAATGCAAAAGCATATTGCTTTAGCAAGAATTGATTAACTCCTAGAAATAGTAGAAGTTTGTCGCACTGGTAGTCCATTCTTTTTGGGTTATACGCGCGCGCGCGCACACACATTTTTCTATGGGTAGTAATATGAATGTGGTATCATATGAAAAGAAAAATGCTGAATGGTCCTATTTTTTGTTCATTTTAGTAGCAAAATTTGTTAGGAAAAAGAAGAACGCAACCAAGGTGGGTCAAGCCGGAGCCACATAAATGTCTCCTCTCTACATCCTCCATTACCCCTCTACGCTCTGCTCATTTCTGCCTATCTCTTGAACAAAGGAAAATTTTTTTCCTCCTTTGCTGCCATCATCATCACCATCATCAATCTTCGTCTTTCTTTTAAAACTTGATGTCTTAAGTGTTTCCCTGGGTTCTCTTATATGATCGATTTATGTTGCTGGCTAAAAGAGGTAAGCGTGTTTCAGAATGAGGGGTTATGGAACTCGACAGACTTAGAACTGTAGGATCCTTGGTATGATCTTTGCACCTGTTCATTGGCTAGATGCGGAGAGTCTAGCTTTTGTTTTGGCCAAATTACTTTTTACACTCTTCTTGATGAGATACATTTTTCATTCGTGTAATTCTTGCTTGCAGGCCCTTTGAAATCCTCGAGCGGTTTAGAATGCATGAGTCTGCTGAATGTGCCCAAAGTTAAGAGTGATTGAGGTATGCAAGCCACTACTCCTATGTTCTGAAGTTTGCTTATGTGCTGTAGCTGGCTTGATTGACAAATATGAAAATTAAGTGTTCAAAATTTAAGCACTAGACTTTAGCACTGAAAATAGAATTAAAAAATTGTTCTATAGTAGTTGAAACTTACATAATGCATGTGATTAATTTCTTATCAAACCTAGTTTTGTGGAAATTGTTGGTGGTTTTAACAATATAAGTAGTAAGATTTAATTCTCGCAACATCTTTTTCTATTGATTGAATTGTGGCTACTTCTCTAAACACATTAAACTTGCTTTATTGTATGATGCCGAATGTCTTTATGGTAAGTGAAGTCTTGACTTAATGATTTTCTACATCAAAACTAGTTATGAGTATCAAACTTGCTTCATTGTATAATGCTGAATGTCTTCATTTTCAGTACTCAATTTGGTTTCTATAGGCATTGAGCCTACGCCTTGAAGTTGTTAGGACCTGGATGCATTATCTATTTTATGTGTGCCTGTCTGGTTTTGCATATATTACTCTATAGTGATGATTGATTGTTGCATGGTCTCCCTGCCCCACTTCTCTCACTTATCACGTGCCCTTGTTCTCCCGCTGCTGATGGATCCTATCTCATCCCAGTCTTTATCTCATTCTCATGCCTTTATATTTATCGGGGCTTCTCAGGGAGAAAGTATAGTTGGATGCATACTTCAGCTGTAGTTTTCGACAAACGGGACAGATTGGTTTCTGTAATAAAGCTTGAGGAGCAAAGCTCGAGGAAGGAGAGACACACAGCATGGATATAACAAATTGCATCATGTCGAGCTATACAGCAGAAGTTGAATAAAGTAGTTTGCTTCTCTCTTGAAACTCATTCGCCACCAGTTTGGTTTCGTCCCGTATTTTGTTTTCATTTTGTTTCCCTCCTAAATTATCTCCCTGTATCTAGTTACTCTTAATGTACATCGCATGTATATTTGTATAGTTTACGCACCTCATATCATCATTAGTGATGGTTTTCTGATGATTAGCAAAGGTGTCATTTTCAGCGGTTTTGGATACGCGATCTTAAAGTGACGCCCTCAGTCTTAATTACTCGTGATTGCTTATGTCCATGTCCGATCCATTTTAGTTGTCTGTCTGCATTAGTGTGGCGTACATGGCCCGACAATGAACAATGGCCTCGGCAGCGGACTCTTTACGGGACTAGATCTGGTGTCTAATGAGCTGAAATATGCATCAGCTATTTGTTCTGATGATGGGTTTTTGTTAAGAAATTCATGCGTCAATTTGTGCGTGCATGCGCATGTGTTAAATCCGTTGCTACGGTCGAACATAGCGACTTAAGTAGAGTGCTCATCAAGAGACTCGAAATGGGGCAAGCGAGACGTTTAGGTACTACTCGGATCTAGTCTTTCTCTCGGGCCTAAGATTGCATTGCGGCTGTTAATAGAAGGCTTCGAGATTACCATGTGGAGAGCTACTTAAGCAGGCTAACGAATGTCCACGAAGAAAAAAGTTTAATTTTCACTAACCCCTGCGAGTGCACTCTTCAGTAGCATCAACTAAAATGTTGTGGGCTCAATTGCGAAACCATGCAAGTTAAGGTATTATTTGTAGAGGTTAATTCATGTGATGGATGTATTGCGTGTCATTTTAACACGTGACAAGGACACTCGGCATATAAAGCCAATCCGAAGTAAGCAACTCTAAAATATAAGCATCGTATAAGATGACGTCGTATAAGTTTATCATCGTTCTAAGATGATAGTTATCAAAAGAAGAAAAAAAAAGATGACAAATGTATCACGCGAGCAATGCGACTGGTCGATCACTGCATTTTGGCTGTTGCACAAGAAATACTCTTCCCAATTGTGGACTTTATCCTAACGTCGGTACTATAGCTGGTGGTTTAAACTGTGGTTTTGATTCTCTGTCACTTCAACTTCAAGTCAAAATTCAAATGCTTGAGTTTACCACCGTTCTAAGATGACGAGGCAAGCGTCCATTGGAATACGCCGTTGATTTATTGTCAACGAAAGAAGTTGACTGCAAGGTGCTCGCCCCTGTTTCCTGTGCATCCGAGAATTCTTTCCGCGTGATCTTGACTTCGCAGCCCATGAAGTCGCTGTTTTCTGCAGTATGGGGTCGCATCTGAGGCTTTCACCCGTCGTCGACGATCCGGAAGACCTTCATCTATAGACCAAATACCAAGAGATGGACCACAATTCGGAAGTCCTTCATCTAGACCAAATACCAAGACATAGACCTTGGTGCCACCAAAGTAATTTTGACAGTCCAAAAATTGACTGGTACGCCGCGTATTGATCTGGACCGAAACCAGTAGCGTATTGAAAGGGTCCGGACTTTTTACTTCCAAGAGCTTATGATTTCAATAATTGTCGCATTATAATCAAGAGAGAGCGATCATCGAGCTCCAATAAAAGCGAAAGAAAAAAAAAGAAAGAACGAAAACCCACGTCGGATCCATGTAAAAAGAGACCGAATTGCTTTCGCGCATCTTACGATTGGTCATCATCGAGACAACGTCAACGATGCGACATAAAGTAGAAAGAGAAGCCACCATTAAAAGCCGGTGATTTGCTGATTGACCCTTTCGGCCGAAGACCTTCGCTTTCGCTAGGAATGGAGTCAACTCGACATGTTATGGTTCCTTCCTACACAAAATATCATCCACCAATGTTCGAGAATTACGAAATTTACGGTGCATAAAATTTCCTATTTCTGTCGGGCTGATCGTAACCTTACGAGTCAAGTCCGCGGCGGTGGATACTCGGGGAATTTGCATGACTTTTCATCACACGTTATACTAACATCGCGTGTGGAGAATGCGGGAGTTTTTATTTTCCAACTAAAAGATGGGAAATGGGGAGAATAAGAACTCTAAACTTGTGGGAGAAGAATGAATTGCTTCTTTATATGAGAACTTGCCAGGAAAGTATGGTCTTCTCTTTCGTCAATTATTAAACCTTTCTTTCGTGGCAAGACCGAGAATTTATTATATCGCCGTTTCACACTCGATCGACATGGAAAACGATATCAATATAAATACACGCCACATAAAAAAACGGCATCAACCAAAACTTGTGGCCTCCCACCTTCTCTCTCTCTCTCTCTCTCTCTCTCTCCACGATGAAACATCAGGCACAGGGAATAACAAGCGTTGCCATGGCAACATCAACGACGACGAGCAACGAGTGCTGCATGTGTGGGGATCATGGCTTGCCTGAGGAGCTCTTTCAGTGCAAGATCTGCCATTTCAGGTCTCAACACAGGTCTCTCTCTCTCTCTCTCTCTAATGCTCAAAAGGGTTTCAATTCTTGATCATTGATCATCGCCTCTCTCTCTTTCTTTTTTTGCATTTTATTGACTCTAATGCCAAAAGTTCAGCGGTCATTTGACACCCGAAAGCAATGCAGGTACTGTAGCAATCTCTACCCCAAGGCCAAGTCATACCGACTTTGCAATTGGTGTCTGGCTCAAAATCAGGATGGATCCTCCACCAAGGAGAGGACGAATAAATCTTCAAATCATTCGTCGGCCGCAAGAACGGCGCTTGTGAAGAGGAGAGCAATGAGAAGAGCAAGAAGAGAAATAACAAAGGCAGAAAAATAGGCTACCATGACGATCATGGCGACCCGAAAGGCGAAACGACTGATTCTTTGCAGTTTCCATGCGCAAAGAAACAGAAGAAGCCATCGGAGAGCTTGGCACCGACCGGCCGGAAGAGGATCATCTCCAGTGGTGACTTGGAAGAGAAGCGCAGAAGGGAGAAGGAAGAGGAGCGGTCAAAGTCAAACAGCAATGTTGGCATTGGCATGGGAAAGCGGGCGGTATTAAGGAGCAAAAGAGTCATCAGAAGGTATAAATTCCTGGATGAAGTATCAAGCTGATGAAGGTGAATTGTACACAAGTCGGTGAAGCTTCAGTTACATTTGTTCCCATTTTTGTGGAGTTTGATTTCTCCCAGAGGTGATTACCAGGTGATTTAAAATAATTAATGGTGTCATCATGCAATGCCAGAAACAAAGATTAGTGAGAGGAGAAAATAAGGGTCAGCAGGAGATTCTTCTTGACTTACTGTGCAATTGCATCCGTCGTTGCCGATGAAGACAACATAATTCGGAGCAGAATAGCGACGGGTAAAACTTACAAGTCAAGTCAATATACTACTAGCATTTCATAGATTGACTAGAAACTCCACCTTAGATGATGGAGTTAAGACCCGTGAAAGTAGCTGAACACGACTCGATGACTTTTTGAAACTTTTAATTACGTCACGAAACTTCAGAAGTGCAATTTCATTCCGGTTCAGTCATCGACAATCTTGAAAAAGAAAGTGAATATTTGACGCGGTCATGTTTCTATCGAAAGAGTTACGAAGGGAGTGGCTTTTCCTTATAGAAAGTAGAAGTCGTGATCGAGTAGGGCGGAAACTTCTCAGAATGAGTACATAAAGACCCTACAAGTTCATTGTCATCGGTAGGTCTGATAGGTCATTCCTATGAGTATGCGTCATCCTTAATTCATTTCTTTCATGTGCTGCTTGTGCTTCATATAATATGGTATTTGATATGAAAGTATTGATATTACTTTAGGTGGATGTGATTGACAGTTTCAAAGCTCTGCCGGTCAGCCCTGGGGTCAATGGTGTAGGAAAAACTCCTATTTATGTCGCTCCTGATTCACATTCTAACTGAAACAATACTTTTGGGGCCAGTAGAAGTTAGAACACAATTGATCGACTGAAACAAAGAAAGGCAAAGACAAAGCAGCAGCCGTGCTCAAACATACCTTAAAAGACCTCGAACCTCGAGAAGTAGCCTCATAGGTGCCCTCAGTACCTGTGTTGGGAGTATTTGAACCCACTCAATCATGACCCTTCGATGATATGGACCCCACATCATTGAGCAGTTGAAATTAGGTCGGTCAAATGGGTGGGTCGGGTTGGGTCGGGTAAAAAATGGCACGACCCAAATTGACTATTTAACCCGTTTTGACTCATTTTCATGTGGTATATATTTAATGACCCATACCTAGCTCGATCCATATCCAACTTAAGCTACATTGCCAAAACATTTCCATATTTAATCAAATTTAGGAAAACTCATATCTAAATTAAGATGAGAACACGGAGTGAGTGAATGTAAGATCGAATGAGGGTGAGAGAGAGTCTTAGAGGTGAATTGGGTCTAAATAAACCGTGGACCTATTTAACATGTTATTTTGGGCTCTATTCAAAATCCATTCAAGACCAATTTATTAAATATAAATAATTCAATAATAATTTAGTCCATTAAATATGAGTTAAGGAATGAGCCTATGACCTATTTTGACAAGTTTAATTGAAATTGATTGAGCTCATAAACTCCTATTGCATGCAAGACAGACTCTTAAATAGGTGAGTCTAAATGCACCCATCCTATAATGGATTCAAGTTGCAAGATCTAGATGGGCACGGTCACCTTTCGGATCCAAGGCTTAAAGTTTTTTTTTTCCTCTGCTAGAACAAACTTTCCATTCCAACAAAGTAGTCAAACATTACAAGGAAAACTAGTACGTGCTTTAAAATGATAGAGTAAAGAAGACTCCATCAACGAGGGATGTGCAACGGGAGCTGCCCGAACTGGGAACCGCTAGAACCGGATCGGATAAGTTAATTTGGTCCAATTCCTAAGGGTTTTGGTCCGATTCCCGATTCCAAGGGAGGAACCAGACTGAATCGGATCGCTTACTTTTTATTTATTTTTTATTTCTTAAAAGTAAACCTTGTTGGAGAAAACTCATTTACTATTTTGAAGTTGACAAAACCTTTTCTTAGTCTAGTCTGAAGACTTTTAGACTGAAGTGTCAAAGTTTGAAAACTTCTAGACTGAAGTGTGAAAGTCTGAAGATCGCTAGACTTTAGGTTCAAAGTCTGCTCACTCTGACGGATTCCAGACTGAATGCTACTAAAGAATGAAGACTTATTTAGATGCGAGATTATCTTTAATTCTTCAAGGATTCGGTCCATATGGCTTAAGGATGACCTTATGGTTGGATACGACACTTATGTGATTGATTATCCTTAATGGAATCAATTCCATTAATCAAATCTTTTGGAAGGCAAGCAAATTTGGAAAGTTCTACTTATGGAAACCAAGATCATGATTATATAGGCGAACATGATTGACGGGCTTTTATCTTAATCATCAAACGGCTCGAGATCTCCTTGATTGATTCTGTCCAACGGGTTGATTGGAAGAATTTATTTGGAAAGTGCCAACGGTCGTGATGGCATGAATGAGTATTTAAGGTGGAGTCTTTAGTTGTTTGAGTGTGTGCGTGAAAGAGGAATTTCAAAGTTTGAAATTTCTTAGTTCCTTGCCATTTCATTCACTAAGCTCAAAGTTGTATACAAAAGAGAGAAACACTTAGTGAGACTTCGTGAGAAACCAGTAAAGACTCTTCACTGTGAAGTTAAGTTCATACTGCTGTAAAATCTTTTTTGATTCTTAGTGAAATCCAGCCAGTGGGCTATCAGCGTGGGAGAGTGGACGCAGGCTTGATTTAAGCCGAACCATTATAAACCTTGTGTTCTCATTCTCTTCCCTTAACTCCTTATTTAATTCGTAGCTTTGTTTATCCATTTAAGTTTTAAATTCATTCATAGTTTGTTATCTTCTGAAGGCAAATTACTTCTACTGAAATTTGCGAAAAATTGTCTTCACACCTATTCACCCCCCTCTAGGTGTTCTTACTAGCCATTTCAAACCTAACCTAAGCCAAGCCAAAAGTAAGCCTTATTGCCTAAAATTATCATAGAAAAGTAGCTATATTGTTCTCAAAAGTCACCCTTCAATCAGTTCACCTCACATGCCAACTATTTTCTCATTTGATTTCACTCTTCACCACTTGGAGATTTGAGCCATTCCTTTCCCCATCCCCGAAATCTCCCCCCTCTCTCTATGTGCATCCCCATTGTAGACAGTAGTAATGGTGGACTACGAGAGCATCCACCACCATCACCACCAGCAAGTGAAGGAGACTTCCTTAAACACGATAATCCATCTCCACTTCGAGAAGGCCTTTGAGAAGAAATGTGCCATCAACCAGCAAAAGTATGAGCTCTACCGCCTTTTCCTCCTCTTCAATGCCTTCTCCTAGCCATCGTTCCACCTCCAGTGCCGCCTTATTGGGCCCCGATCTCCCTCGCCCCCCTCTTCTTCTACGTCTTCATCACCTAGAACCTCCACACCATCAATGGCTTCAAGTACTAGTGATAGTGTTATAGGATCGGTTCCATAGGATCATTCGGGAACCAAACTGAACTAGTTCTAGGCACCTTGGTTTGGTCCCCTCCCGGTTCTAAGATGGGATGGGACCGGACCGGACTAGGAACCGATTACCCATATCACCAACACTATATTTTTAATGCTAGATGGGAGATTGTTAAAAATAAATGAAGATGCGGTTCCTACCTAATAAAAATCCATTTTGCAAGCTTATGAGCAATGACATTGTTGGGTCTATGAGTACATATCAAACTCCAACCATGTTGTTGCAAAGTGAGAGGCCAAGACAAGAGGCTGGATACTCTATGGGTAATGACCCTTTTGTAAGGACCCTTTTGTTGAAGAACATCACTTAAGATCTTGTAGTTATTTTCAAACACCTCTTGTGGATACAAAGAGATGGAAAAATTTGCAGGTGAGGAGAAATCTAAAGCTTCCACTTCCATTGGTGAGTTCCATCTCTTGCATTTTGTCCATGCTTGGACAACTTGCAGATGAGGACAATTTGGACAAGGGGCTTAATACTAAAAGGGCAAGGACCCTTTTATTGAATGGCATCAATTAAGACCTTGCAATCATTTTCAAACACTGCTTGGTGGGTACCGAGAAATCGAGAAAATTGGTAGGCTAGGAGAACTTGCTGCTTCCACTTCCATTGGTGGTTCCGTCTTTGGAATCATGTCCATGCTTGGACAACTTGTAGGTGAGGACAACTTGGACAAAAGACTAAATACTCTAACCCCTTTGGTTAAATGGCATCAATTAGGACTTTGTAGTCATTTTCAATTACCGATAGTGAGAGATCGAGCAAATTTGTAGGCTAGGAGAAAAGCTGCAACTTCCACTTTCATTGACAAGTTCTATCTCTCACGTCTTGTCCATGCATAGCATGGACAACTTGTAGGCAACGACAATTTGGACAAAAAGCTTAATACTATAAAGGCAACGACTCATTTGTTGAATGGCATAAAAAAATTATGTTTCGCAATTAAATAATCCAATTTTCAATTTTTAATTGACCCTTGGATACAAATCACAAGAATGTATATTTTTCCTCGAATCCTTCGTTGAGAGGTAAATGATTAAATCCTTTTAAGAAATAAAATTTTTCTTCGGAATATGAATTAAATCAAATCAAACTAAGAGATCCCTTAACTATAAAAGGGATTGATAAAACGAATCACAATTTTACCGCTAAACTATACACTCTACAATGCCATTATTGTACATAAATGTAACTTTTGTTGAACAAAAAAAGGTAATGGATGTAACTATCAAATAAGATCTTGTAGTCATTTTCAAAACATTGCTTGTTGGATACCGAGAGACCAAACAAATTTGCTGGCTAGGAGAAAAGCTGCTACTTTTGTTAGTACTAGTATGAACACCTAGAGGGGGGTGAATAGGCGTGAAAACAATTTTTCGCAAACAACAGTGAAAATATTTTACTTTTGAAACTGAGTCTGAAGAACAACATACTTTGAGCAAATTCAGACTTTAGTAGTTAAATAGAGTTACGAGCAAAATAAAGAAGTTTTAGGAAGAGAATATGAACACAAAATTTATAGTGGTTCGGCTTAGATCAAGTTTATGTCCACTCTCCCACGCTAACAGATTCTGGTTGGATTCCACTATGAATCAAAAAAGAATTTACAATCTTGCGATCTCAACTTCATAGTGAAGAGTATTTACTGCTCTCTCACGAAGTCACACTAGATGTCTCTCTCTTTTGAGTACAATTTAGAGCACAGTATATGGAATAACAAGATATTTGGGAAGTTTCAGACTTTGGAATTTCTCTTTCACGCACTCTATCGAACAACTAGAGAGTTCTTCTTAAATACTCCTTCATGCCTTCTCGACTGTTGGCACTTTTTAAAGGAATTCTTCCAATCAACCTATTGGACATAATCAATCAAAGAGATCTCGAGCCGTTTAAAGATTGTGATGAAGGCCCATCAATCTTGTTCGCCTATACAATCAGGATTTTGGTTTCCATAAGTAGATTCTTTCCAAAATTACTTTTCTTTCAAAAGATTTGATGTATCCAAATTGATTCTAATAAAGATACTCAATCTCGTAGGTGAAATCTCTAACCAAAAGTCCATATATAATCCATGCGAACTGAATCCTTGAAAAAATAAAGATAATCCCTTATCTGGAAAAGTCTTCATCCTTCATTTTCGTTCAGTCTGAAATTTATCAGAATGGGCAGATTTTGACCTAAAGTCTGGGAGTCTTCAGACTTTGACACAGGGTTTGGGTGTCTTCAGACTTTGACACAAAATTCTGGAATTCTTTAGAATAGACTTTGAATAAGTTTTGTCAACTTCAAAACAACAAAGGAGTTTTCTTCAACACCTTTGACTTCCATTGACGAGTTCCATCTCGGGTGTCTTGTCCATGCTTGGACAACTCGTAGGCAAGGATAACTTGGACAAAAGGCTAAATACTCTAAGGGCAGGGACCTTTTTGTAAATGGCATAAATTAAAACCCTGTAGTCATTTTCAAACACTACTTGGTGAATAATGTTAAACCGGGCAAATTTGCAAACCAAGGGAAAAGCTGCAACTTCCATTTCCACTAGCGAGTTCCATCTTTCGTGTCTTGTCCATGCTTGGACAACTTGCAAGCAAGGACAACTTGGAGAAAAGGTTGAACACTCTAAGGGCAATGACCTTTTTATTGAATGGCACCAATTAAAGACATTGTAGTCATTTTCAAACACTGTTTGTTGAATACCAAGAGACTAAGCAAATTTGTATACTAGGAGAAAAGCCACAGCATCCACTTCCATTGGTGAGTTCCATCTTTAATCCAGCAGGAGGAGTCATGCTGTGGCTTTGTTCCCCAAGTGAATAAGCTTCTTTGCTTTTCACTACTTTGTTCCATTCCTTGAATGTGTTCGAAAATCTTGTGAAATCTTGTAATATCAACTTGATCTCTTGGAAAGGATTTGGAATAGACTAATCATGTAATGTTGCCTATAACCCCACATTCTAGCCATGGAATTGCTACAAAAATGGTGAAGAGATTGTAGTCCATGCCCATTCTTTGTGCTATCTGTCCAAGGTCAAGGAAGAGCGATACAATCTCCTCTAATGAGCTGAAGTTCCAACTAGACTAGATGTACATAATCTGGGCTAGTGGGCATGTTGTGAATAGATAGATTGAATATTCCCCCAAGTTCTCACATAACAGACAAGAATGGTTTGGGACATGAAACAATCTTCCTAAGTTTATGTGACAAGGTAGAACATCCGCCGCTGTCCTTCATAATATCATCTTGTGCTACTCATGAATTTTAGCTTTTCAGATTTCATTCCAAATTGTAGAGTTCTTACCATCCTTTGTATGAAACTTGATGAGCTTGTAGGCGGATATAAGTGGATTTGCCATCAGTAGGTAGCTGCCAAATTGGTTTATCAACCCAAATGGAGATCGAGACATGAAAATGAAGAATGGCTTGGATTGATGTTAGGCAAAACGTTTGATTTAGACTATTTATATCTCAAGCTTTTGTCCTCGAGATAACAAAGCCTCTCTATCTTCCTTTGTCTCAAAAGAGGGTTAGGATTAATAAAAGAAGGCAAATGATATGGGATGTGAGGAATCCAAGGATGATTGTCGACCTAAATCAACTTACCATCACCTACCCAATAAAGAGTTCCCAATTTGAGTATTTTTCTCGTATCCATAATTGCCTTTCATAATGAAGATGCCGATGCCTTATCGTTGTGATTTCTAAAATTGGAGCTCTATAGATATTTCCCTTTGAGGACTCGAATCCATAACTTGCCTCTAGTTTGGATCAATCCACGTCCAAAGCTTGGAGTTTTTTTTTTTTTTGATCAAAAAAGCATTTACAATATTCTCATTCAAATAAAATTTTGGGTAGTTGAAGCATGGGCTTCATAACATAACAAATCCAAAAGACAAGTTGGGGGATAAAAACTCAATGAGCTGGTAGAGACGTGTTCGATGGGCCTTGACGATCCAATCCACTACTTGATTCCACTTTGTTTAGCAATGGTCTCTTTTTTGGTTGGGAAAACACACGGTTGGCCTTCGGTGATTGGTGCATATGCTTCCCAATTGATTTATTGTGTACACTCAACCATCGCCTTCACCATTTCAAAGTTGTTAGTCTCCATCTCCATCTTCAATTCAGCTTTCCCTTCAATGTACTTTAGGGTTTGTAGCACCACCTTTGCCTCTGCCTAGATTGTTGAAGAAACTCACACTGTGCGAGCAAATCCGTCTATGAGAACACCTCAGTTGTCTCGGCAAACATAGGCTATAGGCCCTTCCCCTATTTCTTCAACATAAGATCCATCCACATTGATTTTGAGCACATTTGGAGTCGGAGGAGTTCAAATCCGAGATATGTCAGTCCGCATCTGCTCTTTTCCTACCTTTTTTCCCACCCATTTGTTGAAGTTATCCTCCATGGCCTTTGCTAAGGTGATTATGTGTTGCGGATTCAAGGGTTTGGCTTTGAATAACCAGTCGTTGTGAGATTTCCAGATTTGCCATAATAACAGGGCTAGTTGCTTGAACGAGATTGAGGTATATTGAAAATTAGCAAGCCATTTCTCTATTTTAGTCACCCTATGACCATCTCTTTGTATTTTCACCTCAGCACCATCCCAGATTTGGTTCATCCACGGACACATAAGGAAGGGATGCTTGATAGATTTTGGGTACTTACTGCAGATCGTGCGGGTGGCCTCAGGTACGATATATCTTCAATATAAGTTCTCCTTGGTTGCTAGCATGTTTTGACAGATTTGTCAAAGGAAGAATATGATTTTGGGCTATATTTTATCATTCCATATTATAGTCCACAATTCTCTAGGGATTTGAAAGGACGATGATGCTTGATTTTGGTTTTAGATTTCTCCTTGTGCCTCGAGCTTGTTATATGCACTCGTGACTATGAATTGGCTTGTTTTGGTTGACTTTCACACTAGTTTGTCTTCTGGAAATTGAGGGTTTAGATGGGTAGCTAGAATTTCCTTGGATGTTTCATAGTCAAAAAGCTCTTGCACTCTATTTTCCTCCAAGTAGCATCGTCTCTTTTATTAGGTCGGAAATGAGTCATCTCTATTTGCAGATCCTCCGATTAAACCTCTCGGTAACCATTGATATTCCTTTATGCTGATTTTTTCCATTTCAATCACCTAATGTATTGATTGACTTATAACATTTCGTCTTATAATTAGACTTTGCCATCACTAGGAGGCTCTTAGGCCTTTCTCTATATGTAATACATCGGTGTATGGAAAATATAATTCTTTGAAAATCTGACTCCAAAGAGAATGAGGATTTTGAATTAGCCTTGATGCTTGTTAACCCAACATTACCTCATTGAATCTAAAGACTAATCCACCCTCATCCTTTCTCGATTTAAGTGTGTCTTAATTTTTCCAATGCAAAGCCAACCTGTCCTCATTATTTTCCACCAGAAAACTGCTATCTTTCTTTTAATGGCTCGGCAAATAGATAGAAGAATTTTAAAGATAGACATAGCATATTACGGTAGAGCTTGCACCACAATTTCAAGAAGAATTTCTTTCCTCGCCTTTGATAAAAAATTCTCTTTCCAGCCCTCAAGTTTCATGTTGACTCTTGGAATGATCCAATTGAATATTTGCATTTTAAAACCACCCCAGTTAGAAGCTATTCTAAGATACTTTCCTGTCTTTCCTAACTCCGTACTCTCATTTCATATGTCAATTTTCTCCTCAGCTCTCTTGGACAATCTTTGCTAAAGAACATGCATGACTTGTTCAAATTTATGGTTTGTCCAGACACAAAGCAATATTGATTTAGGATTGTAGCTATATTTTGACATTCCACCGGTTTTCCTTCCAAGAATAATATTAAATCATCCACAAAAAGTAGATGAGATAATGATGGACAAAATTTGTTCAGATTAATTCCCTTTATACTGCCATTTTCTACTTTTCTTTTCAGCATCATAGATCATACATTAGCCACAATGATGAATATGTAGGGGAGAGGAGATCACATTATCTAATACCACGAGTGGGCTAAAAGGGGCCGTAGGTTCCCCGTTTATTTTAATACCGAATGATACTGTAGAGACATATTCCATAACCCAAGAAAACCAAGTATCACAAAAACCCATTTTAAGCATGCTTGTTTCGAGAAAATCCCATTCTATATGGTCATATGCTTTCTTCATATCTACCTTCAGCATTACATGATTTTTTTTTTCTTTTTCGGGTACGTAGTTGATGAAGCACCTCCTACACTATTAAGATATTGTTTTGTATTTGTCTCTAGCTTACAAAAGCATTTTGCTCCGTTGCTATCAAGTTAGGCAGCCACTATGTCAACCTATTTGCCATGACCTTTGAAATGATTTTATATACAAAATTGCAAAGGTTGATATGTCAAAATTGTTCCAACTTTGTGGATTATGAATTTTCGGTACAAGGGTGATATATGTGTTGTTCAACTCAGGATTAAGAGTCCATGAGTTGAAGAAACTTACCTCCTTGAACACTTCCTCTTGGATATCCTTTCAATGATGTTGATAGAATTTTTTACACAAACCATTTGGTGAAAGAGCTTTGAGGGTACCCAACTAAAAAGTTGCTTCGGTAACCTTTTTTAGAGTTATTTCTCAAATCAAACCCTGATTCATCTCCTCTTTTACAATGCATGGGATTTGGTTGATAACTGGTTGGAAGTTTCTTGGCCTGTGAAAGTGTAAAGCTCTTTGAAATATGTGACTGTCATCTTCTTTAGTTTAGTGGGATCTCGGCACCATTCATTTTGCTCATTCTTCAGCATCACTATCCTATTTCTTTGCCTCCTTTGCACTATGATCACATGGAAGTATTTGATATTTTTATCCCCCATTTGAGCCAATTAATCTTGGATCTCCTTTCCCATTATACTTTTACTGTCTTCATAGCTTCTCTATTTTTATTTTCAACCAATTCCTATCAAAATGTGAATTTGAATTGTTGGTAATTACCCGCATCTCTCTTTTCAGCACTAAAAACTCAATTTAGCTAGCTTTTCCACCACCTTTTTTTTTTTTTTTTTATCTGATCGATAGATCTACTTTCTCCCCTCGAAAAGAATTCTAGGCTTCCAATATAAGCTGTCCATACTCCTCATCATCTACCCAAAAAGCTTCGAATTTGATTTCCTTTTTTCCTCTGACATATTTTGGAAAGAGAATCAATAAAATTAGGTTGTGATCCGACCCGATAATTGGTAAAGCAAACACTTCCGCATTAGGGAAAGAAACCCTCCAATTCATACTACACATGGCTCCATCCAACCTCTTTATAATCAACTCTTCCCCTTCTCTGTTATTTGCACAGGTATAAGCATAGCCTTTACTTTCTAAATTCATGATAACACAAGCATTCATAAAGTCTTGAAAAGTTTTACATCTATAATTTTCTATCTTTTTCTTCCTACTTTTTCCTATTTATATAATATTTCATTAAAATCCCCAACACAAGTGTCACGGTTTAGCCCAATCATTTGATAATTTTCATTCCACAGTCATAGTCTTTTCTAAAAGTCATTCAGTGCATGAACAAATTTGTCTCTTCCTCTCGGATTTACAGTAAAACACTTTTGAAATTTTAGTCTTTTTTGCATCTTTTTCACGACATCTTCTTTATTCTTCGTTTTCGTTAAGCATAGGATAGTGGGCTTTTCTTGAGCTACTAAGGCTCATAAAGCCCTGCATTGTTAGGGGGGAGCCCAAACCTTGACAATCTAGCATATAATTTTCATGTGTAACTCGGTGGTTTATTAGGGCTAGCCACCAAAGCCCATCTTTGAGCTTTTTCCAAAGTTTGTATAGGATTGTCCATCGGTTGAGTTTCATCTAGCACTTTATTGTTGGATTGCTGCAAATCATATGGTAAGTATCTCTTTCACTTTTTATTGACACGCGTCTTCATGTTTTTCCATTTTTTTTGGGGTTTTGGCTTCAAAAGACCCTTGTTGGTCACATGTTAAAAATGCTTTTCTCCTATCTGTCAATTCTTGCATAGTATTCAACACATATTTCTTCCTACATCATGGCTTTCGTCATCTTGACCTTTCCTCAATTAGTTCCCTTGTTGGTGCTAATGTCCTTCGAATTGGTAATCTTGGAAATATAGCCAAGGGATTAAGATGGCTAGGGTTTAGGGTTTTATGATGGAAAGAGGGTAAAGGGTCTAAGGTGGGAACATGATTTGTGGGTTGCTGCCAAGTTGGTCAACCATAGTCTCAAAGGAAGAAAAGTGAAGACTGAGAGGGCTGCCGAAGATAGGTGGAGGAATGATTAGGGTTTTTTAGGGCTACCAAAAGGTAGAGGAAGCACTCCTATGAGAGAGAGGAGCTCTCTAGTGAGAGAGGAATGTTTTTCGAAAGCTTGGAAAGGTGATCATTTTACTATTGGATGGTTTGGGGAACAAATGGTTTTACTATAGACCTTGATCAAGACACGCCGAACCACTAGGCTCAACAGGTCGTTCAGCCTGCCTAAGCCCATCAAGACTTGAAGTGCAATAGACAAGCATATTCTTTGTTGAACCTGCTGACCTAGTCCAATCAATCTCATTTAATTCCATCATTTTATGTAGAAAACCTAGTGCCTTTCATATTGTTCGGCATTGGATAAGGCCATTTTGGCTCAATACTTGACTAGGCCCCTTTGTACGTGCTTGTCTTATTGATCGAAATGTCTGGATTTCAATATCTAGCAATATCATCAATTGAGAAAGAGTACTAGGAAGTAGGGGTGTGCAAAATACCAGAATCGCCCGGACCGCCGGAATCGGACCGGAACCGCCTGTAACCGGTGGTTCTTGAGGAACCGGTCCGGTTCACGGTTCCATTTATGGGAACCGGTGGGTACCCCCAGTTCCTGCCCATGGGCGGATCCGCTTGCCCGCTCACCCGGACCGGACCGATTAATTTTTAATATTAAAATATTACTAAAACAAAACAAACCCTACCCAAGCAAGATAGGAAGTAGTTCCACAGTGATTTACAGCTCAAATCTTCGATACAAGATTTCATTTTGTCTTGTGCTGAAGGTGTGTATGGATGTATGGCTCTTTTCAATTGCCAGTCGTGTTATAGTTTATAGTGAATTACAAGATTACACTGCAGCTTCGAGAGTTCTGCAATCCTATCACATTGTGGATGAGCAAGCAATCTTCTCTCCAGTCCCTCCTCCTTTTTTTTTTTTTTTTTTTTTTTTTTTTTTTTTTTTTTTTTTTTTTTTCAGGTCATGTTTTGGATGAGCAAGCAATCTTTTCTAGATTGTTTCACCTCATGCTTCTTGCTATTAACTTATATTGGCATACAACCAGGACTGTTGTGGATCAAGGTAATCCATCACATAATTTTCGGTTTCATATGACCTTTTGTAGTCTCCTTTCGTATATGATTTACTAGAATGCTAATTCTTGCTAAAGTGTGAGTAACTGGCTATGATGTCTTTGAACTCTTCTGTGGGGCTAAAAAATTTTCGCGTCGAGATCGGCTCCATGGATCCACCTGGGAACCGGATTGGACCGGCGGTCCGGTTCCCGGGTGGATCCACGTAATAAACGAGTAGATCTTGGTTCCAATTTTTCGGAATCGATTCTTAGCAGGCGGTTCCTGATTCTAGGTCAGGAACCGCCCGCCTGAGAAAGAGTACTAGGAAGTGGTTATTATATAAGCCTCATAAATTGTACGTAGAATGTTTCCCGTCATGGATGTATCGATTGACGCGCTAGCTGTTGACGATCAATAGTGATCTCCTCCCTCGATTGTTTCCATCCTTTTCTTAAAGTCATGATCGGTCGGATGGACCCAAGGATATGCTGAAATCCGTGATTAATGGCGTGACTGGTTGGCAAGACAGAAGAGTCTCGGAATTGTGCTACGCACGTCGCGTCTGTAGACGCTAGACAGGACACGAAGAAGTGAAATTGCGTGTCCTGCCGACGCTACTTCGAGATTCGCCCTTTAGGTGCAGATTTTCATTATTAAACTTACCGGCGAAAGTCACATAATTTGCCTTTTTTTGTGAAAAAGAAAATTTGATTGTCATCTGATCTATCCTAAGTTTTATAGGCTATCATATATACTCTAGGCTCCCCCTGCTTTCTGGGATGCCCCTCTCTCATCTCCCACTTCCCCTTCCTATATCTCTGTGATGTACTATATTTTGGATATCGTCTTGTGACTCCGCTAACTTGAAAATGAATGAATGAATGAATGCTTCGCATCGTTTTCTTTTCCTTTTCTTCTGACAATTACAGACTCTGAAAACGAATGATTCTGCTTTGGTAAGGTGCTTAACATACATTTCGCATCTTCATCTTTATTGTGCACTCAGACCAGAAATATTGCAGCTCTACAAACAATTTTCATATGCATCACATTCAATCTTCCACCGGTCCAAAATTTGTCATTTCTTCAAATGATGTTAATGTTTACTTAGATGAAAAGTCATTTTGAGAACATGGAATGTCCTTCCTAGCTTATTTCTCGTGCAATTTGATGACAAAAGCTAAGAGGGCTCCTGAGATTTATTACAAACTAATAAATTCCAAAACAGGTATTGCATTACCATTGCTGCTACGTTTATACTATCATGCAACAGAGCTATTTCATTCATGTTAATGTTACTTAGCTTGATGGGAAATGAAGAAGTTTCAGTACAATCTAAACAGATAAAAGCTATTTTGAGAACACGGAATGTCATTCCTACCTTATTTCTCGTGCAATTCCATAATAGCTACGAGGGCTCCTGAGATTTATTACAAAATAAATTCCTAAACAGGTATTCCATTGCCATCGCTGCTACGTTTATACCATCGTGCAATAGCCATTTCATTCATGACTTATTCCGTCCGGAAACTAAATGCACCATTCATATACCCTCATTTTCACATTAGCTCATTTGTCTTTCTAACCAGATTTGGCACTTATTATAGTTCAAGGTCCAATAAGTAAATTCACTTAAAATTAGCTTGGCATATCCATATAACATGTGTATATGTGGCATGAGCGTTGCATGATTTACTTTCTTATGCTAATCATGTCTCGTATATGCAGATTGACCTTATGAATGCATAACCTCCAAAGACATTCTAGGTCAAGTTGTAAAGTATGCTACATCCAGAATTGCACAGAACTAGCAACATGAATAAATTACGAAGCTCTACAAAGTCATCATGTGAACTCTACAAAAGTAAAACACTAGATAGCATTATTTGATATTTCAAAGGGATGGAATTTTTTTTTTTTTTACAATGAGGAACAAAAACAATACCCTTCTTCTTAACAAGGACTTCCATCATCATCTACCAAGTTGAAATTCAAGTTTGCTCTCGGTTCATAACATCTATATTATAGGAAAATCTTACAATCTACATAAACATTACAATATTGAACCAATCAGAGCAGAGCACATCACGAAATGTATCTAATTTCGAGATATCACATTGTGCAGAGTATAGTTTGCATGCAACTCTTGGAGCAAAGTGCGCCTCGGGCCACAATAAAGAGATAAGCTACACAGCATGTGAATTGGGCTGTACTGCTCCTTGAAGATTTTTCACGGCACTATCATACTGAACGAAGCCCATGAACCAAAATTCATGATTATCAATAGAAATAACCTGCATGTACTTTTCAGCTGTATTGACCCTGCTCGTTGATGGGTTGACTGCCTTCAGTTGATGCAACGGTATGACCACCTAAGTAAGGTGAAAAACATTAGGACATTCAAGACAAAGCATCACCAAATGTGAAATATAACTAGAGATGACACAAAGGAAAGAGTTGCATTCGAAGCAAGCCAACACAGATCAGTCAATGACATGCCACACACAAGCCTCGAGCCTCATTAAACTAAAATTAACTACTCTTAGGGTCACTAGCTGATTAAAACTTCCACTTGCCAAGAGGCAAAAATGGCAGTGAGCAGGCGGGTTGGAACTTAGTTAACACACCATATGTTCCCTCCCCAACCTGTGCAACATGCGAGGCTCGACCTTCTTGCATGTACCAACAGTGTGGTATTGTGGTCGCTCCCCCGAACTGAGTCACACTCACAAACCCCAATTCCCTAAGATACTTTTTTGTCCTCAAAGCAGGAAAAACAATGATATGAGATTGTAAATCCAGCACCTTATTATCATCTACAACTGTTTAAGTTTCATGAAAAATAGAAATTATTTACAACATGGATAAACTTCCATGACAACAAAACCTCAAATACGCAAAAGTAAGACAAAAAAATCAAGCGATTAACACAGAGGGAGAGAGATGCATTCGTAAACAGTAGACCAAGCTCCAGCTTGAAGTTAGTTAAGATCTTTCAAGTAACAGTCAAGTTCAACTTGTAAAATAGGTACTCAACTTGTCGCAATTACACAATTGATTTGAATCTTACAAAAGGAGCAGCCTTTTTTTGGGCCCATCCCTACCCCATATTAGCAGCCCATTTATCCCACTTAGTGTAGGCCAATGCCGGTCCCTCTCGTATTATAAGCTTACATGTGATATTTTTAGCATGCAGGTCCCTTGAGGCTAAGCAAATTGTCATTCCTAGAAAAAAAGGTTCATACAGTAGGAGGTACTCCCTAGGCCTCCTCTGTAAAAGGAATCAAGCTGACCAAAATACCAAACCATATAAGTTTGAAACGACAAAGAGCGAATTGAAATGATAAGATAATGTCATTTATTTGTCTCCTTCCCCCTCAGCAAGATCATTATTCTTCTCTGTAAGCTATTGCACACAAAAGTATTCGAGATGAATTTAAAAACAACCATGAGTTCAGAAACATCGAACAAGAATACATGACTAAAAACTTGAGTCAGTTCATCATTTTATGGTATTGTAGCAGCAACTGAATTTGAACATTATAAAGTTTGACCTTTTAATTTTCTAGCAGCTTCTTCGAAACCAAAACTTAAAAACTACAACCTTTTCTCTAATATCACCACATATTTGTGACAAATGTTGAAAGCAGAGGACTCACTTATTATCTTTTAGTGAAAGAGAATTTGCATAAACTGTTTGTGATTCTTCTGCCTTTAGTTGGTCAGAATTGTACTATAAAGAAATCAGTCAAAAAGGTAGGTTCAACTTCACAGGTTAACAAAGAAAACTTTGAAGGCTGTCCATCACAACATCAAATGGAATATATCACTTGAAAGTAAGAAAAGAGAAGCTTTAACAGGGAGATCCACTTTTTCCAAAGAGAAACAAACAATCTCTTTCACTTGTCCCTGATCTAGTAAGATTTTCTTTGTTTAGAATATATGCCACTCTGACTTTAACTTTTCCTTCTACACTTCCTGTATACTAGAGAGGGACAAAATTAGTTATTTACATAGAAAAAGGACCCAAAGCTTGCTCCCTCTCCTCTCACTGAAATGCCAAAGTAGCATGAGATCTCCAAAATATACCCCAGCAGCAAGTGATTGTGAGTTCGTGTCATGTATATAAGCAAAAACCGTGCAAACCTCATAAGTTTCAAAAAGCAACCTCATTGGAAGCACATATAATGAATTTACTTCCTCATCATGGAATTCAACCAACACCACCTTCATTTTCAAAATGAGGCGGATACTTTTATTAGGAAGCACACCTTATAGTAACTCCATTCAGTCTGATCACCAGTTTTGTAGGAAAGAGGATTGTCGCTGCAAAATGCAAGCTTCGCCGTAGACAAGTATAAAGTGCCCATCACTGGACCAGCAGACGTGGACAAATAACATGCAAATGACTTCAGAAGCTGCTCCTCAGGAACGGTTTCAAAAGTAGCCCGGAAAATCTTCTCATATCCGCCTTCCGCCAGAACTTTTGTTCCCTGAGCAATTCTGCTGACAGCAGCGTCAGCAAAGCTGGGGCCCGTTTTCACTGTTCCAGAAACAATTTTTGAGATGATACGCAATCAAATGATCGTTCTTTTTGTCTTTCGCTAGGTGTATCAGGTGACTTAGGAGGCAAACTTCCACATAAAGTTACTCACTCCGACTTCAATTATTAGAAACAAGGCTTTTCCAAGAGAATCGTGAATTTACGATCGGACAAGGTCGTATCAAATGGCATAGTCAAACAAACCATCAAATCCCTCGCGAGTCCGGAAATTCTCTCGTAACTGAACTTAAGCAACAATTCTAGGGAACTAAAAAGAGGTAAGGGGGCTTACAGTGCTGCCACATGTTCCCAGCGAGATCCTCGGCCTTCTTAGTCGCCTCGGCCGCCTTCTTTCCCCATCTCCCGAGCACATCCTTCACCGACTCCATCGTATCTGCGCAACAATCACGAGATTCGCGAATCGATCAACAAACAAAACAAAACAAAAGGCAAACCGAAAAACAGCCTCCTCAATTTCGAATCCAATCGCCGAATCGGCGGGCACACAACTCACTCTTGACAGACGATTGCGGAGCAGGGGCGGGGGCCGGAGCGACGTAGGGATTCGACTCCGCGGGCATGGAGGTGGCGGCGACGCCGGAGATCGGAGCACGGGGGGCCTCGGGAGCAGGGGCGACGTCGTTGGGGTCGAGCGTGGGGTAGGGCGCGTAATCGGAGGAGTGGGGGCCGGCGGCGGCGGCGGCGGCGGCACCGAGCTTGGGATCGGGGTCGGGCGAGGTTTTCGGCGGGTGAGCCGGATCCGATTCGGGGTGGCTCATGGCTTCCGGCGGTAGGTCCCGGCGGGGATCGGCCGAAGATCGGCCGGCGAGCGATGAGACGATTCGAGAAGATAGGAGGAGGAGGAGGAAGACGAGGGAGAAGAGGCGGGGGGTCGTTCTCGGGTTTGAACGGATGTGGATGCGACCGTCTATATCAATCGCTCTCAGATTCTTAACGTATCAGGAATAGCGACTTGCAACGTTTCTCTCTCTCTCTCTCTCTTTCTCTCCCTCTTCCCTTTTTTCAAAAAAATTAATTTTGTTTTATTTTATTTTGGGACTTTTCGTGTTATTTGTAAGAAAACAGATGTTACTGCGGGCTTGATTTGCATGGGAGGGCCCACAACTTTTACGAATTTTTTGATTTTCCAACCTGGGATTGTCCGATCTCGACCCAAAAAAAAAAGAAAAAAAGAAAACTGGGATTGTCCGAAACACGTAACACGCTACTTGGGAATCATCATCAGCGGCGATTTCGATTTGAGCATCTAGTGCGTTAATTTTGTGAAAAAAAATACATAATTCATAAAAATTTTAGGGTTGATAAATATATTTTGCTATAAATTATTATTTTGAGTCATATCAACAATCATATTTTGAAAAAAAAAAATTTCGACTCATTTATCCTTAAGAAAGGCCCGTAAGTCTAACTTAAAGCATTCTCCCGTTGAAAGGAGTTGTGATCATTTGGCTGAGAATGTGAAAGGAATCATTCAATCTTTGGGCACTTATCTCTATGCACTGTTTATATCGCTTGAGATCTCTTAGCATTTTTTTTAAATTCTTTTTCATAGCATATAAAAAAGTACGCATGTCATAAACAAAAAAATGAAAAAAAAAAAAAGAGAGGAAAAGAACAGGTGAACTAAAATTTGGAGAGAGAGAGAGATAAAAAATAAATTGGTTTCTATCACACAGCATATAGTAAGTGAATTAATTTCTTCTTTCTAGTGGGGTACTTATTTCAACTATAGGGTGAAAAGGCTGATAAAAAAATCACGAGAAAATAAATAAGCTACAATTCAAACAGTATTTGTCATTAAATTTTAATTCAAAAAAATTTGATTAATTAGCTTGTGTGGTTTTTATATCGCAGGTATAGTGTATTTCTTTTTTAAAAAATAAATTGCAACTCAAGTTTGTGGATTTCATACGAACATTGGAAAATCTTCCCATGTTCATAAAAATGATTTCACTTATACGCGGATCCACATACCACTTATCCTTTTTTTTCTTTGAACACTTGACTTAATTATTGCATAAGAGAAGTCATTGAGACAAATAGTAACAACACAAAATCTACAGAGGCATGCAGCTGATACATTGAAAGAGGTAGAGAAAATTACGTTGCTGCAAATCCCTTATGATTTCATGTCACAAACCCCATAATGTAAAAGGGAGTGTAATACTTATTTTTCACAATACCATGATTGATGAATATCACAGCGAGGAAGCTAAAGAAGCTAGTCAGGGAGCCAGTCGAACAATTTTCCAGACTCGTCTTCCGTCAATCTCTTGTGGACGATACTGCAACCTGTAAGAAGACCATCCACAATCAACCAAAGGCTTTGTGTGAACCGAAATCAGGCGCGCCTTACTTACTTGGCATCATTCCACATGCTACGTCTATCTTTCAAGAATGCTAGTTTGAACATGTACTTGTGCACATCGTCAATTCTCTTCTGTGGAAAAAAGATCCTGTACCACAGGGACTTCTAATGCTTCCACACAGGTTCTTTTATGTTTCATTAATAAAATTTGCTCACATCAGAACTCACGCAATATTTTCTGGATCACTCTTATTCACAAGAATCCCCATTTCCATGTGCCTTTGGGCCAGCCCAGCATTGAGCCTTATTACAGACAACATCTAATTTTCAATCGTTCGCATGGGATAAAGTACAGAGCCATAGTGCCATACCAACATGGCACCAAGCCCAATATTGCTCCCCAACTAAACGTGATGCAACCAGATGTCTCCTACTATGACACTGTTAATATTAACCATGAAAAAATATAATAACTCCAGAAAGAAAAAGCCATGTATCACAGCCAAACATTTCAAACCGATTGATACGAAGATGACAATATACACGCAGATTCCTCTGAACACATATTATTTAGCAATTGGCAATCGCCAAAATCCTTCCATTAGTTTCGTTAGAGTGATTAGAAAATCTTTGGTCAGATAGAAAGAAACTATACCTGTCGTGCAGGCGAGACTGCTGGCCTTGCCAAAATTCGATAAGCTCTGGCTTAAGTCTGTATCCTCCCCAGTGTTCGGGCTTTGGAATCAAATTCCTGCATCTCATACAACAGAAAGGAAATTTCAACCGACATTTGTGGCATACACATGTACAACAGGATTTAAAAAAAAAATTCACTCCAAATCATCACAGGATATCATTGTCAAGTAGCATGGACCAGATCATCTTTAAAATAAAAAATATTAAAATATGATCAGGTTCATACAGGTAACTGCAGTTCTGAGCACTCATACAATATGGAAATCTAAGAGGAAAGGTTATGGAGCTAATCGTATATGATGAAGGTATAAACTAGAATAATCATCCTAACTTACACATTAGAAAACTTTTCCTCCAACTCTCTGTACTGTTGGTGGAGCACCTGCCTTCCAGGAACTATAGAACTCTGAAGGAAAAAAAAAAAAAGTGTCTCATAAATGGATGCTTAATTTATTAAGTGACTTATGCCATTGAATTAAACCAAAGATACCTGTTTGCTGACTATTGCTCCAATCTGACTTCCATGAGGACGGCTGTGGAAGTACTTCTCAGATTCTTCATTGGAAACTTTCTCGACAGATCCTTCCACTCTTACCTAGATTCAAAATTTCAAAATTCTCAATGAAGCTTCTTGATAGCTGATTTTGGTTTGTATAACTTGTTGAAAGATTTGATAATAATCATTTATGATTGCTCTGGCATGCTTAAAACACAAAGAAGTTCACCTCATTTTAAATGAACAACCTGTCATCATCTAATATTGTGTTAGAACTATTCCAGATTCCATGCCTCTCGGAGAATTAAATTGATCTGTGATATATCAAGCGACTGTTTTACATCAATTCACTTCCACCAGAAGATGTAGAGTCCTCTGGAATAATTGACTCATCACTAGATCAGACAATTTGGAACACAGTCCTCAGATTTGCTTGATTACCTGACGGTTGAGGCTTTCCCAGTAGAAAAGCAGCGATGCCCAAGGATTTTCAGATAATTGACGTCCCTTTTGACTTTCATAATTGGTGTACCTAATGGAGGGAGCAATATATATTAAATATTTGGCCATCAAAAAGTCCATATTCAGCACCTGGGCAACATTGCAATTGCCAAAAAAAAAAAAAAAAATAGCACTGACCAGACAAAGCCATCTTCATCAACTCCTTTCAGCAAAACCATGCGTGATGAGCTGTGACAAAACAACAACCTTTCGAATCAGACTAATTCCTCCATGTTTGTTGACATGTCATTGTTTCAGGACATACTACACAAAATTGACATGCTGATGTCGACAACCCACTATAAGCTCTTAGCCATGAAAGAGCTGTCACTGCAGCAAGACTAAGGAATTTTCTGTACCTTTCGTCTAATTAGGAAGTTCTTAAACAATATTTGAGCATGTCAAACTCTTATAAAATAGGCAAATGGAGTTAAGACTTTTATAGATACCATCGAGTCAGTATCTGGACGATAGTCGACTCAACTAGAGAATTCCATGATGTGATAATTAGAAGATGGAGTGGAAGGAAGCACAAACTTACGGTTTCCCATCCTTGCCAGCAGTTGACAATGCCATGGCATTTGATTCCCGCAACCCAGCAGCCACTGCTTCTTCAAACCATTTGCGAAACTACAGGAAGTTGTCACTCATTGGGGTTAAAGGGGAAGGAATCGTGGGTCAATAAGTAAAACTATTTTGTACAAGTTGAATAAATGTGTTCTGGACATAAAAAATTACAGTAGATGATAAACTCATTGAAAGAGGTGATATCGTTTATCCTTTACAATTACCTGCTTGATGGGGTCAGCGTCGACTTCTTCCTCATGAAACTCTGGTGAAATGTAGTTCTCCCTCATAGCTGATATATCAACTTGAGGGGCCTTGCCAATATGGACACACATTGATGCTCCGGGATATGGAGGAAGCCGAAGGTTATATTTTTCTGCTATAGGTGGTGGGACAAATCTACCCCCTAAAAAATGATGTGGACCATGAAATTGCTTTGCGCACAACTTTGGAGCAGTTAGAGAAACCTAAACAAATGAAAACGTACAGGAAAAATGTTGATTTTTTAGTAGCTTGTAAAGAGCAACCACCTTATTGGTATGATGCATTAATTGAACACTTTAGAAGTCCCACAAGAAATATACCAACATATCAGGCTTGATGCCTTCACCACTGATGTCCCCTTCTTCAACATGCCATCCGGAAGGGATATCTATGGAGACAATTACAGGAGATTTCTTATTCGTTTGGTCACTCTTCCGCATTCCAACCAATCTTCTTAATATATCGTCAAAAGGTGGTCTTGCAGCACCTGAGGAATTTGAAAATAAGTCGATACCTCAGAGAAAATGAAAAAGGAAAAATCACACAAAGAAAATTAAGCCAGAAGTGCCGGAACATAAAGAAACGAACAGAGGAGTACAAGTACAGTGAAGGAAATACCTTCTCCTTGCATACGCACAGAGAATATGACCGTATCAGAGAGACCATCAAGAATGCAGGACAGTGATAGATCCCAGTTTTCATTACAGGGGGAAATTATTTTATCATCATTATCCTAAAGACAATTTCCGTCAGTGAGAAAATAGTTTATCTTTAAAAGTCCAACAATCATATTTTTCCTAAACATTGTACTCTTGTGTGTTTGATTTGGAATTTTCACCTGTTTAAGCCCTTATGGATTAGTAGAATTAAATAATTGTTAGAGAAGAAGCACCACACACACACACACACACACACACACACACATATCCCACAAAATCGAGTAGGGTTAATATCCTTCAACTCCACAAAGTGTAGCTTCGTCCATAAAGAAGAAGAGAGTCTATTCAAGTTATGAGACAGGCATCAAGTGAGCCTGCGATGAGTACATGAAGTCTGTTTAGACTCCACAAGAATCGAAATGCTAAAGCACAAAGTTATAAATTAAGAGGCTTTGCCACACATATTGACATTCTCCTACCATTTAAACATGATGTAGTATGTCAAGCCTTTGCTATTCAAGTCAAATAGAAGTATCGACATGTAAGGAGAGTAGCGGGTTGGTATCCTTATATCATTACAAATTGAAGGAACTCAGGCGAAACTTACATTCCAGAAATAAAACAGAGATAATTTTTAATCAACATGGAACACCAAAGAAACTACCAAAAGAGAAGATTTAACCTTATCCTTAAACTTTGGGTGTTAAAGTAATTACCATGGAATGAGAACCCAAATACTGCATCCAGCAAGATATCGTACTCTGTTGACAAGTCTGGAGGAAGATCTTCTACTGACAAGAAAGGAACTCTCAGAGATTCGAGCTGCAGGCAGGAAGATACCAGTAAGAAAATGTAAAAGCTGGCACTAAATAACTGTTTTGGCATATTGGATACGAAATCGTGTCCAACCTGAGTAACCAGACCAGTATAAAGAGGCTTTGGAGTACGCTTAGGATAACAAATGTATGGCTTGTACCCAAAATGAAACAAATGGCGAGCAGCTACCAGGCCATCACCACCATTATTCCCAGGTCCACATATTGCAAGAACACGCTTATACTCGCTGGCTTTGTAGACCTGCCAACACATCACATTCACATTTAGCCAGCATTGCACCTACCCAAATTCTAAATGCTAAGAAACCCAAGTAGATTTCTGCCAGCAAAAAGTTGGAGTGGTAACCCCATAATTCCACTGCAAAGTTCTGGAAACAATATCATGGCAAGTAGCAATGTACTTCTCTTGGCCAATAGAAAGAATTAAAAAAACAAAAATTGGCAATGTCTTGCCGGACCAATCGGGACATTCAAGTCTACAGTTACATTAACTCTAAAGAAAAAACTTAAACAGAATCTCAGTACAGACACAGATTCTACATACTTTAGATGCTTATAATCCATTGATGCATAAAACAGAGAGCATAAACTCTAAAATTAACAAATCACTTGGCCAAGCCATCTGCTGACCACTTATTTCTTATCCCGCATCCTCATCTTAATTGTTAACAAATCCTATCGCTCCCCGACAATGTGTCCACGCCATTGTGAATAAATCAAACAGTAGCCATATAACGGAATCAAAGAGAGGCAAGCAAGGCGGTACCTCAGCAATTGAAGTCGCCACGCTCAGGCCAGCCAACTCCTGCAGAAAACAAAGCCCCAAAAAAAAAGAAAAGAAAAAATTAATTCGAGCTAGCTGCAAACGAAGACTCCACGCCCCAAAAACACGAGAATCACAGACAAGGCGACCGCGGCGCAATCGCAGCAATGATAATTCGAACACTCGGGCACTGACCATCAGCTGATCGACGCTGAAGCCGAGGGGGCCCATGAGTTCCTCGTCGATCTCGGCGGCCTCTCTCTGCGTGAGGTACGACACGGAGCTCGGATCGCTCGAGCAGCTCTCCAACCGTCCCGCCATCGCGCGACGCTCGCAGCCCGACGTGGAGCAGAAGGGACGAATCGCGGGGCTGCAACCGCCGGCAGAAAACCCCTGGGCAAAGAAGACGTACGACGAAGAAAGAAGGGGGAAGTGAAAATGAATTCGAGCCGTCGACAAAGTGGCGAGCCACAGAGAGAGTGAGTAGAGAGAGAAGACTCACGGAGGAGAGAGGACGGAGGCGGTGGCGGTGGTGGTGGGGAGAGGGAGGAGGGGAGGGTTCAAAAAGGGCGGAGCGGAGGGGAGGGAATGAATGGAATTGGGCGAGGAAGGAGCATGGCATCGTCGTGCTGCTTCTGGTGGTGATTCTGCTGCGTAGGATCGTCCACATGCTTGCTACGCACGAGCATCATCGTATCGTCGCACGAGAATTTTAGTGAGGCGATGGTTCTCTCGCCCGACCATCGGGTCGTTTCTCGAGCCCCGTTGGAGGTGGTCTTTAAAGCTTTTTTTTGTGGATGAGTTTGGGACAGCAAAGTTGCGATTGGCTTACTTGTTCGCTAGTTGCTGGGAATTACGGTGCGGCGCGGTACAATCCCGATTGTACGGCCTGGCCCGGCGCACTTCTGTGGATGCTTGCGCCGCCTATTTGGAACAGTTGTTCTCGGATCGTACCTATCTTACTCTGTATATGTGTTGAGAGGTGTTTGTAACTATTTTCTTTATCCCTCGTCATGATCGTGAAAATACTACGATTGGAAATGAACATTTTGCCTAATACCAAATGTTGACATATTTAATTAGAGAGACAAATAGATTTGGAAAGATTTGAAATCAGAACCTCAAAATATTACATGGGACAACATTAACAACCTCTCCCTTATGTATCGAGCTCTAGGTTGAAGTCGCAATAACCTGTAATTTTCTTGCGTGACTTTTGGATTCAAACTTGTTAGATGAAAGTGTGGTGGGACTCTTGACTATTGGGTCCAAACCCGGGCCGGTAAAAATTTGGTGGAACCACTACCCACTATTCTAATAACTTAAATTATTATATGAATGTGTGATTTAATATTTAATTATTCTAACACTTTCTATAATGAAGAGGATATGAGCATTGCCTGTACCGGACGACATAACATGATGACTAATTATATTCAGTTGAGGATATGCACAATAAAACGCTAAAATTAAAGAGTCACCTCAATATATATACAATTATTAAAGAAATAAAATTAAGGGAAATATCATAATTAACTTTAACAATATCATTTTCATTTCTCGTGCAGCATTATAAGCAAGTAAGAATATTCATAACTTTGATTGCACGGAGAGACAAAACACTTGAGGTAATTTTCTTTTTCACCACTAAACGAATCCTCCTTTTTTAAGAGAGAGTATGAAATGGACACTTTGCTTCTTTCAATAACAGAGCACAACCATTTGTTTAGAATTCAGAAAACTAAAGAAAATTAGAGAACCATTCCAAATTTCTCACATGAAGTGCAAAGATGAGGTCGATTATTGCACAATAAGGACAGTCAGGTGATTTTACCAGGTGCATTTTCTTAACGTAAAATAGGTAGCAATTTCTTTTTCTACTTTTCTATCGTTTTTCCTTTTTTAACTTTATCTTCTTTTTTTTCCTTTTGCTTTATAATAAGAAAGATAAGTTTATAAGGGCCAATTGTGAAATATAAAGTCAAACAAAAGTTTGTTTTGGCTTAAATATAAAGATGGATATATTATGTAATTAAGTTGTGGTTCTATTATGTGTTTGAGATGAGAAAATTCACTTTTGAAAAGGTTGATAGATTTAGGCATTGTTTGGTAATCATCCAAACAGTGCTTGATTCTGATTTTTTATTTCAGAATCGCGTTTGGTAAAATTTTTGTTCTCAGGAACAGTTTTAAACAAGAATTGAGAATTAAAAAAAAATGCGATTCTTGTTCTTGGAACAAAATTGAAAATCAAAATTGTTATTCTTCTCTTTTCTTCTTCTTCATCGACCGCCATCCCGCGACCATTGCCCGCTATTGTTTGTTGCTGTCGGTCGCCGCCGCCCGCCGCCGTCCGTGGCTGTCCGTCGCGCCACGCCGGTTGCCGTCGTTGTCTCGCCGTTTCATCGTAGCCTATCGTTGCGGTTGCCGTTCTTTGTCGTCACCCGCCGCCGCCCGCCACCATCGGTCACCGGCAACTAGTCTAGCAAGCTCGCCAGAGGCAAGCCCAGCCACTGGTGAGGCTCGGCCTTGCTAGTGGCTAGGCGAGCCTTGCGACGCCCAGCCCCATCGATGGCCAGGCGGGCCTCGCCCAGCCCCGGTGAGGCTCGGCCGACGAGGGCCAGCCTCGCCAAGGGTCGGCGACGCTTCGGTGAGGTCGCCGGCCCTCATCTAGTCGATCGTTGGTCCGGCGACCGGCCTGAAGAAGAAGAAGAATAGGAGAAAAAAAGAAAAAAAAGAAAAGAAAAAAAAGGAAAAAAGGAAAAAATTATTTAAAAATTAAAAGAAATTGATTTGAAATATAATCAATGAGCACAAGCATCAAACGCAATTGTATTCCAGAATTAGAAATTTTGTACAGTTACCAAATGCGTATTTTTACTCAGAATCAGTTCCCAGGAACAAAATAAAAAAAAAAAAAAATCATTTCGATCGAATTTGTTCTTGGAAACAGAATCATTACCAAACATACCCTTAAAGAGTCATGTTTTAGCCAAACTTTGATTCAAAAGAATATCAAATTTATTTTAAATTTAATATGAATAAATGGCAATCAATTAATGTCCCCATTCTAATTTAATTGTTAGCTCATGAATATATACCCCACTTTGATTGAACGACTACACTCACAAATGGGGATTGCCAAGTAGTAGCACTAAAGTATTTATGCATAATTGTTGAGCTGCCTCAAATTTTTTGCTGTTCACGTATACTTTCAAGAAACTAAATTCAATAATTTTGTAATTATTTCAAGATTTTTGCTATCTAATTGATTTAAAGAAACTTTAAAAAATAAGACCGGTTAATGAAGATTGAAGAGTCCAATTTAAAAAAACTCTCGTCTAATTTATCTTTCTTTTTTTTTATCGGATATATATTTATGGTTCGAAATTTTGAATGATCGTTAGCCGACAAAATAAAAAGAAAGAGGACAAAATCATACAGCCTATCACGATCCGCCACGTCCGCAGGAAAGACACTTTCTCTCTCCGCCAGCTCATCCGTCTTCCGTCACGTCACTTTGCCGCGCGAAGATGAAAAGTTCGAAAAACAGAAAGAGAGGCTCCAGCGTCAGCTTCAAGTTTTCGGGCTTCGATGGCGGGAAGTTCCGGCCATGGCGGTCCGCTCCATGGCGGAGCTGTTCCCTTCCGATCACGGTGAGTGATGCTCTCTCGGTTCTTCTCCGGTGCTTGCAGTCCCTGCAAACATGTTCGAGCAGCCTCTTGGTTGTTTCAGGATTGGATTCTGATTCTGGTCTGGTTTTTGCGGTCTCCATAGCCAGGGGCCTAATGCCGAGAGCGGCGGCGGCGGCAGCTTGGCCCGATGAAATCATGCTGCAGATCGATCCGGCGGACGGTGGATTGGATCATGAGATCGTTGGTGGTCTCCGCAGGCAAGTCCACCAATTGAGAGACGTAAGTTTTGACAGATAAGCTCAGTTTTCCCCTCCCTTTTGAGCCAAGGAGTGTGCTCTTTTTTTCGGTAACTATTCGACTACTAGCTGGCCGGATGCATTGCGATTTGCAGTATCTGTGTTACTATGATGGAATTCATGATTTCTGGCTATGGCGCTCGCAGTTTCGTTGGAAAGACATGGTGCGATCTCGATATTCTTTGGGCAATCAAGCATAGCTTGAGCATATCAGCAGGTTCTACGCACTCTCATTGGGTGGTAAAAACTCTGAAAAAGATTGCTTAGATTCGAGCACCAGAGGTTACCAGGGAATAAAATCTGCGCTTTTGTCGTTTGTCTGTTCTCTCATCTCCTTAGGGAGAGATCAATCATAATCACTTTTTCTTAAAAAGCTGAGATTGTAGTTTTTAAGAAGTCTCGGAGTTACTATGGAAGCTGCCATTGCTTTTGTGCAGGTAGTCCAGGAGATAGACAGAGGGGAATTTCCAGAATGACATGCTCAATCAGCTGGAATATATTTTACTTTGGACAGATAGCCATCACTTACTGTCCCTTCCTTGAAACCTTTAGGTTGGGCTATTCTAGTTTTTTTTTATGTTTGTTGATAAATCATAATTAGTAGGATAATTGCTGAATGATGCTGTCTGTTCACTGTGCTTAAGTTCTTATATATTGTGGGAAATGAAACAGGTGGAGGATACTTTTTTTCATAATCGTGTAATTGCCCTGTAGTATGCAGCGACCATGCTGTGCAGTCAGGCTATCAGCGGCCTGGAAGCAGCATTAATAACAAACAAGAGTTGGGAAAACTATGAGATTGATGTGAAAAGAGTGGGCAAATCATTCAGACACCTTGTGTTTTGAAAGATTATCGACTCCCCTTGTTAGAATCTCTTTGATCCACCCAATTAAGAAAGTACAATCACGTTTACCATGCTTTTTATTTAATAAAGAATTCAAATATATAGAAGCTAACTAGGAATGTATCAGTTTGTGTATTTGGCAGAACCAGGCGAGTGCCATCCGACCAATCTGTCACAACAAATGGAGTGACTGCCAAAACACGGTGGTGTGAGATTAAGTTTCCTGATGAAAATCCACGGGCCTTCTAATTCAAGCTGCTTGTTGCCTGTATGTTTATTCTTCATGTGACTGTGAAACATTATGAGCTGCATTTTGTGACCTGCGTATGCAGCTGAATAATATAAAAGTTATCCTCCCCAACGTTTTAGGGCATTGCAAGTATTGGATAAGATAACCTTGAAGACCAACCTCAAAAGGATAGTTAGGGTAACCCTTACTTATCCAATAAATTAAAAAATAAAAACCAGTTCGCCTTCTCATTATTCAACAAGTGAAATGTCCTGATGCAACTTCAATTGATGGTGAATTCCGTGTACAGTGAGGTGGCTGCTGAAGGTCATTGTCTTCATTGTCAATAGTTTTCTGCTGTTGAAGGTCATAATTTTTTTTATTAATATATGCTTTCTTTCCCTCCCTCTGCTGATGTCATTTATCTGCTGCTTCTGCTTCGAGAAACTTGTTATCTGGACAATACATGCCCATGCCACGTTAGCAGTTTATGGTTAAAATTGACCGGAATGACTAAATGAGTAAGTCGTCCAAAGGTTTATAACTAAATTGGCAAATCATCTAAAATATTTAAATGTTTAAAACTGAATTGGTTATAGTGCTGTAGATTTAGGATCTTGAACAATTATCCCTCCCATAAATCATTGGCAAGATGATTTCCATTTTTTTTCCTCGCAATCTAAAGCAAGAGGAGTTGTCCGTGGCGAATGCGACACCAAATTTGAGCATGTCCTGCTATGATGTCATGTGGTGGTGGCAGATGAGCAAACCGTCGCTTGGTATTTTGACAGTCTTCATTTGCAAACTGCCGAGGTAGTCGGATTACAACCTTATTGGACTTTTAATCAGGTCTTCACGTTATTGATGAAGGTGGAAAAGCAACACAAAGGAGACGAGAATGAAGTCAGAAGCCATCAACCAAAGAGGGATCCTTTCATCTTGAGAGTTCAACTTTAAAACCTTTGTCGGCATCGAAGGAAGCCGTTGAACAAAGGAAGAGCATCTAAAACCAATTAGCTAAGCGAAGCTAACGATAAATCATGACTGTTTGAACTGTCATGTGTTTGGTCTTATCGCCTCGAGTATCCTCGATAAAAAGATCATCTCTCTTGTACGAGATGAGCAACGGGGAGAATTGTAACGCTGTTGGAAATTATGGCTTTGAATTTAATAGAATAATCAAATCAGACTTTAAGGCGTGATATTACTAACAAGAAAAATTTCAAAGGTTATTTTGAAAAGTCATAAATAAAATTCGAAATAAAATGATATTAATAATTTTTTTGATAAAATAAAATTCCGAATTTCAAAATTTCTGAAATATGATAAGGATGTAAATACGATATCGACATTTTTACATAAGGATTTCATACATTAGAGATGTGCACACAATAGTTTGTGAGCAGCACCCACTGAAACTGATTCATCTCATGGATAGAGAATTGCAAAGAAAAAAAATACCTATCTATTCACGATTTTCATTATTTGCAAGTCAATTTGGAAATTCCATCGATCGATTGTGACATCACAATGTGAATCACGACGGTCTTGTCAAGGCTTCTTTATTGAGGTGCGCGAGATTGGTTTAAGCTTTAAAAGAGCAAAGAAAGTTGCTTTTCTTTGGAGAGTCTAAAGAGTGCGTTTGGTTGGACTTTTAGGGAAAGTTATTAGGAAAATGCAAAGGACTTTAAGTTGAAGAGGTTTTTCAGAATGCAAATTGCGTTTGGAAAATGGTAACCTAAAAGTCCCTTGCGAAATACCTTTAGCCAAAATTGTGTTTGGATAAGTTATATTTATAAAAGTCTTTATTATTAAAAAAAAATTGACCAAAGTGAAGGGCGGCGGCGACCGGCAAAGGGCAGCGGCGACCAGCGGCCATCGTTTGAGGTTGCGGACCTCAAGCGACCCCCTGAGACCACCAGCGAGGGCCACTTGGGGTCGGGCAACCGCCGGCGACCCAAGCGAGACCCTCGCTTGAGGTCGCGTGGCCTTGGCGAGGGTCGCCTGTGGTCGGGCGACCGCTGACGACCAGTGTAAGACCCTTGCCCGAGGTCACGAGGGTCACGCAATGCTAGCCAAGACCCTCGTCGAGGTCGCCAACCATAGGCGAGACCCTTGCCTGAGGTCACGTGGCCTCGGCGAGCTCGCCTATGGTCGACGACCTCGGCGAGGTCTCGGCCGGGGTTGCGCAACCCCGGCGTAGCGGCCCTTGCTAAAGGTCTCGCCCGGGTCTCGCGACCCCGACGAGACCCCGCCCGAGGTCATGCGGCCCAAGGGCTACCTGGCACATGACCTTAGGCCAGCATGACCTGCCGGTGACCAAATCTGGGTTTGCCAGAGGTCGCGCGACCTTCGGCGACCCAGATTCGGGTCGCGCGGTCTAGATACCCACCGGAGGTCGCGTGACCCACCGGTGACGGTCGCCGTGATCGTCACCGACCTCTCACTAGTTCGTCGCCCGCCCTCAGCAGCCCTGCACAAGATGAACAGCTCAACAAAGAAGATGAACGGCTCAACGAAGGAGATGAACAGTATAATGAAGGGCAAAGCCAAAGCCAAAGCCAAAGCTAAAAGCCCAAGGCATCCCGCCTTGGGCTTTCAGCCTTCAAGAGGCTGGCTTTCGCTCAAGGGGGTTTCAAAAAAATTTCCCAAACACCTAATACTTGGCCAAAAGGCCTTTAGGTGTCCAAAGGTACTTGGGAAAGCAGTTCCCAAACGCAGCCTAAATCAAGAGCAATAGTGATAGAGATTTCTATTTTAATTTTTCGTAGAGTTACTTGGTTAAAATCAGGTATAGCTACTCAGGAGAAAAAATAAATCAAAAGATCAATTTAGTTTTATACTGCTACAGCAAAGTATCTCTAGGTCAGTAAACAATACACAAATTAATATTTAAGTATTCACCTAATCTATTAGTGTTACTATCAGTGGGACAAGTTCCTTTTTCCTAATTAATGTAAACAATAGTGAGAATAAAGCTATGCCGTAATGTGGCTATACAATTTTATTCTAGTCACTTTGCTACTTGTATTTAGACTTATTCCCAAGTACTATTGGAGTTATATATGTCCGATCCGACCGAACATTTCTCTGCCGCCCAGAACAAAGAATAAAATAAAAATCAAACCTTTCTCTACGTTGTTCTCCATGTATAAATCTCATCTTGAGGAGAAATCTAAATATAGGAATCAAATATGGTAACACATCTAATACTATAATTGGATATGTGCTGTTTGGCTCATTTCTTTTACATTGCATAATTATGGATATGTGCTGTTTGCCTCATTTCTTGTACATTGCATAATTACCCTTACATGAAAAAGAAATTTAAAATTCAACCGCCAACTGAATTCAACAAAAGCGGGAAGAAAAATGCCAATTTACACCCTCAGAAATAGTGAAGTGTCATTTTTCTCCTCTCGCCCAATATGCATGAAAATTTATTCCTCGAAATTTGTTCCGTTCATGCAGCCTCAAAAGGTAGATTTTTTCTTCGTTTTCTGTTCTGTTGGTTAAGCAACTAAAAGTGGTCTGGCATTATTCGATTAGATCATGGTGAGTTTGGGGTAAAGCGAACCAATTTCCATCGAGTTAGGGAGCAAATTGTTACAAATTTGGGTACAAGCAGACTTCATTGATCAACTGTTCAATTTAGCTCCAGTTCACAAGCTTGGACTTCTTAATCACAATTACCATATCACTTGGCAATGGTCCTTTGTAAACAATACCATATCCTTCTTGGTCAACTATTATGCTCTCATTATAATTGTTGATGTCCTTTTCTAATTCTTCAATGCTAAATATTTTCACGGCTTTTGTAGTTGTGGCTCGTTCATCTAATTGTTGCGACAAAAGCAAGCACCCATTTTGCCACTCACCTTGGGGCTTGCCTCCGTTTGCTCACCTTGGGGCTTGCCTTGGTTTGCTCGCCTCATGGCTTGCCCTCATTTCATGGCTCGTTACTATTAATAGATATGCAATTTGAAATAATAGGTTTATCTTTTTAGAGAATATAAAAGATAAAATAAAAAAATTATTGGTTGGTCCGGGATTGACCATAGAATCAGTTTGATCCTCGATCCCAGGCTCCGAGTCAGTCCTTGGTTCCAAAAATTGGGGATCAACATTTTGTTAGTCGGTCTTTTGGTTAAGTGCTAGACTGGCCCAATCCAAATCATGATTACCCCTACTTATCTCGATTGAAATGGGAAAAGTATCTATCTCTGGCTCTTTAGGTAGGTCTGGTGGAACGGAGATCTTTCTAATCAGTTCTGTGTGCAGCTTCTGTTTTACATTCATATTCTCAGAATGTAGAGACAATGTGGAAAATCCTGACCTCTACTCAATGTCGTCGGTTGCGTTGCTTTATTTGATGCTTGTCCAAGTACCGGTTGATACGAAAAGCAGATTGATTTCCTTTGTCTTATACAATTTTGCCGGTGGGTCTCCGGGCCACATCAGTTATTTTATGTCGTTTCCTCTGTACTCAGCATTGACTTCAAACACATCTGAAGAAGCTTTCCCTTACATGGGATGACACAAAAATAAACTACGGATTCGGTAAACCCAGCTGATGCTCGGCAGCTGAGAATAAATGCGCTGTAAGCTACAATGACAAATCACTCGAAATCATATTCAAGTTAGGATCTGAAAGAGTAAGGGGGCTAGATTATTTGATTCACTGTCAGTACGATGGGCAGCAAAAATATGGAGCATAGTCAGTTCTATGCAGCTCTTCAACATTAGCAGTCGACTTCCAACGGTACAGTTCTTGCCCTCTCACACAGCAAGAACAGAATCTAATGTTGAAAAATTCCCATGAACATGCTGCATGAATATCGTACTTATTAGAAGCACTGCATGTGATGCTGTCCAAACGAGGAGAAAGTAAATCAAGTCGTATTAATAAATAACGAGCAAACAGATGTAGACATTAATTCAATTCTTCAACATCACTTGTTTTTTTCGAGAAATGCTCTTGAAGTTCAGGAAGCTGAGCAGAGTGTAGAACTGACAGCCTTACCGCGGCCGAGGGCTTGGGAAAATTTCTGTGGGTATGGAGAACCTGTTTCTGAAACACATTCGTTTGCCCATTGTTTCTTTCAAAAGAAGATGATTTCGATTCTTCATTTGTATAATAACAACGTTGAGGAGACAGCAGCAGATGTGATTAAATCATGTTTCTTAAATCCACGGCTTGATATTCAATGTTGAGCACTCGACGTTGTGTACATGCTCAACAGGGATGACTGCACACCCCTCAATCTTTTCTAAGGACAGAAAGTCAATACGCGTGCTTCAACATAAGAACCAATTGTTAGCTCCTGAACTGCTATTACGTAAGGCCGTGATATTGCAGATCAATAATTCGTCAATTGCAGTTCTTTTATTCATCTCGATTGTTTCTTGAAACAATTTTGTGTCCCTGTTACGGATCAACATTTTGATGAAGAGCAGCCAGCAGCTATAAGAAAAGTCATACGAATCAAGAGATTTAAACGATTAAATTTGAACGAATACACATCTGAATTGCAATAAGTAGAAAAAAAGAAAAGAAGGTAAAACAATATTAAAGGGACGAAAACGAACAAAAGATGATGGAGGGGGTGGACTCAACATGTGAAGGTGCATTGGGGGAACGAGATCCAACTTGGCGTGTGCTCGTTCCCATCTCACCTTATCATAATATAGAATTACCTAATATTTTCTCAAGGTTATTGTGCAATCTCGTGAGAATAGGAAATAAAATAAAATAAAAGGAAAGAAAAGTATGTTTGGATTCTGTTTCCTAATCCCAGTCCGCGTCGACTTCCATATAAGTGCTGATAGACAAGAAAACTCTATCTCAAACAATTTACCCAAAGGTCCGCAACCCTCGAAGAAAAAGCAGATCCTCCTCTTCTTCCCCTTGTTTCGCTTCCCATGGATCTGAAGACGCTGCTTCATGGCAGTTCGTGCGGAATCGATCCCCACCATCATCATCATCCTTGTCGTGAAGCATTCATCTTGCAGTTCACCTATGTAATCGGCAACGCCATCATCCTTCTTCCGACGTCCATGCGAGATTCGTCTACCTTCAGATCGCTAGTGCTGTCCATCATGCTCGCCTTCGCATCAGCTTACGTCTCACTGCTGTTGATCCACCTCGGGAAGGCGGGTTTCGCCGAGAGAATTTGTCGATGGACTTCCATGGTTGCCATGGCTGCAGTTCTAGTGTCGCTCCTGTCCCCCTTGGCTCTCCCTCAATGGTGAAGCATAAATTCCGTCGAGTTCCCTCCGAAAGTTCAATTTTTTAGGCTGTAGCAACCAAAAAAAAAAAAAAAAATACAGAAAAATAATATGTTTTCCTTTGAACTTTTCTTGTACTGAACGAATGAAATTTGTTTTCCTTTGATCTCTCCTGTGCTGTGTGATTCTCTCTCTTCTCTTCTCCTCTTCTCTCTCTTGTCTACGACCAGCTATGGATTTTCCGTATTTCTGTGTAACATGAGTAGAGAGAAGTTATGGGAATTATGGCAGGTGGGCATGGACTGATCGAAGATTAGGAAGGACGAATGCCGCCGCGTTTTCGTTTCTGCCACCTTTTTTTTTTTATCAGTCCTACTCTATTCCTATTCTACACTCACTCTCGACTTTTGCGCTACCTTGCGGGGGTGGGAGTCGAAACCCACTCCTGAAACTTACGCGTCCCCACCCCATCCCCCTGAGAAGGTGGGGATTTGAACCCCTCACCTCCCTCTTCCATGTTGGAAGGGTGGCCACTGGGGCGAACCCCCAGTGGTTCGTTTCTGCCACCTGAAGTTGTTGTCATCTACATCGAAACACAATCTTCAGATTACTCCGTTCTTATCTTGGTAGGAAACTAAAAGGACAGGATCCCCCTTCATCCTGAAATGTGATCTTCGAATGAACACTGCCCCCTGATTATTAGCCCAGATGCACCGGATGGTTTCGCACGGTCCAGACACAAAACTTTAACGAGGCTCATCTCTAAGAAACCAGGAATATTTGATACCTTTGTTCTTGAATGAGACAAATATATATATCAGTAGTTCCCTCTTTTGGTAGTAAAAGAAAAAAAGGAGAAAATTATCCAAAAATCCTAAATCTATTGTACAGTAATTAATTCAGTCTTAAACTTTTTAATTATGTCAATTTAATCCTAAACTTTTTGACAACTCATCAATTAAGTCTTCAATCTTTCGATAGTGTCAATTTAATTCTAAATTTTTTAACTAGTTACCAATGTAATCCTTTTAACTAATTTCAACTAGAAATTGCCAATTTGACAGTCTAGTCTATGTCGGCTGTCCTATGTGGTGCTACCAAGGCTAACGTGGATAATTTTTTTATTTCTTTTAAAATTTTTCCCAACTTTTTTATAATTTTCTTTTCGTAATTTTCTTTTCTTTTTTACCTTCACAAGGTCGTTGGCCTCTAGCTGGGGGTTGGCGACTTCCCCAGTTGTAGCCATGAAAAAGGTCTCAATGCCCTCGCTGTGGCCCGCAAAAGCTTGGGCAAGTGTCGCAACGTCCTTGCCAAATCTAGCAAAGCGAGGGTGTCATAGCCCTCATCAACCACAATGAGCCCTCATCAACCACAATGACCTTGATCTGATGAGGGCTTTGTGGCACTCGCCTAGGGGCTAGCAGAGGTTGCTAGCGCCCCGGTGGTCATGTGAAGAAAAACATAAAATAGAAAGAAAGAAAAAAAAAAAGAAAATTTGAAAATCAATAATAAATTTCTGAAAATTTTAACAAAAATTATAAATTGTCAATTTTAGATATTTCTAGCCAAAATTAGTTAGAATGACTACATTGGTGATTCGTTAAAATGTTTAGGGCTAAATAAGCAAATCATCAAAAAGTTGAGAACTAAATTAGCATGATTAAAAAATTTAAGACTGAATTGGCAAATTGCAAAAATGTTTAGGATTGAGTTGGCTACCGTACAAGAGGTTTAGAATTTTTGGATAAATTTTCCTGTGAATGAGGACATTAGTCATAAGTGATTTTGCCTTGTTTTTTTTTTTTTTTTTTTTTTTGTTGGGGGGGTTGATTTAGTACTCCTTGAGGGTACACAATTGTTCCTTCGGAGTCAAGCCAGCTTAGGAAAGGCTACTAAGAAAAAAAAACTCCGAGCACTTGCATTCATATGTTGATTTAGTACTCCTTGTTACATTTTGCACTTAGAATATTCATACATATTACATTTTGCACTAAAAAAAATCATGCATATATGCGTGGAGACCTAATATGAAACTATAGTTCGAAACTTCTTTTAGAGCTCTTATTGAACACCCCATTACGAGCTTAATATGGATAACAACAGATCCGTTGTAATGCAATGTGTAGATATTTGCACTTAAATAATTTTGCACATATCTATTGTTGAGACCCAATATGAAACTTAAATAGTTCAACAATTTTGAAAAACTTATAATCAATACAACATGTCCATAATGAGTCCAACGTAGATATCGGAACGCAAGGCACATGTACACTATGTTTCTTGAACTTATATATAGTCCCAACCTAATATAAATTTTGGATAAAACACGATGAGAACATCACTTATAAACTTGATTCGCGTTTATGTATATGATTTATTGAGCTTACCCCATAAGTATATGAGATCTGAAACGATTCTTATTCTAGGCACGGGGAAGTAAAAGAAATATGCGTGCCAATTTTGTGTTTGCTATAATCTAATCGAATCATTATGGATGCATTAAAATGAGAGAATCTATTCATAAATTCAACAGCGGATATGCACTAGGGTACTTGAGCTCGTTGATGGAGTAGGTAATTAGCACATGTAAAGTACTTCGAATGTACAATATGTTCTTTTTTATTAGAAATAAACTTAGCTATTAATAAGCATAAGATAATACATATAACAAGACCAATGGAATTGAGTTGGGGAGCCGCGAAATACAACAAGTAGACGAAAGAAATCAGTTGAAGTAGTATGAAGTACAATTGTTGAAATAATCACATCAACATTTTCCCCTGTAAAACCAATATAAACATATTCCTTATGCTTATTGATTTACATATACCAGTAAAAGTGCACAGACCTCGCGTTTATATAGAAATCGACATTAGAAATATATATATATATATATATATATTAAATCGCGTTATTGCAAAATATTAGGATTATCAATCAATGGAAAGTAATTATTGATACAATACGAAGAAATGGGAAGCACATATACAAGGAAAGATACCGATATCTCAAGATTGAAGTACATGGCTGATAAAGCATCCACAGAATATTTCTTAAACAACTAATTTGGGGTATTTTGGTAAGGAGCTATTTTCTTGATATAATAGTAAACCATAGTGAAAAGCTAAAGCAAATTAACAAGAAATCAAGAAGAGATAATATAGTCATCACAGATACTAGATATACAAAAAGTAAATCAACAGGGTTCATGAATCTAGTATATTGTTTCTGGGCACTTCATCAACATTATTTTGCAACTCGCGTAAAAAGGCAAATAAAGAGATTGCGATGTCTCATATCATAGAAATTTGGACTGAGACAACTGAATGCATCTTCATCTCGCTGGTAAGAGTGATTGATCCTCCTCCATTGACGTTAGCTCTACTTCTGCATTCAATTGCATCGACATGGGAATCACACTCGAAGCATAGATAGATCCAATTCTAATGCGATCGATCTCTTCTTCATTTTGCCGGGCGACCATGGGATTTCGTAGCGATCGTACTCGTTCCAATTCCATCGCCACTTGCTTCATTGTAGGCCTGTACCTTCCATGACGTCTTAAGCATCTTTTTGCCAAGTTGGACACTGCAATAATTTCTTCGTTCTCGCCATGGTCTAATACCTCCTTATCAAGAACGTCGAACAAGCGATTCTCCTCCATTGAAATGATGAAGTATGAGGCTAGATTTCTGTCCTCTTCTGCCCTATGTTGAGAAATTGGCCGTTCTCCAGTTAGTAGCTCGACAAGGACAACCCCAAAGCTATATACATCACTCTTGTCTGTAAATTGACTTGTTTGGTAGTACTCAGGGTCCAAATATCCAAAGGTTCCTTGCACCGTTATGGTCAAGTGTGTTTGGTCAATGGGAATCAATTTGGAAGCTCCAAAATCCGCCACTTTGGCTCGATATTTTTCATCCAAAAGTATATTTGATGACTTGATATTACGATGATAAATCGGTATTGCTGCATCAAAGTGCAAATATGAAAGAGCCGCAGCAACTTCATTGGCAATTCTTAATCGCATTTCCCATGAGATGGGAAATTCTTCATCTGGATCATGAAGATAGCGGTAGAGAGTTCCATTGGGGACAAATTCATAAACCAGAAGAGGGATTTCACTCTCCAAACAGAATCCTAATAGCTTGACCACATTTCTATGATTGATTCCAGAGAGAATAACGATTTCGTTGACAAACTGTTTGACTTGTCCTACATCAATAACCTTGTATTTCTTGACTGCAACTACCGTTCCGTCTATCAACATTCCTTTGTAAACAGTTCCTTGACCACCTTGACCCAATATTCGATTCTCATTGAAATGATCGGTAGCCATGTCTAACACCGTTGAGGCGAATAACTTGCCTTTGTCCACATGATTGTCTTCAATAGAAGTTAGGCGTTGTTCCAACAAAAATCCGCCGTTACGTTCAAAGAACTTTTGTTTGAGCTTTGCCTCACGCCTTCTTTTGATGTATTTGTCCAACCACCAACAAAGCAAAAGCAACATTATGGCTCCGGCACCCGTGCCTGCCCCTGTGTCCAAAAAAGTCAACGGGAATTGCTACGTCATCGTCAACAAATTAGCTTCCACTAATTTAACAGGTGCTTTTAAGCTTTGAAGAGAGAGAGAGAGAGAGAGAGAGAGAGAGAGAGAGAGAAGGCTTAGCTCAACAAAATAATTCGGAAATATTATGCATCATTTATGGGTGAGAAACAAAGATACAATCAAATTGTTAAAAGCATAGACTATGAAATTACAAATAAGATTATCCAAGAAATCCTAAACTTATTAAAAGACAATCAATTTAGTCATAAATCTTTCAATTGTTCCTGTGACATCCCGAATTTCCAATTCTATTTTCAATAAATTGAAACGGGCATTTCATCTGCACGCATATAGTTCTTTTCCCTGAACTGATCACTCATGGGATAACTAGTCTATCGGGTGAAGCCATTAAGAAATTCTAATGCATCGGACTCGAGAATTTGACCAGGAAACGATCTTTCGACCAAGTTAATCTGCAAGGGCTATTACGGCACAGTTAAAGATCGATTAGAGACCGGAGATAGGTCGACTCGATAGAGGCATGTGATCGAGTGTGGGTGATTCCACCAGATCGCACAATTCTTGTCGATCGGCACTAGGTCGGCTTTTCTGTTGTTTGGGTACCCTGTGTTCGTGTTTGAAACCTTGAGATTTTCTCGATAACCGAGAGTCGCCAATGTGTCAAAGATGTACATTGTGGCTTGAATTGATCAATCACAGGTCAAATGCACGAAAATTTCTAAAAGCTACCCGGTAGATCAGGACGCGCTAATATCGTGCCAGAGTGAAATTACCATGAAATTGAGATCGAATTCAGAAATTGGAAGTCATGGTGTGTCACAAATCATTTTAGGAACATCGACTCATCTCCAGAGGATTTTTCATGCAAACCGAGTTTTTCAGCAAAATAATCAAAGTATGGTTAATTTGGCTCGAGAAATTGGAAGGCTCGCTTTTGGTCGTGCTTTTGGGATCTAAATTTATTTTTGGGTCAAGTGATTATGTGTATTTAAGTGTGGTAACATTGGATTAATTTTATGGACTTTAATTCGGTTCAATTAGAAGGAAATTGAATGAATTAGGTGGTGCAAAAATCCATGCCACGGCGGAAAAATAAATTGCAACCATTGGACTAAGGTTGTGGAGAGTTAGTGGGGCATGACATCATGTCATGGTGAGGTCATTTGTGGATTAAAGAAAGATACAAAAAGAAAGAAAAGAAACCCCATTCTCTCTCCTCTCTCCTCCTCCTTCTTCTTCTTCTTCTTCTTCTCCCACGGAGCTTTCTTCCTCCATTGTTTTTCTGCAACTTCCTTCAAAAAAACCAGCAGCCAAGAGGAGCTTGGAAGGGGGAGGAGGAAGCAGCAGCCGCCGGACCACCGCCGCCGCCGCCGGACCGCCGCCGCGCGCCGAACGCCGCGCGCCGCGCCGCGCGCCGCGCCAGCCGTCCGCACGCTGCCCGCGTGCCGCCCAGCCCCTTCGCGCCCCCTTCGCCGCCCCTTCGCCGCCACACGTCGCCGCCAGCCCGCCGCCGCCGCTCCTCCACCTCCTCCGCGCCCGAGCCGCCCCTCTCCCCCCTCCGTTCGGCCATGGACGAACCTTGAATTTCCAGCTTAGATCTGGAAGTTCAAGGCCCTCTTTGGCCGTCTTCCCGGCCCGGTTGCTCGGCCCGCCTTGAGGAAAGTCAATCCTCACGTCGGCCCGGTCGTTTTGGCGTGCTCGGCTCGCTAATCCGGTGAGTTTAACTCACTAAACCTTGATTAGAGGGTTAATAATACCCTAAATGTGCTTAGCCTAAGTTAATTGTGTTTAGGGGTTAGTTTAGTTTATTTAAATGTGATTTGGATTAAGAGGTTTAATTAGTTTTAAGTGGGTTTAGTTTAAGGTTAATTAGGTTTATTTATTATAAACCTTGATGTGTCTTAAATGGTTTTATTTTTGATTTATTTTTATTGTTTCGAAATTCTGGGAAATAGAATAATATATTATATTCCGAAATTTATTAAAATATTATTTTATTAAAAATAAAAAAAAACTCGAAAAATTATTTTTGACTCAAATTGCTAAGAATTTCGGGCCGATCGTCGCTGTGCTCTTAGAATTTGAATTTGATGAACGGAAGTGGTAAAATTGAATGTCGGCTATTATTACTTTAAAAAAAAAAAAAACTCGAAAAATTATTTTTGGCCTCAATTGCTTAAAATTTTGAGCTGATCGATGCTGTGCATTTAGAATTTAAATTTGACGAATGGATGTGATAAATTGAGTTTTGATTGTGATAAATAGGGTTTTTAGTCCTAAAAACTCAAGTGTTGGATTTTGATACAGAAATTTGATTGTTATGGTTTACTATTGAAATTGAAGTATGTGATTGAATTGTGGAATGTTCGGAAGTCAATAATGATTTGTCGTGTGCTGGTTGATAGACTCGGGTCGCAGTAGTGGCTAGGCCGACTGGACCTGTATTCTTTGTGGATTGCCGTCAGTGTAGTGACGTGATTCGGATCGCAGTAGAGGCTAGGCCAACTGGATCGATGCCTGGCATTAATGTCAGAAGATAGCTGAATTGCGAGTAGGCTATGCCCTTGGGTGGCAGTGAATAATAATTGGAATGCGTGTCGAGTGTATTTATGATTTCTATGAAAGTGTTGTCGTTCCAATTATTTAAACTCTTATTATCACCTGAGTTTGCGTGATATATATATATATATATATATATATATATATATATATATATATTGTGCTAAGCTGCAGGGAGGAATTAAGACGAGGTAAGTCTTCTGTGTGATGTGGCTAGGCCACTCGGGGTGTATTTTCTTTCTAATAGGGGTTTATGGGGTTGAACTTGCTTAGACATTGTCTCATCCCGGTTTGGGGATTAAAATTTCAGGTCCCCTGGTGGATGGAGCGGCTAGATAGCTTTGGTTGGCTCTGAGGAGTTGCGGAGGTGAAGTCAAAAGGATTGGAGAACGTGTCCGACTTGTAGGTCGTAGGACAGTTCCTTTTTAAGAGCCGGTCTTTTGTAGACTTTTGGCTGTAGGCCTTTGTTTGTAATTCTGTTGAATTTTGAAAGTGTTATGTTGAGGTTTTGCTTCCTGATTTTCTATCCCGTATTTCATTGTCAGGGTTTTTATAATACGTTCCGCATGCGTATAATGAATTAATTGGGTCGGCGACACTACTTGGGAATGTCGCATTTGTATGACCATGGTGGGATGTTCACGTGTCTCGGGGTTCGGGGCGTGACAGTTCCAATTTAGTTCTAAACATTTTGATGATTTACCAATTTAGTCCTAAACTTTTTATCGATTTATCAATTTAGTCATTCTCATCAATTTTGGCCAAAAATCACTAACCATCCTACGTTGCATGACTTGTGTTAATGTGGACAATTTTTACAATTTTTTTTTTGCTTTCATTTTATTTTTTATTTTTTCCTTTTTCTCTTTACCAGCCTCGGGCGTGGGTTGTAGTCATTGGCCTCAGGTGAGGGATGCCTATGCTTGGGTCGCCAAGGGTAACCCTTGCAAGCCCAGGCCTAGGCTGCCCTTGCCCGAGGCCAGCGACCTTCGCCCACCATCACCGAGGCTTAACAATGACCGATGGAGGGAAAAAAGGGAAAAAGAAAAAGAGAGGTAAAGAAAAAGTTAGAAAAAATTTAAAAGAAAAATTTCAACATCATTGACCAAAAGGACTAAATTAGCAAATCATCAAAAGTTTTAAGATTGAATCGACATTATTAAAAGATAGAGGACTAAATTGGTAAGTTATCAAAATGTTTAGGAATAAATTAGCATAATTAAAAGATTTAGAGCTGAATTGATCGCCATAAAATAATTTTAGGACTTTTTGGATAATTTTTCAAAAAAAGAAAAAGAAAAAAAGAAGCACATGCAAATCCACAATTCAATCGCCTTCTTTCAACCCATCAAAAAAAAAAAAAATCACCTTCTTAATTTTACTGCTTACTTCATTTGAGAAATGGGGACCCCAAAAAAAGAAGCAATTGCGCATGTACTTGGGGAACGCAATGAGGAGGGGCGGGGCTGTGCACAAAATAAAGAGGACAGTGATGAGAGAAAATTGGATAGTTACACCGGACCAAGGAAATGGGACATACCTGGATTGCACAAAATAAAATAAAATAAAAACTATTAGTAATTAATTGTTCCTTTTCGATCTGAGCTGTGCTGCCATAAATGCCGTTGGCGTCGCCGCTTACTACTACAAGAGACCATCCCATGATGGTTGCATGAGTAGCACCGACACCGACACACAACACCCGACACGACACGACGCGACACACCGATACATCATTTCTAAAAAAAATTTAGAATTTCGACGCGTTAGAACACGTTGTATATTAAATATATATTTGATATATAAATAATAAATTATTATTTTTATGATTATTTCAATCAAATTAATCTGATTCAAATTCACAAACAAATAAATAATAAAAAATTATATAATAAATTTACATTAAAAACATTAATCTACTATTTATTAATATCCTTCATTGTTTCAATTTGACAAATTCAACTCAATTTCAATAAATCCATAAAAAATGGAAAGAAAAAAACAAGTAATTCACATTCTAGACTTCGGTGTCAGACGTGTTGGAAAAAAGAAAAAGAAAAATCTTGAGGGTAAATTGTGTATTAACGAAAGTCAGATTCAAAAGAGAATAGAAGAAAATATTAGATTTTTATTCTTTCCTAATTTGTTATTTGTATTATTGATTTTTATTTTTCACACACACACACACACACACACACACACACACACACACACACACACATATATATTGACCCTTCATTTATTGAAATTTTTTAAAATTAACCTCTCATGTCGGAATGTGTGTCGGAGACTCGCATGTTGAATTTTGACTCGAGTGTTAAAAAGTGTTAGAAAAATTAACCAATTGTTGGAATTTCCAATACATGTTTACCGAGTGTTGGAGAGTGTTCGAGTGTCCAAGAGTGTCGGACACATGTCAAAGTATCCGACACGACATAAAGGCTTTGGAAAGTGTCAGTGTTTCCTAAGTGGTTGCAACTTTCAGGGAACATCGTTGAGGGACTCTCTCTCTCTCTAGATTTGAGGTCATGAAACCACCACGGTGTCGCACTCCCTAGGCGGCAACAGGAACCACCGCGGTATATGGTCGTCTGGTCACCATTCTCTCCGGTCTCCCCTCATTTTCTTTTTCTCTATTTCCAGCCAGCTCTCTCTTTATGGGTTTAGTTTCTTTCTTCAAGTACTTTTTATTTATTTATTATTTATTTGAAATTTTTCTGTTGAGTTTTGAGTTCTCTTTATTGTGACAGAGAGATCAGTTCATCATCAAAATCAGCGGATTTAAATAGTGCTCTTTGAGACAGACACCCAAGTAAAATGAAAGAACATACCAACAAGTATATGCCCCAAATGTGATGGATTAGCAGTGCATCCTTGCCCACCCTTCCTGCCATCACCATAATAACCCTTGGGGCATGAACAAATATAACTCCCATCAATGTTATGGCAAATTCCGCTGCACTGGCTCTTCTTTTGATCAGCACATTCGTCAATATCTACAAAAACACACACACATATCCAAAGTGATGAACGTAAGACGAAATGGAAAGGATGACGATAAGTTACGTTTAATCTTTCTCAGGGTATATCAGTAGTAAGGATAAAGTAAAGAACGTCAATTTGAAAATACCTTGACAACCATTCGTGAGATACGGATTGCCGTGGAACCCTTCTAAACAAGTGCACTTGTACCCCACTCCATTTTCAGCATCGGTACAATTGGTATTCACGGTGCACATGTAGTTCCCACTGCTCTTGGTGAACTCGCAATTGTTGTCCCCTACTGCCCAGTCGAGAACCAAGGGAGCCGTCGGAAGTTCAAGTCGCCGAAGATCATCAGAACTGAAGTTGTAGAAACCATTCGCCGCAACAAAAGCATAGCTGCAAGGGTTGAAATCCAAGACTTTTTCATGACTTTTGTAGCTAGAAAGGGAGATATTGTAGTTGAACAAGTTCATAGGTATGCTCGTCTCGCAGCAACCCATACCCGAGCACGAGCCATTAATCACTCTGGAAATGTTATCGCATGTCGAGATACATCCAAAGGCGAAATCGCCGTAAATGTCCAAGAAGGTCGCATACGTGTCGCATCCGACACCTATGAACTTGTTCTTGGTGTCGGATATGGGGAAGTCACTGAGGGTGAGTTCGGGAGAGTAGCTTAAAGAATCAATACACCCTGGAGAGTCATAGCAGCGTCGGCCGATCCACGTGTTTACTCGCATCTCGTGATCCTCGAGAGAGATGTCGAGTATTTGCAAGCGACCTCCTTCATTATCTATATAAGGCTTTGGAGGGTTAGTAGAGTCATCACAAACAACTCTAAAAGAGGAACTTCCGATGCGGCAGTCGGATACACTGTCACTCAATCCGAAGGGATATGGAATCGAGATGTTTCCACAAGTGCTTCGGCATCCGGGCTTCGTTATTGAAACATCAGCTTCTGCTATATGGATGTGGCATGCACCCAATACGACGGTCCCAAGCACGACAACTCTCGAGAGAAGCTCCTGGATGAACATGGTTCTTCAAACTCTTACAATTGTCTTTTGATAAATTAACTTGATAGGATCGAGGGCATACACAAAAATAGAAGTAAGATGGTCTTCTTATATAAAACCACATACATGGGCTGAGATCTGATCATTGCTAAGCCAAAAGGACTTTGGGAGTCTGAAATTGATTTTTAGAGATTTTTTGAGGGTCACCTGTAAAGTTTCCGGTAAATGCCAAGTCAATGGGGTTGGTTTCCTCAACAACTTCTCATGCACGTTAATACGTCAAATCGGGATTTCCTTGACAACTTCTCATGCACGTTAATACGTCAAATCGGGATTTGTCGTTGCCCGCCAACTTTGACAGCATTGTTGATAGAAAGTATCAATGATGCTGGCTGCTGTCATTATATTGCCAAGACTTGAGAAGTCAAGCAAAACAAGAGAAAGCGTATGCAGGGCGGGAGAGATCACACCCCAGAACAGGAGAATGAGAAAGAAGAAAAATCAACAAGAGCAGACTGGTTTGAGCGGATGATTGTGTTCATGAAAATGTGTTTCGAGGTGCATGGATTTAGACTAAAAAAAAAAATTGTATTTTGCTGTCAATAGACTATATATATGCACTCTAGAGAAGAATAACGGGTAGCTTCAAAATAATTAATCAACTAGCTTTGTTGCGTTGCAAAATTAAGATTTCAAAATAAGATTCCATTATATACTTTTAAATTAAGAAAATGTATGTTGCATGTGGATTTTTTTCCTTTTTTTGGATTAGAATTTCTAATTAATATGGATTGTGGTTGACATGTATTTGCAAAGAATTATCATTGCAAAGAATTTTATTTTTTTTCTTTTAATTTAATACCTGTGTTGTCAATATTTTGTTACATCTTCATAATTTTGAGGAGCGTCCTATCACTCCCAGATCATACTCCCTAATTAACTCTATATATCATTCTAAATTAAATCTGACCAATGTATATTTCCCCTTTGTCGGGCTATATACTCTCATAATGATGCATGACAAGTACGAATATGTTCTATGCATATAATTAAGTACGAAGAAGCTGGTCTAGGTTGGACTTCACTTCACCAAGATTCAATTTCGCGGAAAATGCCGAGAACACCAAAAAGCCTATCCTTCATTTTAGGCGGGGGGGTGGGTCATAATTTAGTAATAGTTTCATTTTTCGCATGGAAACGATGGGGGTTTGGGTAAACGAGATGCATATGTCTCGCATCGAACCAGCTTTAGATGTCCCGTAAGTCCAATAATCATAACAATACAAATATAAAGAAGCTTAGTATTTGATCACGTGATCTTATAATTCGTAATAATAACCTAATGTACGAGGATATGTTAGCTTCTTTGGCAGAATGCATAGTGAGTTCTGTAATTGAAAAAAAAATCCTCACACCAAGACTTTTTGTTTTGTGAAAAATGAACGATTCTAAAAACATTCTCTTAAAATGATATTTTATATCTCTTATATAAATGAGAGAATAAAAAAGATTTTCATTGGGCATGATGAGACAATTAAATGGCCATAACTCATAGCCACTTACATGAGACGATTTAGTGATAAATCCTCGTGTGACAAAATCTTCCGCTAAAGAGGTCTAGCAATTTCGACCTGTCCACACAGCTACTCGCATCTCACGATCCTTGACAGAGATGTTGAGTATTTGTATGTTAGTACTTTTATTGACCATATAAGGTGCGGGAGGGTCACTAGAGTCATTGAAAATCGACAATAAACGATGGGGCTTTCAATGCGGCAATTAGAATTAGTGTAGCTCAATCCAAAAGAGTGTGGAATCGAGAGATTTCCACGGGAACTTTGGCATCCAGGCTTCGTCTTTGAATCACCAGCTTCTGCTATGTGATTGTGGTATGACCATGGTTCTTCCTTCAACTCTCTGCATATGCTATGTTTTTTTTTTTTTTTTTGTCTTTTGATGGATTAATCTGATGGGTTGGGGCGTAAGCAAGGAGAAGGAATGTGGGTTTTGTCTTCATTGTTTTTCTTTTGGGTCAAGTAGCCGTAGTTATGGGCTCAGTTCAAGCTGCGGAGTTAACATCAGCTGGTCCTAGACACTTGCATGAGACATTTCAATGATAATTTCGCGTGTGACGAAGTCTTGTGCCGTGCGTTGCACGGTTACATTTTCCAAATGCATGATTTATCCGACACATTCTTCTTGGAATCCTTTGTCATTATTCATCGGGAGGAGCAAGCTAGTGTGAGCCAGAGACTGGAGTACTCTTGTCTAATAAAAGCTGTTCTTACTTTCCAAATTGTCTCTCTCCCTCCATGGGAAAACAAAAGTCTGGTCTTCTCCTTTCCCAATCAATCTTTGATAGTTGGTATATTCGGGCAAAACTTAAAAGTTGATGGGAAAGGAGAAGACCTGCACCCCTCATCTTTTACAAAGAAAGAGTCCCTTGATAAACTCTATAATACGGCAATTCCAAAACAAATTATTGCTCTATATCTCTTGATTGTTAAACACAATTCCTTCATTTTTTTTAACGAATTTCATCGGTTGAACAACAAGAATTAATGAGAAACTTAGAAATTTCTCTCTACGATATCCTTGAATTTCTTTATAGACCCTTTGAAAATCCCAAACTACCTATTGGTAATGGTGTGTGTACCAACTCATTAATTTATCAATTAGGACTTCCGTCCTCACCACCACAAGCATCTACAAGTTTTTTTTCACTAGGGCCCTTGGGTTTTGATTTCTTAAAATAGAACAAAACTTCCCTTATTTTCTTTCTAAATAAACTTAAAGTAATTGTCCAATTTTGAAAATATTGTGAAAAATTACATACATCCTGTATTGAATTGATATGTTTCAAAAAAGATTTTTAAGAATTTTACGTGATAAAAGTTTGAGAAAGATTTTTAAAAAATGAAAAGAAAATAGTTAAAATCATGGGAAAATGTTATCAAAAACTCTAAATTATACCCACTAGGGCCCTTGGGTTTTGATTTCTTAAAATAGAACAAAACTTCCCTTATTTTCTTTCTAAATAAACTTAAAGTAATTGTCCAATTTTGAAAATATTATGAAAAATTACTACATACTGTGTCGAATTGATATGTTTCAAAAAAGATTTTTAAGAATTTTACATGATTAAAGTTTGACAAAGATTTAAAAAAAATGAAAAGCAAATAGTTAAAATCATGGGAAAATGTTATCAAAAACTCTAAATTATACCCACTGTAACATATCTACTATAAAAAAAATTTTGCGTTACTAAAAAGGTGAACATTGTATATGTGTAACACATTTACCCTCTATTAGGGATTTGTAAACGAAAGGCAAACATTGTTGATAGAGTGCCACATGGCTTAAGTAAAATGAAAACGATGTCATTTTGATTGAAAAATAATTTGAAGAAATCTTGATGGTGAGTTAATGTATCGTGCAAGTACAAATTTGGGGTTTTTAATGTAAAAAGAAAAATTTTAGGGTAAATATGTTACAGTAGGCATCGTTTGGATTTTTTATATTACAAAAGAGAATGTATTCAATAGGAAATTAAAAGCCGTATTGTGTTGCCGATTTGAGAGCTTACCTTGTACTCTAACAATTATAGCGCACATAAATAAATAGAACGTCTCTTTTTTTTTTTTCTTTTTTCTTTTTATAAATAAACTCCATAATAGGTAGAATTAATGAATGTAATATCTTTTAATACGCTATCATAAGGATATTGTGGCAGAACTTCAATTAGATATAACAAATGTGCGGGAGGGTCACTAGAGTCATTGAAAATCGACAATAAACGATGGGGCTTTCAATGCGGCAATTAGAATTACCGTAGCTCAATCCAAAAGAGTGTAGAATCGAGAGATTTCCACGGGAACTTTGGCATCCAGGCTTCGTCTTTGAATCACCAGCTTCTGCTATGTGATTGTGGTATGACCATGGTTCTTCCTTCAACTCTCTGCATATGCTATGTTTCTTTTTTTTTTTTTGGTCTTTTGATGGATTAATCTGATGGGTTGGGGCGTAAGCAAGGAGATGGAATGTGGGTTTTGTCTTCATTGTTTTTCTTTTGGGTCAAGTAGCCGTAGTTATGGGCTCAGTTCAAGCTGCAGAGTTAACATCAGCTGGTCCTAGACACTTGCACGAGACATTTCAATGATAAATTTCGAGTGTGACGAAGTTTTGTCCCGTGCATTGCACGATTACATTTTCCAAATGCATGATTTATCCGACACATTCTTCTTGGAATCTTTTGTCATTATTCATCGGGAGGAGCAAGCCAGTTGGAGCCAGAGACTGTAGTACTCTTGTCCAATAAAAGCTATTCTTACTTTCCAAATTGTCTCTCTCCCTCCCTGGGAAAACAAAAGTCTGGTCTTCTCCTTTCCCAATCAATCTTTGATAGTTGGAATATTAGGGCAAAACTTAAAAGTTGATGGGAAAGGAGAAGACCTGCACCCCTCATCTTTTACAAAGAAAGAGTCCCTTGATAAACTCTATAATACGGCAATTCCACAACAAATTATTGCTCTATATCTCTTGATCGTTAAACACAATTCCTTCATTTTTTTTAACGAATTTCATCGGTTGAACAACAAGAATTAATGAGAAACTTAGAAATTTCTCTCTACGATATCCTTGAATTTCTTTATAGACCCTTTGAAAATCCCAAACTACCTATTGGTAATTGTGTGTGTGCCAACTCATTAATTTATCAATTAGGGCTTCCATCCTCACCACCACAAGCATCTACAAGTTTTTTTTTTTCACTGGGGCCCTTGGGTTTTGATTTCTTAAAATAGAACAAAACTTCACTTATTTTCTTTCTAAATAAACTTAAAGTAATTGTCCAATTTTGAAAATATTGTGAAAAATTACATACATCCTGTATTGAATTGATATGTTTCAAAAAAGATTTTTAAGAATTTTACGTGATAAAAGTTTGACAAAGATTTTAAAAAAATGAAAAGCAAATAGTTAACATCATGGGAAAAGGTCATCAAATACTCTAAATTATACCCATTATAATATATTTACTATAAAAAAATTTTGCGTTACTAAAATGGTGAAAATTGTATATGTGTAACACATTTACCCTCCATCAGGGATTTGTAAACGAAAGGCAAACATTATTGATAGAGTGCCACATGGCTTAAGTAAAATGAAAACGATGTCATTTTGATTGAAAAATTATCTGAAGAAATCTTGATGGTGAGTTAATGTATCATGCAAGTACAAGTTTGGCGTTTTTAATGTAAAAAGAAAATTTTTAGGGTAAATATGTTATAGTAGGCATCGTTTGGATTTTTTATATTACAAAAAAGAATGTATTCGATAGGAAATTTAAAAGCAGTATGGTGTTGCCGATTTGAGAGCTTACCTTGTACTCTAACAATTATAGCGCACATAAATAAATAGAACGTCTCCTTTTTTTTTTTTATTTTAAATAAACTCCAGAATAGATAGAATTAATGAATGTAATATCTTTTAATACGTTCTCATAAGGGTATTGTGGCAGAACTTCAATTAGATATAACAAATGTGATAGCTCGTCGACAAATTAACTTGGCCCAAGCCAGTCAACTCAACCCAGAATGAAATTGTTGATTCTTATCAATTTGGGTTTTGATTTGAAATCTCAAAGAACAAGAACTAACCAACCTATATATAGAGAAGAATGAAATCCGCGGTGTCTAAATCTGCAAAATAGAAAACATAATCCTCAAACTAAATTACATAGTCCAGTTCAGAGTAAAGCCATAGATACGGTTTGAGATCTGATCGTTCCTAAGTAAAAAGGACTTTGGGAGTCCGAAATTGATTTTTAGAAATTTATTGAGGGTCATCTATAGAGTTTCAGGTAAATGCTAAGTCAACTTGGTCGGTCTCCTCGACAGTTTCTCATCTACGACAATATGTCTCATCAAGGTTTGTTATTGTCACGCCCCGAACCCCGAGCGCGTACCCATCCCTCTCTGGTCGATAAAAATTTTGCGACTTCCCAGAACTAGTCGCCGACCCTTTTTACTTTATTGCATATGCGGAAGCGAAAAAGAATCCCCTGACAGTAACCATCTCGGGATAGAAAAGTAGAACAATAATTTCACAAACAAACATGCCTTTATAAACATATCTTTGAGTCAAGTACAAGAGTCTATGGTCAAAAGACTACAAAAGACTGTTCTCCAAAAAGAAGCGGTCCTATCCGACCTATGCTTCAAATCACCTCCTCTCTGCTCCAAGTCCTCCATTCGATGACCCTGAAAATGGTTATATAATAACCAGTGAGACAATGTCTCAGCAAGTTTAAGCTCTAAACTGCAGCTAGGAGGGAAAGACGCTAAGAAGCATTCTAAGCACGCAGTCACACAATCAAGGAGACTTACCTCGTCTCAGTTTCACCCTGCAGATCAGCACAATTCATATCACAAATCGGAGCATCACTTAAGCTCAATTAAATGGAACACAATACTTAAATAAACATGAGTTCCTAGTTTTGATCTCGGCATATAGACGGCCTACTCTCAGTTCGGCGGTCTTCTGGCATTGCCAGGCTTCGTCTCACCCCATTGAGCACGGCACGTCACTTCGTCGACGGCTTTCCCGAAGGAGCATAAGGTCCAGAATCTATTACGACCGACTTCTCTTTATTAAAGGGTATCCCAAATAGGGATAACGTCCAGCTTAACAGCCCGGGACGATTTCTCATTGTCATCACACGATCACTCAAATATGGCCCAGGGCACCGTGCATTGCACTCAAATGCTTTAATTAAAATGGTGAACCTGGCCTTTTTCTTCTTATTAGAAATATGCATGAAAATAGTCGTGTGTGAGTACACGGTCAACTCGACCCAGAAAAATTGACATTTTTTTTTTAAATCCCACTATTTTATATAGTATATAAAATCATTTTCGGTGTTAAAATCCGACACCCGGAATTTTTTGAGTAAGATTGAAAATTCACAAATTTTGGAATTAAATACCAAAAATCCAATCATCACTCAATTTGCATAATTTAACACTCAATTGCAGAAACTAACCACACCATTGCAATCAGCACGAAATTCCGGTTACCGGCCATCCCAGCCTAATTTCCCGAAAAATAATTAATAAATAAATAATTTCGAAAATTAATTAATTAATTCAATTTAATTTCTAAAAATACTAACCTAGGTCACAATTATTAAATTAAATACCAATACGGACCCGGAAAATTCCCGAACCCTTCTAGATAAATAATACAATTTAATTAGGCCTTAGCTAAACCATTATAACCACCTAACATGCTAAATTAAATAATTAAATCATTAATTTAATCTAATTAACAACCTAATTCCTAATTAAATAAATCTAAACACCACTAAAGATCAAAGCTTTTAAGAAGAGTTTAGAGAATAAACTCACCGGTGATCGCGAAAACCGGTTCACCGCGATGGCGACGTGACGGTGGCCGAAACTTAAATTGCGGCGGCGTCGAAGAAACTTGGAATGGGCGCAACTGGCCAACAAATCTCAATCTCGGCGGCGAGATTTGTTTTGATTTGGGCTGGGCTTGATCTGGGCTTCAAGATCACGGGCTTAACTTATGAGAATGGGCTGGCTTGAAGTCTAGTTGAACTGGACTGCTGATGGGCTGAACAAAATAGGCCCAACTAGACTTGAATTTTGCTGGGCTTCAAGGACTGAAGAGAAGACCGAACTGGGCTGAAAGGTCTTGAAATCTGTGGCCAACGTTGGGCTGGGCTTCAGCTCCAAATGGTGAGGGCTGCTCGGTGGACTTGCGGCTCGTGGAGTTGAAGACTGTTGGGCCGTTGATGCGGGCTGACTTCGAACGGGGGGTGGTGTCTCAACGGATGGCTGCTCGTGGACGGTGGGCGGACAACCAGGAGACGCGCGGCAGCAGCTTCGCTGGGTCTTCGATCGTGAGGCAAGGCGTGGCCACGGATGAAATGATTGGAGTCAACTTTTGGGCTTCTTGCTAAGCTAAAGTTGACCCAGCAACCTGAAGACACGAGGAAGCTGGTGTCTTCGTGGCAACAGAAAGGAAATCGTTGGATTGAAGGACGCGGCAACAAAATGAATGGTCTTCGGTGGCCGCTTGAAGCTCACGAACGTGAAGAACGTGGGCTTGCAGGCGCTGGATTCGGCTTCACAGGTGAGGTGGCGTCCAAATGGTGTGCTTTGGGGTCAAATAAGCCTTGTTGGTTGACTTCTACGGAAATGAAGACACGAGAAGGGGATGCTGGGATCGTCTTCGTGGAGAGAAAATGGTGGTGGGGCAGCAAAGATGGTCTTCTCTGGTGGCAATGGTTTCGGTGAGGAACAAAAGGGAAAAAAATTGAAGTTGTGAGCCAAAAAAAAAAAAAAAAAAAGAAAGCCAAAGCAGCAAGAAGGGTTGGCGTGCGATGGAAGGATTGAAGGTGGGAGAAGAAAAGAATGGATAAGAGAGAGGGGGAACCAAACTCTTACAAGTCAATGTAAAATATCTCCAATTTCATCATACCTTGGTCCCACAAAAGCCCACAAACCTATCCTCTTGGTCTCCTAATAATTTCTTGCATTATCTTCACAATTAAACCAAATTTTGAAGCCCAAAATTGCTGCCCTTTTTCCAATTCGAATTTCACATTTTGGTCTTTAATTTCATCACTCAATTTCCCAAATTGAGGTCCAATTTCGATGTAGAAAAAGCCCACATAATTTCTACAAGTCCCCTTCGCTATATAAATTATTGAAAGTCCAAATTTCCATCGACTTAGCCCATCCGAATTTCCGTTCATTTTCTGCGACGTCCGAATCGGATTTCCGTAAAAATCTTGGAATCTCCGAAAAATTTTCGGAGGATGAGTCGACGTTTCTTAAATAGCTCGTGACACCACGTAACTTTCAATTTCTGAAATCGGGTTCAAATAAGCGGTTAATTTCAATCCGGCGCACTTTTAGCCTGACCCGGTCTACCGGGTCACTTTTAGGAATTTTTTTTTGTGCAATTGACCCGTGATCGATTTATCTCGAGTCACATAGTACATCTTTGACACATTGGCGACTCTCGGTTGTCGTGAAAATCTTGAGGTTTCAAATACGGACACCGGGTACTAAAACGATAGAAAAATCGGTCTAGTGTCGATCGACGAATATTTTGCAATCAGGTGGAATCACCCACACTTTAATCACATATTTCAGTCGAATCGACCTATCTCCGATCTCTGATCGATTTCGACAGTGCCGTAATGATCTCGGCAGATGGACACGGTCGAGCGATCGATTCCCGGTCAAATTCTCAAGTCTATTGCATTTAGATCTCTTAATTGCTTCCCGAGGATAGACAGGTTATCTCGTGAGTGGCCAACTCGGAGAATAAAGACTATGACACGTCGACGAAAAGCCCGATTTATTTAATCGAAAACAACTTAGAAAATTCAAATTCACAGTTATACCAATTTTGATTGCATCATTGATAGAGAGAGTATCAATAATGCGGGCCACTTTCATTGTAGTGCCAAGACTCAAGAAGTCAAGCAAAACAAGAGTAAGGATGTGTAGTGAGGAGGAGATCACAACCCCAAAATAGGAGAATGATAAAAGAAGAAAATCAACAAGAGTAGACTAATTTGAGCTAGTGATTGTATGCATGAAATGTGTTTCAAGGTGGATGGATTTGTACTCGAAAAATTGTATGTTTATGTTGGTAGACTATATATGCATTTTGAAAAAGAATAACGTGCAGTTTCAAAATAAGAAATCGATTAGCTTCAAAGAGGTTAAATATAAAAATTTTCAATTGTTGCTCAGCAAAATTCAGATTTCTAAGACAAGATACATCACAAGTGGATTTTTTCTTCCTTTTTCTGGGCTAGAATTTCTAATTACTATGGATTGTGGTTGATATGTATTGCCGATAATTATCATCGCAAAGAATTTTATTTTTCTTTCAATCTAGTACTTGTGTTGTATATATTTTGTTAAATTTTCATAATTTCGAGGAACGTCCTATCTTGCTATCATCGAGATAACAAAGAAATGTAATCACGGTTACCAAAAGTCATTTTTGAAGAAACTAATCTAATCAAACTACGAGCATAATAGATCTAAGGATTAAAAATGTTATAAAACTCCTAAACCTATTGCATTTGTTCCAATTTAGACCTAAACTTTCTAACGGTGTCATTTTAGTCATAAATCTTTTGACCTAGAGTTTAAGGCAACGTCTCTCCCCCCATGGGAAAACAAAAGTCTGGTCTTCTCCTTTCCAAATGATTTTTGATAGTTGGAATATTGGGATAATACTTAAAAGTCGATAGGGAAAAGAGAAGACCTGACCCTTCATCTTTTACAAAGAAAGAGACTTCTTCGTAAACTCTAAAATACAACAATTTCAAAACATAATATTGCTAGTAACTCTTGATCATTAAACGATAATCTCTTCGTTTTTTTTAACAAATTTCATTAGTTGAACGACAAGAACTAATGATAACCTTAAAAGATTTCTCTCCACAATATTCTTAAATTTCTTTATAGACCCTTTGAAAATCCCAAACTATCTATGTATCGAATGATGCATTTGATAAATGATGTGTGTCCCAACTCATTAACTTATTAATCGGGGTTCCCACTCTCACCAGCACAAGCATCTGCAAGCTTTTTATTTAGTGCCCTTAGGTTTTGATTTCTTAAAATAGAACAAAACTTCACTTATTATTCTGTTATAACACTATTATAAATCTAATTATTTTGCATTTTGGAAATAAAAAAATAGTTCCATTTTTGCTTTTCAAATAAAAAATCCATAACCACCTGGGATTCGCCCTAGTGGCCACCCTTCCAACATGGAAGGGGGAGGTGAGGTTCAAATCCCCACCGAGGATGGGGTGGGGACGTGTAAGTTTCAAGAGTGGGTTTTCTCACGCCTGCAAGAGGCATGGCAAAAGTCTGAGAGTGAGTGTAGAATAGGAATAGAGTAGATCGACAAAATAATAATAATAATAATAATAATAATAATAATAATAATAATAATAATAATAATAATAAAATAAAAAATCCATAACCATGGGACACATTGTTTCAAATCCATTTATGAAAGTCTGTATGTGGTTGTATTTTTCTTAATCTAAAGTAATATGCTTCAAAATTTATTGGCCTCTCTTTTCGTCATAAATTGCACTTTTTAGTGAAATAATAAGTTTACTCATATATAAGTTACATCCTAATATGATGTATGACTATTCATCAAGTAAAATGTGCTTTGATTTACTTTGAAATAGTCATGTACTATGAAAATAGGTGAATACCACGTGATGGCAATATGATATTGTACTAACATCACATGAGGAATAAGTCCTATATGACTATTCATCCTTCATGTGTTTTGGGGTTAGCTCTCTCTCCTTGACCAGTGATGTGTAGCTATACTAACACAAACGTGTGATTTGTACATGTCTATGTGTGAATCGGGAGCAATTGCTGACTCAGTTCTTAATAGCATTGTCATTAAACAATTGAGCTTTTAAAGTTGTCGATTTGATCAACTGAATCGTTTAGTATTTTCACATTAGTTGAGTTACATCCTCAAGCGTTCTGATTCATGAGTTATCTGCCAACCATTGTTGATGGGCCTGCATAAAAGTGGAGGAGGTACACATATGATGGAGGAAGGGACCACATATATTCATTAAGTTTGGAAAAGTTGGAGTGGACTAAGAAGTCCATTTTGGACGGAGTGATAAAGATGAACTACAAATTCCAAAAACAAGTACAAACATCACATGATGGATAATTTATTGAATTCCAAGGATGATAAATAAATGCATCATTGACCATCAATGAGTAGATATTTCAAGTAGCTTAGAGCGCGCATGATAACATTTTTACTTCTCAATTTCTCAATTTCTTTGTTCTCCGGAATAGGTTTGGAACAGAAATCCGTTTGATAACGCAATTTGATTTTTTTTTTTTTTTGGAACAGATTTCTATTCTATAAATAGATTTGAAAAAAAAATCAAAAGCTAAAATTTTTAACTTCTCAATTTCTATTTCAAAAATTGAGAAATTAATTTTTGACCAGAAATCAATTTTTGTTCCAAAAATTTTGTCATGCACACCCTTATATGTCCACTAAGTTCAATCGAGCTGTTAGGTCCAGTGGAGCAAGATTCACGTGGAACTTGTCATTAATTCCATACCAAAATCCAGTTTAGTGTACATACTACTCTCATATATCATAATTTCTCATTAAGAACAATAAGCCATGAGCCAAAGGATGCTAGGAAAAATCAGCGTAGACATAGCTTTCGAGTATATTTATTTTTTTGAGGGGAAAAATTATTTTTACTATTAGCTGCACGCTGGTAGACTAAAATGAATAAAATTTTATCTACACAGGATATACCCACTCAAAACTACATTCATTTGCGCCGATATACGAACTAATCGCGTTGTATTATTGTTGTTGTTGTTGTTGTTGTTGTTATTATTATTATTATTATTATTATTATTATTATTATTATTATTATTATTATTATTATTATTATTATTATTATTATTATTATTATTATTATTATTATTATTATTATTATTATTATTATTATTATTATTATTATTATTATTATTATTATTATTATTATTATTATTATTATTATTATTATTATTATTATTATTATTATTATTATTATTATTATTATTATTATTATTATTATTATTATTATTATTATTATTATTATTATTATTATTATTATTATTATTATTATTATTATTATTATTATTATTATTATTATTATTATTATTATTATTATTTGGGATAAATGCAATTGAGTCCTAAAACTTGCAAAAAGTCAATCAAGTTTTAAAACATCATTTGAAAATGCATTGACTCCTAAAACTCAAAAAAGTGCAATCAAGTCTAAAACTTGTCAAATTGTTTTAATCGAGTCATAAAGTTAACATCGTCGATTTTTTAACGGAAAATGCTGACGTGGCATTTAAAGTTAATTTTTATTTTCCGAATGGCTTTTTAAAATTATTTTTAATCAATTTTTTAAAAAATTACATTTAAAAACTAAAAAAAAAGTTAAAATTTATTTTTAAAAATTGTTAAAAAAAAAAAAGGTAGATCCTCCCTTGTCGCCGCCGTTATCACCGAAGGGGCTGACGACCGTTGCTTGCCCTGGGCGGGGGTGGCCGGCCCTCGCCAAGATCGGGCGAGGGTGCCCAGATCTGGGCACGTTGGCCCTCGTGGGGGGCCGGCGGCCGTCGCCCGGCCTAGGCAAGTCGTCGTTGGCCCTCGCGGGGGCCGCCGACCGTCGCCTACCCTTCGCTGGGATTTGGTGAGCCTCGCTAGCCCCGAGCGAGGGCCGACTCGCCTAGGCCGGGCGATAGCCCTAGCCCTTCGCGAGGGCTGACGTGCCCAGATCTGGGCACCCTCGCCCTGGCTGGGCGAGGGCTGGCCACCCTTGCCCAAGGCCGGTGACGGTCGTCGGCCCCTCTAGCAATGGGCGACAGCTGCTATTTTTTTTAAAAATAAATTTAAGTTTTCTTTTCTAATTTTTAAATATAATTTAAATAAAAAAATTAAAAATCCACATGGAAAAAAAGAATTAATTTTAAATGCCATGTCAGCATTTCCGTTAAAAGAGTCGACTGCGTTAATTTTAGGACACGATTGAAACAATTTGACAAGTTTTAAGACTTAATTGCACTTTTTTAAAGTTTTAGGACTCAATTGCATTTTCGTAACAAATTTTAGGACTTCTGCAGCACTTATCCCTTATTATTTTTGTTCGGGGCTAATGACTTTGGTCAACAATTTAGAAAACTTTCCAATGTCAACAGGATGATGCTTCTTGTTAAGGATGTTAATGTTCGATTAAGAAGGAATTGGCTTTCACAGCTATCTTAAAGCCGAATGCGACCAGCAAAATGCAATTACGAAGCCCGATTCCTTCGAAGCTTAAGAAGTGAAAATGAAGAGGGGGCTTTATAAACCAGAAATCGAAAGAAATGCGACTTCAATTACTGCAACTTGTAGTCGAACACGAAGAGGATTCTTTGGTTGATCATATTGGGGGAGCTACATTCTCTGCGACACCAATATGAACTCCAACTCTTTTAACAAGCTGGCATTATTCACCCAAAAAAAAAAAAAATTGAAGTAGCAATTGACATTTCGTTCGACATTGGAAAAAAATCATGTACTTTGTCAAAAAAAACTCAGTATTATAAAGGGTTTTAATGGATTTGACAACCACAAGCACGTGCAAGCGAGAGATTGGGGATGAGTGGTCAGTCCAACCTGGTGACTGGTGGCTGTGGTTATCTCATGGATCCGATAGTTGCTTGGTGTCACTAGAGGGTAGTGCGTGGGGCTCTTGACTGTTGAGTCTAAACCCGGGCTCTGATATCATGTAAAAATTTGGTGGGATCACCGCCCACCATTCTAATAACTTAAATTATTAAATGAAGGTGTGGTTTAATATTTAATTATTATAATACTCCCCATAATGAAGAGGATACGAGCATCGCTTGTGTCAGACGACATAACATGATGAATAATTATATTCAGTTAAGGATATGCACAATAAAAGGCTGATATGAAGAGTCACCTCAGTATATATACAATTATTAAATAAATAAAATTAAGGGAAATATCATAATTAACTTTAACAATATCATTTTCATTTCTCGTGCAGCATTATAAGCAAGTAAGAATATTCATAACTTTGATTGCACGGAGAGACAAAACAATTGAGGTAATTTTCTTTTTCACCACTAAACGAATCCTCCTTTTTTAAGAGAAAGTATGAAATGGACACTTTGCTTCTTTCAATAACAGAGCACAACCATTTGTTTAGAATTCAGAAAATTAAAGAAAATTAGAGAACCATTCCAAATTTCTCACATGGAGTGCAAATATGAGGTTGATTATTGCGCAATAAGGACAGTCAGGTAATTTTACCAAGTGCACTTTCTTAACATAAAATAGGTAGTAATTTCTTTGTTCTACCTTTCTATAATTTTCTTTTGTTCAACTTTATCTTCTTCTTTTTCCCTTTTGCTTTATAATAAGAAAGATAAGTTTATAAGGGCTAACCGAGAAATATAAAGTCAAACAAAAGTGTGTTTTGGCTTAAATATAAAGATGGATAAATTATACAATTAAGTCATGGTTCTATTATGTGTTTGAGATGAGAAAATCCACTTATGAAAAGGTTGATAGATTCAAAGAGTCGTTTTTTTAACCAAACTTTGATTCAAACAAATATCAAATTTATTTTAAATTTAATATGAATAAATGCCAATTGATTAGTGTCCCCGTTCTAATTTAATTGTTAATTCATGAATATATATCCCAATTTGATTGAACGACTACACTCACGAATAGGGATTGCCAAGTAGTAGCACTAAAGTATTTATACATAATTGTTGAGCTGCCTCAAATTTTTTGCTCTTCACATATACATTCAAGAAACTAAATTTAATAATTTTGTAATTATTTCAAATTTTTCGCTATCTAATTGATTTAAAGAAACTTTAAAAAATAAGACCGGTTAATGAAGATTGAAGAGTCCAATTTAAAAAAACTCGCGTCTAATTTATCTTTTCTTTTTTATAGGATATATATTTATGGTTCGAAATTTTGAATGACCGTTAGCCGACAAAATAAAAAGAAAGAGGACAAAATCATACAGCCTATCACGATCCGCCACGTCTGCAGGAAAAACACTTTCTCTCTCCGCCAGCTCATCCGTCTTCCGCCACGTCACTTTGCCTCGCGAAGATGAAACGTTCGAAAAACAGAAAGAGAGGCTCCAGCGTCCGCAACAAAAAATCTTCACCGGAATCCCAAATCCCCTCCTCGAGCCTCACCGAAATCCGCGTGAATCCTGAAACATCAGCAGCCGCTCGTTCCATCCTAGTTCTTTTTTTCCCCCTTATCCTCGCCCGGTGTCAGCTTCAAGTTTTCGGGCTTCGATGGCGGGAAGTTCCGGCCCTGGCGGTCCGCTCCATGGCGGAGCTGTTCCCTTCCGATCGCAGTGAGTGATGCTCTCTCGGTTCTTCTCTGGTGCCTGCAGTCTCTGCAAACATGTTCGAGTAGCCTCTTGGTTGATTCAGGATTGGATTCTGATTCTGGCTGGTTTTTGCGGTCTCGATAGCCTGGGGCTAATGCCGAGAGTGGCAGCGGTGGCGACTCGGCCGGATGAAATCCTGCTGCAGATCGATCCGGTGGACGGTGGCTTGGATCACGAGGTCGTCGGTGGTCTCCACAGGCAAGTCCACCAATTGAGAGACGTAAGTTTTGATTGATGAACTCGGTTTTTCCCACTTTTAAGCCGAGGAACGTGCCCTGTTTTTGGTAACTATTCGACTGCTAGCTGGCCGGATGCACTGAGATTTGCAGTACCTGTGTTACTATGATCGAATTCGTGATCTTGGGCTACGGTTTTGTTGGAAAAACAAGGTGCGATCTCGATATTCTTTGGGTGATCAAGCGTAGCTTAAGCATATAAGCAAGTTCTATGCACTCTAATTGGTTGGTAAAAACTGTGGAAAAGATTGCTTAGATTCGAGCACCAGAGGTTACCAGGGAATAGAATCTGCGCTTTTGTCGTTTGTCTGTTCTCTCATCCCCTTGGGGGAGAGATCAATCATAATCACTTTTTTCTTAAAAAGCTGAGGTTGTAGTTTTTAAGAAGTGTCAAGAGTTAACTACGGAAGCTGCCATTGCTTTTGTGCAGGTAGCCCAGGTGATAGACAGAGAGGGGAAGTTCCAGAATGACATGCTCAATCAGCTGGTATATATTTTACTTTGGACAGATAGCCATCACTTACTGTTCCTTCCTTGAAACCTTTAGGTTGGGCTATTTTTGTTTTTTTATGTTTGTCGATAAATCATAATTAGTAGGAGAATGGCTAAATGATGCTGTCTGTTCACTGTGCTAAAGTTCTTATATATTGTGGGAAATGAAACAGGTGGAGGATACTTTTTTTCGTAATCGTGTAATTGCCCTGTAGTATGCGGCGACCATGCTGTGCAGTCAGGCTGTCAGCGGCCTGGAAGCAGCATTAATAACAAACAAGATTTGGGAAAACTATGAGATTGATGTGAAAAGAGTGGGCAAATCATTCAGACACCTTGTGTTTTGAAAGATTATCGACTCCCCTTGTTAGAATCTCTTTGATCCACCCAACTAAGAAAGTACAATCACGTTTACCATGCTTTTTATTTAATAAAGAATTCAAATATATAGAAGCTAACTAGGAATGTATCAGTTTGTGTATTTGGCAGAACCGGGTGAGTGCCATTCGACTAATCTGTCACAACAAATGGAGTGACTGCCAAAGCACGATGGTGTGAGATTAAGTTTCCTCACGAAAATCTGCGGGCCTTCTAATTCAAGCTGCTTGTTGCCTGTATGTTTATTCTTCACGTGACTGTGTGAAACATTATGAGCTGCATTTGGTGGCCTGCATATGCAGCTGAATAATATAAAAGTTATCCTCCCCGACGTTTTAGGGCATTGTAAGTATTGGATAAGATAATGTTTGATAGTGCTAGTATGAACACCTAGAGGGGGTGAATAGGTGTAAAAATAGATTCTGCAAAATACAGTGAAAACATTTACTTTTAACTTGAGTCTGAATAACAATAGACTTTCGAAACTGAGTCTGAAGAGAAGCAGACTTTGAGCGAGATCAGATTTTAGCAGTTAAATAGAACTACGAACAAAATAAAGAGATTCGGGGAAGAGAATAAAAACACAAGGTTTATAGTGGTTCGGCTTAATCCAAGCCTACGTCCACTCTCCCACGCTAACAGCCTTCTTGGCTAGATTCCACTATGCAATCAACAAGAGATTACAACTTTGAGTGCAAACACTTAATAGTAGATCACACTATCTCACTAAGTCACTCTTTTGGTATTTCTCTCAAGATCACAAACGTTTAAGCTCACCAAAAACAAGTGTATGATAGAAGATCGCTCAGACTTTGGAATTATAAATTCTACGCTCCGTCTGTTACTTGCTCATCGGTCCTTCATCTCCTTAAATACTCCTCCACTTCCAAACTAGCCGTTGGACAGCATCTTGATGATCGTCTTCCAATATACCCATTGGACAGCCCTGTATCTAGAAGATTTGGTAGCCATTGAGTGACAAAAGTAGAATCCCAAATTGATTCCGATCACCCATACAAACGGAATCTTGGTTTCCATAAGTAAAGCTTCTTCGTATAGAAAGTTTTTGTCTTCAAGATCCAATTGTCAATCAAATCAATCTTGATGTAGAATCCAAACCAGATCACTAGCCGTTATATGATTGGGCTTGAGTTACAATCTGTCGAGTTCTGGATGTAAAGTCTGAGAGCAATAGACTTTACAATCTGAGTCTGAGTGCGATAGACTTTACAATCTGGATCTGAACAGATTTAGCTTTAAGGCCTAAACACAGTCTATTATGTTCTACTTCAAAGAGATGTCTTCCGGTTCAGCTTCAACATAGAGTCGTCTTCCTGGTTCTTCATTCACGTTCGGTCTAGAATTTGTCGAGTTGACAAGACTTCGATGTAGAACAGATTTTGACACTAAAATCGGCAGTCTTCGGACTTTGATACAGAAAACTGGAAATCTTCAAAATATACTTTGGACATGTGTTCCGTTCAGTCTTCTGGTCGTCATCAGACTTTGACAATATCCTTTACATGTTCAATCATCTGCATGGTCTATTACTTAACCATTAAATATGTTAGTAGCCTTTGATTTATTTTGTCATCTTCAAAACATCATAAGGGATTTCCCTAACAACGTTGAAGACCAACCTTAGAAGTATAGTTAGGGTAACCCTTACTTATCCAATAAATTAAAAAATAAAAACCAGTTCGCCTTCTCATTATTCAACAAGTGAATTGTCCTGATGCTAGCACAAATAGCACACTGATAAACTCAAGCCAAAACTTCTCATTACTCACCAACGCAAACACTCCAGCTTCACCCTCAGAGCCAAACCCAATGAGCACAAACCTTCAAGTCACAACTACTAACTCTCTAACCTCCTTATCCCCAACACCTGTATACCCTAGACTGCAACTGTCGATGAACAGAATTTTGAATGTAGATGGGCCCACCAGCAACTAAGTGGAAACAGATCGCAAGCCTACTCCATTTTAAACATTCAAGACTCAGCCCTTCCTCCCACGAAGATCAGCTCAGTTATTGCAGATAGGAGAATGCCAAATCTTGTTCTCGAAGTGGAACCGGATATCCTTAATCTACCCACCAATTTAGCTCGTAGAAGAGAGTTGGTGATCTAAATAGCAACACCCCTGAAACACCTCTGCTCCATAGCACACCCACAAGAGAAGATCGCACCAAGCAAAGTACAAAAGGTAAGGCTAAGAACTTACTCTCCAACAATTTGATCGATGCATATTGGGGCAATTTACATCCGGACGGGGACCCACCAAATGGACAGCTTCGATCAACCTTCGATTCCTCCGGTGCGACCTTCAACTCCTCGATGCGTCACGGACCAGTGCAAACATCAACAACAATGTCGAACACGGGGCAACACCAGATCGATAAGGGGAGGGGAAGAAGGCGGACGGCTTCGGCGAGAATGGCTAGATCGACCAGCGAAGAAGATGGTGGTCCTCACCAAAACCGGAAAACAAACCTGTCAGATCTGCCCAAATTTCCAGCAAAAAAGAGGAGTGTCGCCACCTGCGATCCTCAAAGGAACGAATCTCAACCTGCACAGATACCCCGAACACCCACCAGACCCGTCAATGGTGATGATAATAGGGGAAAGTCAGCTCTACTACAAACACAAGTGGATGAGGAACTACAAAACCGAGCAATACCAGTTCTACACAGAGAGGAAGAGGTAAGTTCTCTCGGTCCTCACCAACAACCCCTCCATTGGCAAGGAGCTGTAGCGTGTATTTGTAGGGATGATTTGGGTAGACTTGTTGATGGATTTACAAGATCTGTAAAAGTGAAATCAGCTGAGCAAGCGGAGGCACAAGCTTTGGTTGAAACCCTAGATTTTATTTCCTCGAAGCTCGCCCCATTTAGATCTGAAATAGAAATACTTATCCACTCGGATTGTAGTATGCTGGTGAATGGGGTCCTCAGTTCTGATACCCTCAGTTGGGAACTGCAGCCTCTAGTGGACCGGGCAAAACGCAAGCTAAACGACAACCCGGACCTCCTTTTATCCCATTGTAGTCGAAGTACTAACAAAGTAGCCGACTGGCTAGCAAAAGCTCATCGTTTGGGATGCCTCCCCAAGAATTGGATTTTCCAACCCCCGTATGCTCTTTTGGATCTATTATGTAATGATGCTTCTGCTGTATTTGCTAAGACCGGTTCTTAATAATATTATTATGTGTGTCTGTTCAAAAAAAAAAAAAAATTGTCCTGATGCAACTTCAATTGATGGTGAATTCCGTGTACAGTGAGGTGGCTGCTGAAGGTCATTGTCTTCATTGCCAATAGTTTTCTGCTGTTAAAGGTCATAATTTTTTTGATTAATATATGCTCTCTTTCCCTCCCTCTGCTGATGTCATTTATCTGTTCACTGCTTCTGCTTCGAGAAACTTGTTATCTGGACTGTACAAGCCAATGCCTAAAATCCCCGTTACCTTTGGCTCGACAACGCAACCCCTTAAAAGAATGAACAACTAAAGAAATAAGAAAATAGTTTTTGAGGTAGCATCATGAATCTTGATTCGCTTTCTGCTTGAGGTACCAGCAGTTGCCTGGCTATCAAGCCATTTCCAGCTGTTCTCAATGATTGTTATTACATGGAGCTTCATTGTCAGCTGTAGCCTGTAGCAGCTCTTATATGTTATCCTGTCAGATTGCAGAGTCGTAGATTATTAACATTTACTGGTTTGGAGACACTAAAATGGCCCGTCGTTTTCTGAAGTTATTTGATGTCTTGACAGCAATTGACACTGATCAAAGCTCAAGCAGGTGTGAAGAACAATGGCAGGAGGCTGAACAAGAGCTTTGTCCAGCATGGCTCAAACAGTGTCATCCACATCATCATGTTTGCAATGATTTGTTTCTTCCTGGTCTACCTCTCGTACAAAATATCTAAATGATAAGGAGTTGGCGCTTTGCTTCGATGCTCCGTTAGACGTATTCGCTAGATTTCAATAAAGATCGCTCTAGATGGAATTGTACAGGCATACGTAGGACATCCCCCTTTTTTTCCTGTTGAAACCATGGAATTTCTGATTGCTTTCTTCGAGCCATGTCTGCTACACCGACCATATGACATTTTTTACACTCTTGCGGCTAAGTCAGGTCGTTCTTTTTTCTTCTTTTTTTTTTCCCTCTTGTCGTCTCGTCGCATCAAGTACCTCTCAGTAAGCATTGATTCGAAAACATCGGCTCTTCAGAGTTGTGCGAAGGGTTGTGTGAACAGGAGACTAACAAAAGGTCCCGACTCCACCAGCAAGATGGATTCATCAAAGAGGAGATCAACAACTTCCTTTCTTTACTTTGCCATTGCACGCCACCCTTGTAGCTGGATCTTTCCTAGACCGCTGCGTAGAAACCTTGTACTTGGGTATAGGATAACACAGTGCACCTCTCGGATGATGGAGAAAATGGATGGACTTGCTTACACTTTCGCATGTTATAGAAAAGGTGATAACGTCTTATGCAATAATAGTTATCCTCTTTCACGATTTTTACGGTTCTGTCTTTTACAGTAATGACAACTTTTTCAACAGCCATTTCACAACGTAATATAATTATCATAACACTTGTGAAAGAAGCTGTCGTGGAAAAATCATTGGGAAAAAAAAATGAAAAGATTAAATAGGTCCACGCTTCTTTAAATATTGATTAGCTCCAACCCATCATATCTTAGAGTAGGAGGAAGTAAGAGAAACCGACATTGATTAATGACTAGGAATTTCAGTAATGCTACGTAAATTAAGATTGAATTATAAAAATTGATCTATTAATACTTTGTTTGCTCTGTGGAAAATGAATTATTGAGAAAATATTTTTATTAAAATAATCGTATGTATTATTTGAAATAATTAGTGAACAAAAATGGTACGTATTATCAACAACAATTTATGTTTCTGCTCATTTAATTTTATAAGCGATACGAGCAATTACTCTCAATAAAAATATTTTTTAATTCATTGGTTTTCTGCAAAATAAATAAAACTTAAAAATTATTGGTAAACTATATGCGGCTTCCAAAAAAGAACGTGACATGTCCGACTATTATATGTGGATGCCTTGAAGGCACTTATAAAAGAGAGACCGGGTAAAAAAGAAAAAAAAAATAAGAGTGTATTTATTTTGGAGAAAATTTCATGAAGAAAAAAAAAACTTTCTGAGAAATTATTTTTCAGAAAAATAATTTTCCCTTTTTAAATTAGATAATTCATTTTTCTATTTAAAACTCAGCAAACCAGACCCGAATAATTTTTTACTCAAATAAGTACATCCTAAGGGGAAGATAAAAATAAGAAGTAGAAAAAATCCAGAACCGAGACAGTTTTAAATCGACCGTTGCGTGATAAACCCAAGATAAACCTCGTTTTGTTTGCCTTGACGTTCAAGCCAAACATCCGAATCTTGCTCGCTACTCTTTCTTTCGGTCGTGCTTCTTTCAGTCTTCGATCGCCACAGTTATGGGGGGTTGAATTTTGCGCTTTTTCCCCGATCTCTTGTTGCCAAAATATTTCGTTTCTTATGGGCAGATTCAGCTGGTTACAATTGGTGAGCTAATTCGATCGATCGAGCATTTCAGGAGGGTCCGATCGTTCGTGTCTTTCGTTGGTCTGTGTTCGCTAATTCCGGTTGTTGAACGGTGCCGGTGGCGGTTGCTGTCTTCGGTTGCCGGCCTGAAGAATTCGATTGCGAATGGTTTGGTTTCGGATTCGCAGAGGGCGGTGTTGCTCGCCCAAAGAAAGCTTTTTTGGTTCTCTTTTTCTTCCCCTACGACAATGTCGTTATTGCTTAGCTCATGAGTGGAAGTAACTGAAGCTTTTCATCCATCAGCTTCGTACCGTCGTAGGTTTTTAAGTGGGAAGAATCTGTTGATTGCGAGACCTTGAGGTCGCCATGGAGGTGTCGGGGTCTTCATGCAACAGGTGCGTTTCTGTCATTTGCTTTGCTACCTATGGAGCAGTCTTTCTTACTTTCCGTGATTTTTTTTTCTTTTTTTGGGGGTTTTAGCGGCTAATTCATTTGATTGAAGGGATTCATGAAATTCAGGTGTTGGTCTGCTCTTATAATTTCTGGTTCTCGTTGCTACTCCAAAAGAAGCTACTATGATATTCTTCGTGTTTCAGAGGATGCCAGCCGGGATGAGATTAAGAAGGCTTTTCATGTGGTGGGTAGATGTTATGTACTAAATGTGGTCGAGGGAAACTAATGGGAACCACAGTGGTTTTTAACCCATTCATATTATGAGAATATATCGGTAGGCTGGACCTTGGCCTTAACTTAAAATGTGGAAATATTCGATTGAGGAGGCAAATAGGGGACTGGAAAATTCGAACTCAAGATCTCCTAGCTTTGGTATCATGTGAGAATTTATGGACCACTGCTAACTATTCTAAAAGCTTAAGCTTTTAAATGAAAGCTTGATTTATTATTAAATATTCTAACATATACCATTGCATTGAGAATGCATGTTCTTTGGTACACTGGTTTAAGTTACAATGAACGCCATTTTAGCAAATGATACGCTCACAAAATGACAAAAAAAGATGGGTTTCCATGGTGCTACATTTCCTTGTTATGTGTGGAGCTAGTTCTTCTTCCGCTTCTATGCACATAAGATGCCTTGGAATCGAAATTTATTCCACTGAGTTATGGCCAATCATTGCATATATAGTGTTAGAACATAGGTCCGCTAATGCTATAATTTGATTAGTCGAGCTTAAGATTATTTTTTTGTTGAGAAATTGATTTTGGGCTTGTCAATGTTGCCGGTGACTATAAATAGTTACAATTACAGCTTGTGACATAGAGTACTTTCGTGAAGTTTGAAGAAGTTCTTTAATGCTAAAACTCTTTCAGGCGATTTTCCTGAAAATGAATTTTAAGAGCTCTAAATTTCAGTATTCTGCAAGAATTATGTAATATGAATTTTGAAAAAGTTCATGAAAAGAACAAACGAGTTGTCGTGAAGAATGATTTGAGATCTACTACAAAGGTTTAACTATTATCCTTTCTTCCAAAAGTTAACGTGACAATGGTATGATAATAAGCGGTTCTTTGTTAACGTGCCTGAACTGAACACTGACATCTTAACATATAATGAGCAGTAAGCGGTTCTTTGTTACCTTTGCTTTGTGGAGTTCAGGCTGATGTTAATAAGTAGATCGCATGTTCTTGTTGATCATACATGTTTCGACCAGAAAGAAAAATAAGAGAAGCACAACAAGAGTCTCCTACGGCTTCTCAGTCAACTCCTTCCCTTGTTATGTGAATCCTATATCTGATTCTGTTTCTTGGCTTGTATGCCATGCAGCTTGCAGAGAAGTACCATCTTGATGCAAATAATAATGATCCTTCAGCAAAGAGGAAATTTCAAAAGACAAGATGCTTATGAGGTTTGGCTAATTAATTAGATGCTGGTGGATGAAAACCTTTTTCACAGATTTTCATATGTTGTTTGGATGTCTGATACGTTGGGGGTGACAATTTTTCTTTCTTGCCTTTTCAACCAATCTCAGACTTTGCAAAGTCCTGGAAAAAGAGCAGAGTACGACAGGGTAAAATCTCACTCTTTCTGCTTTGAACTGAATGACATAGCAAACTTAGCATCCGAAGGCCAGCTGCATTCATGAGAGCATGTTTTGCTCATTGCGCCTCTTACATTAATTTAATGAAGAAATGCCGTGGAAGTACAGAAAATGTTGAATATGGTTAAGGAGATGCTGAGGGGTTTCCACGTTATTATGGAAGGCATTTCTCTAGTTCATTCCACAAGATCTTTTCTGAGGTAATTCCAAGTGTGCTGCATATCATGATCTTCCAATCTTCTGATCCACAATATTTAGCTAAAGAAACATTTGGTGTCATATCAGAATTTTCAGGACAAGATGGATTGATTTGCATCTGATGTTCAGGTTCACAGTTATCCTCCTGGTCTTCTTTGTTTATGAGATAATATTACTAGGATTTCCGCCCTTGATCTTGTTTGCTATATGAGATAATATTGTAGGATTTCTAACCAATTAAGGCCCACGTCATGTTGGAAATTTATAGGTGGAACTGATACTTTCTTTCCTTGAAGCTGTGGAAGGGTGACAGAGATGTTTCTTTTGACGCCTTTCTTCCTTGTGATACTTGTGGTTAGTAGATTTTAGTATTTCTTATCAAACTGGTTACAGTACATGTGGCAGTACATCCTTCTTCCTCTTCTTTCTGCAATGTCTCTTGAAGATCAAATTAATTACATATCTAGCTTTAGATGCTAAAAGGGTGATCAATTTATGCTCATTGGTACTCTGCTCTAGTCCCGTTTGCTTGGTACAGGTTTGTCAACCAATGTGTTATTAGTTTTTTCACTTTTTGGAGGTTTTGTCATGTCCACGTAGAACTTAAAAGTATGATGAAAAGCACAAATAATTATTACATATGAGAAGCAAGACTCACGATTGGTTGAGGTAACTTCTAGAATTGGCAAATATTTAGGTGCCTGGAAAGTGTAGGGAAAATATGCCTCTAATGAGAGTGAACTTTACTGTCATTTTCTTGTCATTGGCTGTACATAACCATATGAAAATCCCAGTTACTGATCTTTGATTTTGCTCATGATATCCTTTGATTTTTTATGAGTTATATTACAGGTTTTCCTTTTAGTACATTTCCTGTAGCAAATTCATGACGATCATGTCTACGTGGTAATGCAGATGGGTGGGGTAATTTACCTGCCGTCGAGGTGACAGTTTGTCCAACTCGCCAAGGCATTGGGAGGGTAAGAGCTTCCATGGGCTCTGCAATTACACTGATTAGTTGTTGAGTTCTTCTGAACTGATTGCTCCCCAGGATAATTGTGTGATTCATCAGAAGTTTGACGGACCGTCACTTTGGTCTTCCTTGCTATTAGGTCAATACTTCCCCATTTACTACGATGACATGCACTACCTGTAAAGGCTTGAAGACAGTTGTCGAGGTTTAACATCACTTCTTCAGTACCAGCTTTAATTTCAGTTTTCTTTGTGAAGATTCTAATACTTATGGGTAGGAGCAATGCATTCCATGTGGAGGATCAGGAGTTCTTGAAGGCACTAAGGAAATTAAAGTTACAATTCCTTCAGGTAGGTCAGAGTTGTTGGTCTCTGACAGAGTTCTGTGGTTTTTGTGTTCGATGCATCCTTCGATGCATCCTTTCTGTGAAGATGTAAAATGAGCATGAGATCTGGGAGAGTGAACAGGTTGTGCATGCTCATTTTACAGCTTCATGGCCTCAGTTATTTTTGTTACATGCATGTGGCTTCTGTGATTAATGTTATTACTGTCAAAACATGCTTCTGTAGGATTCTCTGTTTGAATATTCTGGTTCGAGTGTAAATTACATCTATATGGGTTCAGGCTGTGTTGTTAAACCTATATTTATCAATCTACCAAACTTGAGTTTTCTCTGATGATTGCAACATTTGTGGGGATGTTACTCAAGTTCTGAAACTCCCATTTTCTTCCTACAATGTTATACACTTCTCATGGTTGATTCTCTGATGATCTTGAAGCATTTCCCTTTTGTAAGGAAATAATTTCTTGTTGACACTGCAAGGCTTTTACTGCTCCATGTGATGGCTACAGGAGAAATAACACCAGTAAATTGCAATGGGTGTGTGTCTGAAATATGAACCATGTCCCGCACGAGATGTCTGGTCAGGGCAAAAGACAGCTTAAGCATTAAGGATCTTTTTTGTCCGCATCATCTGGCTTCAGTAGCATCATGATACTAATCTGTATGATTTAGTGCTAGTGAACGTGCAAAGTTTATAATCACAGGAGTTTGCTTTATCTCAAGCTTCATGATGTTTTTTCCCAAAATGAGAGCATGACTAGCTTTACCCTTTTCTATATTTATTATTTGTGTGGATATCTTCATCTTATGCATTATTAACCCGAATACTGTAGAAATTCTGTCTGTCTGTCTGTCTGTCCCTCTCTCTCTCTCTCTCTCTCTCTCTCACACACACACACACACACACACACACACAAACATACACACATGCACACGCGCGCGCGCGCGCACAGAGACACACACACGCACCCACCCCCACATGCACACCCACACGCACCAGCACCGCACATGCATGCGGGTGTTCCGAAAGTTAGGGTGTCAGAACATTTAATATCAAACAATGTGTTAAAAAGGGCCACAGGGGAATATCTTAAGTTTTTCAGATAAGTAGCCATTTCCACATTTTGTGAGTTCTGAAGAGCTGACTTGTAAATTCATTTATCGTGCATGAATGAAACTGTGCAACATGACCAACTCCATCTGTCATAATGTGTTTTCTTAATTTGCTAACATAGCCATTATCTTTTCTATTGGGATATGGCTTGTTTCGAGGACATATTCATTTATGACCATTGTTTGTAAAACAAATGTGTCTAGGACACATACAGTCTCAGGTTCAAATGGCTGACAGTGTAAATCAATGCATTTGGGACATATGACATAGATCCTCATGTCGTGAACGTGGATTACATTTATCAAAGAACAAAACTGTATCTGATGTATCTTCAGTGGATAACCTGATATCTTCTGTTCCTGAGTAGGCATGGATTCGGGACATACAATTTGTGTGCCAAAAGCTGGTAATGCTGGAGCTCATGGGAGTCAACCTGGCAAATTATTCATCAAATTAAAGGCATGATCCCCTCTTCTTTTCTGGTTGTATGGTAACAATGATGTTAAGGATAACTTTGATCTCACTCAATGGTAGAAGCTTTATCCTGCTGTTGTTGGAGCTTTCCTGTGTAGCTTTATTACACTACATGGTTTCTCCATTTGAAGTCTGTCATATGATTTATCTGGAAATTGTCCCAGAAACTGTTACTACCAGCAAAGAATTTTGGTTGTGATAGTGGAACATTTTGAAGTCTTGCATTACATAATCGGTCACCTGTATCAGTGTCAGATGGCCAACCGAATGTGCATGTAACTAGTAACTGTGCTCACGCAGGTGGCTGAAGATCGTACCTTTACCAGATGCAGTGAAGATGTATATGTGGTCTCAGAAATTAGCTTCATACAAGTGAGAACAAAACTATTGAGCATATTATGATTTTGCCTCTTGTTCCACTTCTGAGAAAGTTCCCCCTCCTAGCTTTAACTCATGCCATGTCTGAAATCCTGTTTGTGTTTAGGTGAGTAATTCCTCTCATCTATCTTGATGGTGGTGAAATCTTTAAAACTTTAATTGATAGTAGCTTTTACTATAATTGGCGTAGACTGAAATTGATACTTCACTGTTGTGGCATGTGTTGATAGTTTGTTTGTAAAACAAACTGAAAGTGCGTTGTCCCACATAGAAAAGATGGGAGTGTGCGGGCTGATATGTAAGTGTGGCAGTCTTCTAACATTACAATTGAAGATGATGGACTAAGTGGGCTTGACCCTACCCTACTCGCGTGCAGGTGCACTTTTATAGCGGCAATTATTTTTGCTAATGGTTATTAGGTGTCTTACGACCTTTGAACGGTTGAATTGCAATTTGTCTTTGAAACAATATATCTGTTCAGAAAAGGAAAAGGGTTTTCATGTTATAAATGCGTCGTTTCTAGTTCAATAAGGCCCTGCATGGTAATGTTCTTTTTTTTGTTTTTAAACAATTTTTGTGTTTTTTTTGTTGAGGAACAAAAAAGAACGTAAACGCGTTTGTTTGCGTTTTTGTTCCAAATCTATTTTTGTTCCCCGGAACACTTTTGGAAACGAAACAAAACAAAAAAACTTGTTTCATTTGTTTTAACAAAAATTAGAAACACATTTTCTCTCTCCTCTCTTTTTCTTCTTTTTTTCTTTTTTTCTTTCTTTTTTTTTTTGGCCGGTCACCGGCCTCGGCCATGGCCGACGACCGGCCAAAGAGGGCCGGCGACCTCGCCGGGGCGTCGCCGGCCCCTGGCGAGGCTCGGCCTCACCTTGGCCGGGCGAGCTCGGGCTCGCCGGATCCGGGCGAGCTCGACCTCGCCTAGCCAAGGCGAGGCCGAGCCTCGCCCAACCACGGCGAGGCTCGGCCTCGCCGGGGCCGGCGAGCCTCGCCGTGGCTGGGCGAGGCCGCCGGCCCGTCGGCCGGTCGCCGGCCATGGCCGGAGCCGGCGATCGGCCAAAAGAAGAAAAAAGAAAAAGAAAAAGAAAAAAAGAAAAAAAAAAGAAAACAAAAATAAAAATATTAAAAAATTAAAAGAAATAAAAAAGAATACAAATTTACTAAACGTGTTTTGTTCATTTTTTATTCCTGGAACAAGTTTACCAAACGCGTTTTTGTTCAAAAATTGTTCCCGGAACAGAAACATTTTTTCTATTTTCGTTCCCTGGAACAATTTTTAAACAGAAGTGTTACCAAACGCACCCTAAGTTAACTTTCGATTTTCTTCACTTTCTTAATATACAACCATTATTCTCCGATTGTTTCCTTTCGACAGTTCTTGGAGAAACACTGGAATTGCTATTCGATATTCTTATTCAAGGATTGTTGTATTGTGGAGGATTTTTGCCAGTAACCATTGGCAACCGTGTGGGGCAATTAATTCCTTAAAGACAGTGTCTTTTCATGCCTCAAAGTCTGATTTCATTCTTCCCAATCGCTTATTTCCCAACATGTTCAATTCACTTTCAACATTATGACTAGTACTGAGCTAGTCCTTGCTTGTGCATTGCTATCTGTCATGACTTTCCTGTTCATGTCACATTACTGTGTGTGTGTGTGTGTGTGTGTTTTTTTTTTTAATGACAGCATCAGTTCCCTGTTATTCCAATAGATATCTGTAACTTGGTTCCTTGACCTTTGGGTTTTACTTCTGTTACAGGCAATTCTTGGTGGTAAAGCTGAGGTCCTAACTTTATCGGGGAAAATACATGTTAATGTAAGAACTGTCTGTGCCACATGGTGACATATCTGTGCTTGCAGATTTAACTGGAGAGTGTTCTTAATGATTAATGACATGAATGTCGGGTGATCTTTGACCTTTTGAGTGGAGTGGAAGGGTTAAAATTAGTATGTATTAGTAAAACCTGTATCTGAAAGCAGCAATAATGTAGCAAATCAGTGTTCCAAGCGTTTTACTCTTTTAACCCCTGGTTTTATCGTGTAGTTCAGTGTAAAATTTACCACTCTTGTTATGAATTTTTGGGGGTCCTTGTCTCGTGCTATGGAAAATCAATAAAATGTAGATCAGTAGTCACCAAGAATGAGAGGGTCTATCACATGTCTTGAAAGGGGTTCTTTGGGGTAGATTGAGTCGGTACACATGTAATTATGAAGGAAAACAGTTCACTATCTTATATGAGAATGTACTAATTCTTTTTACTTGGTTTTATTTCAAGACTATAAATGATTTGGTTTTATTTCAAGACTGTAAATGATGTGCAATATTGACTACCTTTCCATTAAGTAAAGTACTGTTGTGAATGGAAGTTATTTTCTGTAACTATAGAAGCATTAGAAAATATTTTGAACGAAAATGTATAAAGAATGTACAAATACTACAAAAATAGATTGTTTAGTATGCTAACACCATTATTCATTGCACAAATAGAAAATAGTGATGTTTTGTGAGTCCATAATGTATGGCACTGAAATTGAATTCTGTCTCCAGCTTTCATTGTGATTGGATGGACTTCTCTTCCTTGCTTACGCTAATGATACGTCTGTTTGCACATACCTTCTCAGATACCAAAGGGGGTGCAGGCTGGACAGCTTATGGTTCTAAGACAAAAAGGTTTCAAGAAATAATCAACTATTTTGCATTAACTGTGGAGCTTTTTTGCTGCCAAATATTATTTTTAGACGCAGCATTGCTGCAGGAGTCCATATTCATGTCGATCCTGGAGATCTATATGTGTGATTTCAGATTACATTCCCCAGGTATGTTATTTATTAGTTTTTTGTCTGTTTTCATAGTCATCAGAGTTTGATTGAGTTTCCTACTCCTCCTTTCCTGGTTCTTGCTTATTGGTCTGGTCAATATGCATTTGTGGCTAGTATCCATTTGAGTTGCATTTATGGATGATTTGGAAATGGAGTTACTACTTCTCATGGAGACACATTGCACATGTAATAGTATTACATTATGTTCATTTCTGAAAAATGAATGAATCTAAATCTTGTCACTGGACTACAGCAATCTTCCCTTTGAAGTCAGGGTCCATCTTGGTACATGTCAACAAGTATCACATTCACACTAGGAGTTCCTTTCTTGTTGTGCAATATTTGATTGTTTCCAGAAAGGAAACAGATAGGCCACTTCATCTATGTTAGCCATTTGTTAGCTTGGACAGAGACAATTTTATTAGCAAGATAGTGAGAGAGTTTATTAGGAGTACTTACTTCCGGTTTTTTTTTTTTTTAAATTGTTAATTGATACCTTAGTTGTTGGTTGTTTGGCTGTCAAAATTTGATGCAATGTGTTTACTTTCTATGGCTGGTTACTTTTCAGTGAGATAAATGAAAGACAACTTGCAGTTTTAGAAGAATTTGATGAAGAATGAAATTGGTATGTCCTCTTCTTCTTTTCATGATGGCGTCTAGTTTGCATGAATGCATTTGTCCTTTATGTTTCTTTCTTTTTTTTTATCCGATTCTTGTACTGGTCATACCAACAGTTTTATGCTTAAGGACATTTATAGGTTCTTGTCATTAAGGGTGATTTTGAAACCAAATTATATGTTGTTGCGATCAGAATCAATCATTATTCTTTTAGTTTCATGTTTGGATTCTTTGCTTTTGTTTGGGTTTTACTTTACTTCTCGGCGGATCATTCTCTGAGGAGTGGTAGTTATGTTGTTTTCTAAATGGACGTAGAAATATGATTTTTTGCGCCACTGCTAGGCGCAGTGCCATCTGACCATTGTTATCGCTGGTGATGGCAGCACTTGCCTCTCATGCTTTTGCATTTGGGACACCTCCGGATTAATAGGGTGAAGCAACTACCAAGAATGCAAATCATGCTGTTTCTGAAATTGATGGGAGGATGTAGCAGGAACTATCTAGAATGCATCTGATGGTTACTCTAAGGTGTTTTCCACTTAGACTATTTTAAAAAGGTGTCTCAAACTTGGACAATATCGAAAAATAGATTAAAATTTTACCACGTCTGCCTGATGCTTTCTGTGGTAGAAAGAGGGGAGACAAATATAGGCTGGGTGGTGAAAATTATAAATTTTGCCTCCAAAACCTTCTCACAGAAGATTCAAATTCTTCCAAGATTCCATATACCCGCCTTTCATTTTCTTCTACTGCCTTTCTCTCCCAAACAAAGCCTGAGTGTCTGACGTAATCGTATATCTAGACCACATAGACCAAATCCATCTAAACCGTTGATCTTGTGGTCCCCGTAGTGAGACCTACTTAATTAATGGTTGTGATGATATTTGTACATGGTATATACTGTCTAATGACTTTCCTGACATAGGCATGACTGTTTTGGTTTTTCAGAGTCTGTTATTTAGCATTTGTGTTTCTAGAAGGTGCTATTGTTACATTGATACCTCAAGTGGCTTGGAGTTCGGTGCATTTGGATTGCACATGTATACTATCCATGCTTCGTGTTTATAATTGTCTACCAGAAAAAGGGAATGTTCATTTAATCCAACTTTTGAATAGTTAATTGTTGCTACTTCCTTGATTATGATGGAGATCTTGAAACGGATAACAGTCTTTATCAGCAACTATGTACTGCTTGAAATTACAGGTGGGCACAATTTCTTGTGTTTATGCTCAAGATGCCTCGGTCCTGTGGATCCATATGCTCCTGCACATATATGGAATTTGCAGTCAGACTGGATCAGATGATAGCTTGGATTGAGACTAGTTGTGTTGGAGGATTCCACCAGATTATGCTCTCAGGTCGAGTTACTTCAATAGAAGAGATCTTTTTTTTTTTTTTTTTTTTTAATGGAGGTGATCAGATGATAGCTTGGATTGAGATTAGTTGTGTTGGACAATTCCCCAGATTATGCTCTCAGGTCGAGTTACTTTAATAGAAGAGATCTTTTTTTTTTTTTTTTTAATGGAGGTGATCACAGTTGCTCAATTACAAGTTCAAAGCCATTCTTTTGCCCCCTGAACTCCCTTTTTTTTTTAAGGTATATTAATGTACAGAAATTACTTATCCTTAATAAAGCTTATATTCTTTTGCACTTACTGTTCCTTGCTTGAAAAGTTCCTGTTGGGCTATTTTTATTCTTTTGAATAATCTTAATTGGCAGTATAAATTGCAGAATAATGTTCTCTTCTGTGTACTTTAAGTTCTTATATAGTGGGGAAAGGAAACAGGTGGAGGATACTGTTAATTACAATCGTGTAATCGCCCTGGAGTATAGAGCAACTATGCTGTGTAATCGGCAGCCCAGAAAAGGTCATGTCGGGCTATTGTGAATAGCATCATGAATCCTGATCCAAGTTTCCGCCTGAGGTACCAACAGTCGCCTAGCTATTGTGCAATTGTCAAATGTTCTTAATGACTGGTGTTATCAATGAAGCTTCATTGTCAGCTGTAGCCGTAGCCGTTCTTCTAGTTTACATTGTCAGATTGCAGTGTCATAGATGATTGATATTTACTCGTTTAGAGATATTAAAAAGGGCCCTTCGTTTCCTTTATAAAGTTATTTGATGTCTTGACAGCAATTGACTCTGATCAAAGCTAGAGCAGGTGGGAAGAACAATGTCAGAAGACAGTACAAGAGCATAATAGTCCAGTATGGCTCAAACAATATCATCCACATCATCGTGTTCGCATTGATTGGTATCTTCTTGGTCTACATCTAATACAAAATCTCGGGACAACGAGGAGTCGGCAATTTGCTTCAATACTTTGTTAGACGTATTCCGTTGGTTTCAGTAAACATCACTCTAGATGGAATTGTAGAGGCACAGGACACCCCTTTTTTTTTGTCCTTGCTGAAACCATGGAACTTCTGATTGCTGGTTTGAGCTCTGTCTTTGGTACATGCCAGATGTCAATTTTAACACTCTTATGGCTATGTTAGGTCTTGCGTTTTTATGCCTTGTCACATCAAGTACCTCTCAAGAAGCACTGATTTCAAGATGTTGTCTCTTCAAAGTTGTGCAAAGGGTTGCATGAACACGAGTCTAACGATCGACACGTCCTTGCAACGATCGCTTTGTATCTGGCATAAGCATAAATTACTACTGAAAGCTTCCGGATCCACGAATCCTTTGAAGAAACATCATTGGTATAGAACTTTAGTCAATCACATGTCGAATTGATTCAGAATACTATAATAGTTTGACATGCCATATCATGACCTTGTCATCTCTTAAGCCGATCTTAAGGGTTGGATGAGGCCTTAATGATCCATTTTATCTGGGTTAAAATTACAAAATGCAAATATGCAATTATTTTCAAGTAGTTCATAAATCATTGGGAAAATAAGTGATACAGTGCATATCATCCTTGTAAGAGAAATAGAAGAGAGCTAGTTACGCAAGCTGCTACAGGAAAGACAAAAATGTCAATAGAAGAAGCATATGGGATCAACAAGCTCTTCCAATTTTATGTCCTCCCACGCGCCTGCCATGATCGACCTACGTGCCGATATCTCTTGAGACACTTGTTGCATGCTTGGACGACGCTCGGTTTTGCACTGAGGGCATGTAAGTGCCATCTTTACAATGAAAGCCACTTGACCTAGCGTGTCACCATGTGGGTATGGAATTCTTTGATCTAGAGCTTGTTTTAGGTGCCAACATGAAGCTGTTGAATTGCTTGATGATGAAGAAGCTGAGGATGCAAGAGATGATATGAGATTGCCTGGATGTCTACCCATGATTACTTCTAATATCACCACTCCGAAGCTATAAACATCACATTTCTCCTTCACCTCCATTGTGTATGCAAGCTCTGCAGAGGGAAAACAACATTTTTTTTTTCTAATTCTTATTAATGCTATCTTTTTTTTTTTGGCAAAAATCTTAGTAATGTTTTTAATTAATTGTTTTTATTAAAGAAACCACCTTACCTGGAGCTGCATATCCAAAAGTACCTGCAAAGGAAGTCCAATTTGATGAGTAAGGTTGTAGAACCTTAGCTGTGCCAAAATCAGAGATGCGAGCTTCATATTCTTCATCCATTAAAATGTTCTTGCTCGACACATCTCGATGAACTATGGGAGGAAAGCATTCATGGTGCATGTAGGATAGAGCATAAGCCACACCTTTAACAACATTCACTCTCCTAGTCTAGTCAAATGTTGTTATCCTCTCTTCATTGCTCAATACATTTTTCAAGCTACCACATTCCAAGAACTCGTACACCAAAAATGAATATCGAGAACTCTAGCAAAAGCCGTAGAACTTGATAATATTCCGATTTCGAGCTTCAGTTAGAGCATGAATCTCCTTTTCAAATGCTTTTTGACTAGCGATTTCAACTTCCATTGCTTCCTTAAATTTCTTTACCGCAACAATTTCACCTGTTCGCAATTGGGCCTTGTAAACACTCCCATGTCCTCCCACACCGATGCAATATTTGGCATCAAACTCCTCGTGGCTTCAATTATGCTTTTATAGACCATTTTCCGTCAAAGCTCAATACTGCCCACAAGTTTTCATTGCTTCCATTGTTCGAACTAGGCTCTGTTTTCCTCAATTGTTGGCATACTATACTTGAGATTCCCACAACAAGAAGCAATGAAAGTAAGCAACTTAAAGTAGGAATCATAATTAGCAACAACTTTTTGTTTTTGTTCCCGCCTTTTGACGTTGTTCTTTGTGCATGGTTTGAGACTAGCAATAACTCCACACAAGCCTTTGTTCCCTCTCACAACTTCAATTGTAGCATTACGAAAGGCTGGAACATCTAGTAAAGGGCCTTCTAACTCATTATATGATATGTCGATGGATGTCAAGCTTACCATATCACCAAAGGTTGACTCAATTGAACCTGAAAGCTGATTGTGTGAGAGATTGAGTATTTCCAATCTGTATAGTTGTGCAAATTGTCTAGGTATTTCTCCTGTGAGCAAATTTTGACTCAGATCGAGAACTTCAAGAGACTGGAGGTTGCTGATCTCCACAGGAATACTCTTATCAAGATTATTCCCACTTAAATTTAAGAACAAAAGGTTGGAGCACCCCACAAGTTCTATAGGAATGGAGCCACTCAAGTTATTTCTTGCAATGTTGAGTTTACGTAGATTGGACAAGGCTCCAAGTTCTTGAAGGATGCGGCCTTTAAGGCGGTTGTAGTCAATGAAAGCTCTAGCAGCAACTTTAATTTTCCTAAGTCTTTAGGAATTTCCCCAACTATATCATTTGAAGAGAGGTCCAGTCTGCAATTGATTCATATTTCCAACCTGAGATGGTATGGTGCCAGAGATTCTATTGTTGGACATTGTCAAGCTTGTCAAACTTCTACATTCTCCCAATGTCGATGGTAACTCACCGTAGAGGTCATTGTTCGTCAACTCAAGGTAATACAAGTGAGGGTACACACCAAGAGCATCGGTTATATTCCCCGTGAGCGAGTTGTTATGGAGCCTTACTCTATGCAAACTTGAACAATTTCTCAAGCTTCTTGGGATGGGTCGAGTGAAGTGATTGTTTCTTTGCATTAAAAATTACAAGAGCTTGGCTACTACGGATCTCTTGTGGCAATTGGCCAACAAAGTTGTTATAAGATAGTTCTAGGGCTTTGGGATGTGAGATTATTCATCTCGATAGGAAGAAAGCCCTCTAGATTATTTACAAGTAGATTCAATACAATGAGAGTCAGAGTTTTCCAATCTCTTTCGGAATAAGCTTGACAAATCATTTTCACCAAGGAAGAGATCCTTCGGATTACTCAAGTTACCTGGATGACGGGATAAGGCCCGACAACTCATTGATGCCAAAAAAGAAGAAGACTTTTCAGATTGCTCAAGTTGCCTATGGAGGACGGGATGGGCCCATAAAGTTTATTTTCGGCAAGGTAAAAAGCTCATTTAGATTGCTCAAGTTACCTATGGATGACGGGATAGGCCGACAACTCATTGATGCCAAGAAGAAGACTTTTCAGATTGCTCAAGTTGCCTATGGAGGACGGGATGGGCCCATAAAGTTTATTTTGCAAGGAAAGCTCATTTAGATTGCTCAAGTTACCTGTGGATGACGGGATAGGGCTGACAACTCATTGATGTCAAGCAAAAGAGTTTTTCAGATTGCTCAAGTTGCCTATGGAGGACGGGATGGGCCCAGAAAGTTTGTTTTCATAAAGGCGAAGAACATTCAAATTGCTTAAGTTACCTATGGATGATGGGATAGGACCCGACAACTCGTTGATGTCAAGCAAAAGAGTTTTCAGATTGCTCAAGTTGCCTATGGAGGATGGGATGGGCCCAAAAAGTTTATTTTTGTAAAAGTGAATAACATTCAAATTACTCAAGTTACCTATGGATGACGGAATAGGACCTGACAACTTATTCATGCGAAGGGAAACATAATTCAAGTTGCTCAATTTACCTATGGATGACGGGATGGGACCTGTTAAATCATTTTAATGGCAATCGGAAAAGTATGAGGGATCTCATTCCTCCAACTTCCAAAGGTATGGGACCGGAAAGTTGGTTTTGATAAAAAGTAAGAATTGCTAAAGTTCTCAAATTTCCAAGAGTTTTAGGGATGTAACCATTGAGATAATTGGAAGATAAATCAAGTTTAATGAGAGACCCCAACATTCCTATTTCCTTGAATGGCCCCAACAAGTTGATTATTGCAAAGCCACATCTTTATCAAACTGCTCATGTTTCCTATGGAAGAAAGAATAGGACCGGTGATGCGATTGTTCTTTAGCAGAGGTAATTGAGAGACTTGAGCCTTCCTATTTCTCTAGGGATGAAGCCGAGAAAGATTATTTGCAGAAAGAAATAGGCCGGTCAACTTGCTCAAGCTACCTATCTCATTGGGAATTGGGCCATTGAAATTATTATTTGATAGTTCGAGCACTTGGAGAGATCGCATGGATCCCTAATTGAATCGGAATATTTCGAAAAGTTATTTGACGCAAGTCAAGATGAGTAAGCTTGGCAAGAAGAGCCACGGTCGGAGGATGTTTCCGAAAAAGTGAGTTGTTGGCAAGCTTGAGGGCGACCAAGTTGGGCAATATGGAAAGTGAGATGTGAGCGTACCATGTGGCAGAATCGAGAGGTTAAGGCTCACCACGCTCCCAGGAGGATCCTAGTAAATTCAGTGCCATGAGCAAAGGTTGCTTCCATTCCCACGAAGACAAAGTATGGCAGCTCTGGTCTGTCTAGCTCGAGACTTCCATGTTAGGAGTGCCTCCAATTCCTCATTAGTGGTTTGGTTACTAGACCAGCAAGGGCCACAGGAGAAGAGCTTTGAGATGAAGCAGAACAAGGCATTTCTTGTGTGAGCATGAGGAGGGACATATGAGGAACAACATGGAGGGTTGTTTTTGAGATGAGGCCATGGCAGGTTGTTTAGGTTATTTGGGGTGGGCTTTTCTTTGTTTCTTGCATGAGCATGAGAAGTACAACCGAGACGTACTTATAGAAGAAAATCAGGGGCCATCAAGTCCCAACAACCAAGTCAATAATCTTGGTGACGTGACGTGCACTCCTCGTACGAAAGTCTTCCATTCCTCTAAAAAATTTGAAACATCCAATGCCCAATGCCCCATGTGGATGACTCAGGAATGATTCACACCCATAAATGGTCACCACCTGATCTAGTTATTTGAAGCCACCCATGTGGATCAAGGCCAAGCCTCATTGCCTAGCTAGTGATTTCTGGAGAAAATTTCAATTTATGTTTATCATGATTTTGCCAAAATTTGCATGTGGACAATGGGACTTTAATGATTAGGGTGAAAGGCAAAGCCTGAAATTAGGAAGAAAGTGGATTTTTCTTGTCAATTTTTGCGTGAGGATAATCTGGTCTACCTCAAAATAATTTAGTCACCCTTCCTCTCGTTCTCATCACGTAGTGGACATTAAATTAATCGAGCAGGTATACCTCTGTGAAAAGTGGGATATTGTAATTTATTAGAAAATTTCTTTCACTCGTGAAACACGGCACAATAAAAAATTTCTTTCACTCGTGAAACACGGCACAATAAAGAAGCTTTTGGAGCTAGTCAAAATGGTTTTACCTTTGGGATAGTGCTTCAACTTTGAAAGGAAATAAAGTAGGAAAAAAAATGCACACAAAAAAAAAATGATACAGAATATGTAACTTACTTATTTAATCAGAAATTCAATTTAGTGCTTTTTTTCCCCTGAACTTTTAAAAGGAAATTCTCTTTGACAAACTACTTTAATCTATCCCACTTTATGATATGCTAAGTTCTTATACGTAGCATACAGCAATCATGTTGTGCAATCAACCCAGTCCGGAAAACTATGAGATTGAAAACTGGAAAGAGTGGACTAAAATCATTCAGACACCTTGTGTGTTAAGCTTATCGACTCTCCTTGTTTGAATCTATTTGATCCATCCAATTTTTATAATAATAAAAAAAAAATCAGATATACTGAAGTTATCGAGGAATGCATCAGCATCATGTATTTGTCAGAACCAAGTGACTGACTGCCTTGAGTGTTAGTTTAATCTGTCCCAATGGAATGCAAGGTTTTGCGTGATTCTACTTTGCCAAACCGTGGTGAGGCGAATTAAGTTTCCTGATGTTATTCTGTAAGACTTCTGATTTAAGCTGCTTTCGGTGCCTATTCGTTTATTTACCTTGTGACTGAGCAAAACATTTTGAGCTGCATTTGATAACCTGCGTATGCAGCTGGAATAGTATAAAAAGGTATCCCTGCCCGGCATTTGAGGGCATTGTGAGTCTTAGATAAGATGGCCTCGAGGACCGACCTCAAAGGATGGTTAGGTAACGCTCATACATCAAGAAACTAAAAAAATTGAAAAACCAGTTCATCTTCTCACTTTTTGCTCGTGAGATTTCTAATCTCAATTTCAATCGGTGAATTCCATGTCCAGAGTGGTGGCTGCTGAAGGTCACTGTCTTCTTTGTCAATAGTTTTCTGAAGCTGAAGGTCATAATTTTGTCATTACTATTAAGCTCTGCTATCTTTCCCTCCCTCTGCTGACGTCATATATCTGTTCACTGCTTCTGCTTTGAGAAACTTGTTAACTAGACCACTGAAGTGGTAGACTCTATTGAGGTCAACTCTTGGGAAGCATTGATTCAGACATCGGCTCTTCAAAGTTGTGCAAGGGTCGTGTGGACACGAGTCTAACGATCAACGTCTAACAATCCAACGTCCTTGTATCACGAAAGCTTCCGAATCCATGTATCCATTG